>CM026887.1:44228866-44546609 GCA_015227895.2 Colaptes auratus
AAGAAAGAAAGAAATTAAAAAAGAAAGAACCTCATGCTGGATTGGCTTGTGAGAAGGCCCTCCCAGCAAACACACAACCAGCCAGATTTTCCTTCCAAAGCAGCGGGAGCAGGTTGAAAACACAGCACAACCCTGAAAACTGCACTTTGCTGAGCAAAAACTGGAGGGGCCCTAAACTGTGGGATCTCTCTATTTTTGGCTCGGGAGAGGAGTTGGGAAGCTGCTGCTGATTAGAAATGGGTCCTGAAGAGAAGGAAGAGAGGAAATTAGAGATCTTTTTTTTTTATTATATTTTTTTTTTTAACTTAGAAAATTGTCTTGACTGTGTAATAACACCGAGCATGACTGTCACTCTGAAGACATATTAGCTCATTTAGGTAATTAGTGTGAGCAGCATGTTTCCCTGCTTATTCCATTCAATTATAGGGTGCTCACTTTGTCATTACTGGAGTATCTTAATGTGACTTGTAATTAGTGTAATTACAATCCAATGTTAATTATATCTGCCACTTAGACATAATTTTATATAGTAATGGCCTTATTCTCAATAACCTTATTATGTTGTTTATTCAAACAGGAATTTAGCCTTCTTTCATGCGTCAAATATGGAGATTACAGAAAAAAAAGGCACTGCCTGTCATTTTTCTAGTTATGACTCCGGGGATCTTTGCCTTGCAAAATCATATTTGGGGCAGTCAATGAATGGAGCAAACCAAATTATGGAGATTGATTATTAGAGACATGCTGAACTAACAAAAAATGATTTGCACAGGAGGCGCATTAAGAACTACCCTGGTTCAGGAGAGCTGCAGGGAGAGAGAGGAGAGGGAGAGAGAGGAGCCCATAGGATAAGCAAAGAACAAGAGATGGCAGTATGGAAAGTGTGTCATAGTATCATAGTATCAGTCAGGGTTGGAAGGGACCACAAGGATCATCTAGTTCCAACCCCCCTGCCATGGGCAGGGACACCCTGCACTACATCAGGCTGGCCACAGCCTCATCCAGCCTGGGCTTAAACACCTCCAGGGATGGGGCCTCAACCACCTCCCTGGACAACCCATTCCAGGGCTTCACCACTCTCATGGTGAAGAACTTCCTCCTCACATCGAGCCTGAATCTCCCCACCTCCAGCTTCATTCCATTCCCCCTAGTCCTAGCACTACCTGAGATCCTGAGAAGTCCCTCCCCAGCCTTCTTGTAGGTCCCCTTCAGATACTGGAAAGCCACAATTATGTGGTTGCTTCTAGTGGCAGCGTCACTGTTTCTTTCATTAGCAGGGTAATAAAATAGCAACATTCATTTGATGTGCATTTTAGCCTAGATAAAAGGAGGAAAATTTTCCCAGTGAAGGTGGTGAGATCCTCCTGAGCAATGCTGCCCAAGAAGTTATTTGTGTATTTAAGATACTTTCATGTATGAACTTTCTAGACACGGTGAATAGGAACTGTCTCATTAAAATATCCTTAACCTTTGCAGTCCTCAGCACAGCAGAGGCATGGATCTGTTGGAGAGGAGCCAGAAGAGGACACAGCAATGCTGGGAGGGCTGGAAGCTCTCTGCTGTGAGGCCAAGCTGAGAGAATTGGGCATGTTCGGCCTGGAGAAGAGAAAGCTCCAGGGAGACCTTTTTGGTGGCCTTTCAGTACTTAAAGAGGCTGATCAGAAAGCTGGGGACAGACTGCTTAGCAGGAGTTTTGTCCTATTGTGATGGGACAAGGGGTGATGCTTTGAATTGAAAGAGGGAGATTTAGACTAGAGAGAAGAAAGAAATTCTTTATGAGGGCGGTGAGACACTGGCATAGGTTGTCAAGAGAAGTGGTAGATGCCTCATCCCTGGAACCATTCCAAGCCAGGTTGTTTGTGGCTCTGAGCAACCTGCTCCAGTTGCAGATGTCCCTACTCACTGCAGGGGAGTTGGACTGGAAGATCTTTATGGCCCTTTCCAGCCCACACAATTCTATGAAGTAATGCCCTGAGAAAAGCTTGCAGTGGGCTTCTCTCACCTTTTAGCACAAGGGTTTATATTTTTTCTTGCTCTAATCAACAGCTACAGACACACCATCGATTTAGTTCAGAGATGGAGTGGTGTTTTGCACAGCCTTCCCTGTTTCCAGAGTTTTGCTTCACTTTGTGGGGTTGGATGATTTCCAGACGAAGCAAAACTGAAAGGCATGCCCCAGGAAAATCCCTGATGCCCTGGTAAAGATTGCTCTCCTCTGGCTCCAGACCTCAACGAATCAGAACAAAAAGCCAGCAAATGTAGCCAGTGGGTTCTCAGCACCATCTTGGTCTACAGACCTGCTCCCACCACCTGTTGCTACAGCCATAAGCTCACCAGACAGTAAAGACAGAGTAGTTCTGCTGTTAGAATTAGCCCCAGAGTGGAATACACTCTTTCTGGAAGTAAAGAGTGCCTCAGACTCAGTTCACAGCCTACCCCACACGTTCTTACCCCACTGCTACCTACACAGTTACATATATTTAGATTGAAAAGCCTGAAAGGAGCCAGCCAAAACAACGCACATATTTCTCCCTCCACAGAGGCCCAAAGGGACAAGGAACACATGACAAATATTAGTCATGTTATTTGATGCACTATGTTGAAGAGTGGCATAAGAACCAGAGGAGCAGAGAAGGGAATTTGGCAGCTCTCTGGGAGAGGGAAATCGAGATCCTTCCCTAATCCATGTCTCTTACTGAGAGACTGAAAAGGGTTTCGAGCTTTGAGCTCAGCTTTGGAGGCTAATGAATCATTCTGATTTCCATGGCTCAGGGTGATATCCCAAGACAGCTGGCTGCTCTCTTTGAGCTTAAGGAAATCAAGAAGTTCCAAAATGAAAGCAGAGAGTTAGTGAAAAGTAAATCAGTGTTATCACTGTCCCAGATGGAGAACCAGGAAACATTCTCCAGTACTGAAGAGAGGCTTAAGGAGCAGAATCCTCTGTTGTGAAGTAAGCCCAGGCTGGATGAGGCTTCTGGCCAGCCTGATCTAGTGTGGGGTGTCCCTGCCCATGGCAGGGGAGTTGGAACTAGATGATCCTTGTGGTCCCTTCCAACCCTGACTGATACTATGATACTGTGATAAGCCTTCTCCATGGTTTTCTGTTGCTGAGAGGCCTTTCTCCCAGGTCCATGTGGCTCTCCACACCATCCACCTCTGCCAGCTATCAGACATGCGATCTAAATTCAAAGGTTTGCTCTCGTTCACCTTCCCAGGGATCACCGTTTTGCAAACATTTGAGCACAGGCACATTCCCACATGAGCTACTGCTTCTCCCTTAGATTCCTTCCAATGGCAACTGAGCTCTCCTGTTTGGCCCAGGGTCGTGCAGATCTCCTGAACCACTTCAGCAGCCTCACGTGCAAGCCTTTGCCTCGGCCCTTTTATGTTTCTTCCACATAAAATACAAGGATTTTTACTGCTGAGCCTGTTGCATTAGGTGAGTCTGAAACGTGTTTGCATTTGCTTTCTTTAAACCTGTCAGGCATCCGAGAATCACTCTACTGAAAAACACAAAATGAAATAAACAAATCCAGCTTCAGATATTTATTGACATTTTCAAAATGGCCTGAAGGGGAAAACAGCACTCCTGGTGGTGGTGGTGGTGGTGGTACACATTTGGATTGCCACAATTCTAGAATCACAGAAGGGTTTGGGTTGGAAGGCACCTTCAAAGGTCATCCAGTCCAAACCCCCTGCAGTCAGCAGGGACATAGAATCATAGAATCATCTGCCACCAAACCAGATTGCTCAGAGCCCAAACCGACCTGACCCAGAACAGTCCACAGATGTGGCTTCAACCATCTCCCTGGATAACCTAGGCCAGCGTAACAGCACCACCAGTGGAAAAATTTCCTTCCTTCTACCCAACCTAAATCTCCCCTTTTTTAGTTTAAACCATCATCCCTTGTCCTGTCACAACAGGCCCTGCTCAGAAGTCTGTCTGCAGCTTTCTGATCAGCCCTTGAAGCGCTGAAAGGCCACCAGAAGGTATCCCTGGAGCCTTCTCTTCTCCAGGCTGAGCAAGACCAATTCTCTCAGCCTGGCCTCACAGCAGAGGGTTTCCAGCCCTCCCAGCATTGCTGTGTCCTCCTCTGGCCCTTCTCCAACAGGTCCCTGTCTCTGCTGTGCTGAGGACTCCAAAGGGCAAGGTTATTGTAATGAGACAGTTCCTACTCACTGTGTCTAGAAAGTGCATGTATGAAAGTATCTCAAATACACAAATCACTTCATGGACAGCACTGCTTAGGGAAACACTTTAGCATTAGAGAGTCAGGTGTATCTCTTGGTTATACAACAGCTGTATCCTTCATGGTCTCTAAATCTTCCTGGTACTTCTACATAAATAGCTGCTCCTCGCTGGCTGGCAATGAAATCATGTTTCTGCCAATTACACTCACTGAACTGACTCAGTAAAATGTTTCACTTCATTGTTTGGCTGGTGTTTTGGTTTGGGGCTTTTGTTTGTTTGGGTTTGCTTTCCGTTTGGGTTTGTTTTCTGTTTTGTTTTGCTTGCTTTTTCAAAGGCCATCTCCTAAGAGCAGGCAGCAAATTTACAATTCTCCAGTGATTAAAGTCACTCAGCATCAGAACTTCACACAAGGACTGTTGAAATGGCCTTGAAAAGCAACACCTGTCACATTTTATTACTTAAATACAGTCAGCAGGGGCACCTCTGGAACGTGCCTTCAAACCAAGGCTGCTCATTAGCTACTAACCAGCAGCTGCCCTGCTGTTGCTCAACTCTGGTAATGATCTGTCTGGACCTGAAAGGGCACAAGATGGTAACAACAGTTTGAGTAGGGCCTGTTGTGACAAGACCAGGGGTGATGGTTTTAAACTAAAAGCAGAGATTTAGACTAGGCAGAAGGAATAAAAGTTTTACACTGAAGGTAGTGAGAGCCTGGCTCAGGTTGCCCAGAGAGGTGGTAGGTGTCCCATCCCTGGAACCATTCCAGGTCAGATTTTTGGGGGTTCTGAGCATCCTATTGTAGTTGAAGAGGTCCTTTGTTCATTGCAGGGCATCCTATCATATTGCTTCTCAGGAAGGTTTCTTCAGATGCTGTCCTGAACTTCTCACAATCTCTAGAGGGAATTTATTCCAGAGCCTACCTACCTTAACATTAAAACCTATGCCCTCTTTTTTCAACCAGCTCTTCCCTGCTGTGGTTGTTTTTTTTGAGATCATTACTCTTCTTCTATCACAAGGGTCATAGGGAACAGATGGCTTCTTTGCTTCTCACAGCAACCTTTTCCACAGCTGAATATTCTGAAGCTAGAGGAGAAAACAGCGAAAGAACTCCATCTGGGAAATATGCTCAGACTCTTCATTCTCATGTTCTCCCAATTTACTCCTGCAGGTTTGCCTCTTAGTAACTTTCTGCACCCAGCACACTTAGAATCATAAAACAATTATGGTTGGAAAGGACGTCCAAGATCAAGTCCAAACATCAGCCTGAGACCACCATGCCTGCTAAACCATGTCCCAAAGTGCCACGGCCACAGGTTTCATGAACACCTCCAGGGATGGTGATTCCACCACCCCTCTGGGCAGCCTGTTCCCGTGCCTGACCATTCTTGCAGCAAAGAAATTTTTCCTAATCTCCTGGCACAATTTTAGGCCACTTCTTATTCCATCACCTGCTACTAGGGAGAAGAGACCAATCCCCACCTGATGCCATCCTCCTTTCAGGCAGTTGTGGAGAGCCAGCAGGACTCCCCTCATCCTCCTTTTCTCCAGACTAAACAACTCCAGTTCCCTCAGCCACTCCTCCTAAATCTTGTGCTCTAGACCTTTCATGAGTTTTGTTGCCCTTCTTTGAACTCACTCCAGAAAGACTTCCACAAGGTTAAGGTGCAAGGCTGCAGTCCCTGTTTTGTAAAGGTTGCACTGGTTTGTCTCCTCAGCACCACAGCAGCTCCTGAGCCACCCATAACCCCAATTCCTCAGCAATGGCTGTAAAACTAGAAGTGGACGGTCACCAGCAGAACATCTCTGAAAGCTTCCAGCAAACACCCTGAGAGCTACCGGGGAGACCTCACAGGTGACCTGTACATTACCTATTGCACAACTGCAACTCTGAATCATAGAATTGTCAGGGTTGGAAAGGACCTCAAGAAGCATCTATTTCCAACCACACCTCACACTACATCAGGTTGCTCAGAGCCACATCAAGCCTGGCCTTAAAATCCTCCATGGGCAACCTGTCTCACCACCCTCATGGAGAAGAATTTCTTCCTAACATCCAATCTCATTCTACCCATTTCTAGTTTTGTTGCACCCCCCCAGTCCTATCACTCCCTAACATCCTCGAAAGACCCTCCCCAGCTTTCTTGTAGCCCCCTTAAGATACTGGAAGGTCACAAGAAGGTCTCCTCAGAGCCTTCTCTTCTCCAGACTGAACACCCCCCCAATGTCCTCAGTCTGTCTCCACAGGAAAGGAGCTCCAGCCCTCTGACCATCCTCATGGCCTGAAGCTGGGCTGTGATGAAGACAAAGGACAGCTCAGCTTCATCAGTGCCTGTCAAACAGCCTGCATGGGAGTGCTGAATTCCTGTCTTCTCCTGCAGCTTCACAGCATCCACAACGTCACATCCAAAGCAGGTGATGAATTACATCAATTACTGCACTCCAGACACACAAGTCACACTAATACACAGCAAATACAGCACTCCTTTAATTACAGTTACAGACATGTACATTTGTTTTTCTTAGTAATTAAAATGCTCTATTATACTTAATACTGTTATCTGTATTCTTTGGTTAAGTGCAATTTAATTTGCTCTCTCAAAGAATAATTTAAAATGAAAAATCTCTCTCTTTTGCTAATATTCCTCCCCTAATGTTATTGCTTCCCATGGCTGCAGGTCTAGAACACAGGAGCTTCCCCTGAGCTTGTTCAGAAGGTTTCTAGAAGTTATTTCTGCTCTAAAGGCCGAGAAAATACTTATTTTGTGATTGGTTGGGGAAAATGCCCTGGATTTAAGTACTTAATCTGATAAGTGAGGTACATGAGGCACATGCAAGGCACAGGAGCCTTCACGAGGAAAGCAGAGGTTGCACAAGGCTACTCCCTTGAGTGCACTGCTCATTGCTGATGTGCTGTAGTTAAGCCAAGAACAGCTGGGGGGACTCCTCTCACGACAAAAAGCTCCCCTACAAACGGGGAAAAGTTTAGGAAGCTAGGGAAAAATCAGAGCAGCTCAGTCCCACATCCACCAGCCCAAGGAACCAAGCGGAGACCCTTCTTGTTCATGGGTTCTTGAATGCAGCTCACAGCCACACGGTAGTGGGGGAGGGTCTGCAGATATACATCTGGTCTGTTATTGACATCAGGATTATTTGACTTGTCTCAGCATAGAAAGAACTTCTTCCCTGCAGGAAATGATTCTATTCCTCCTCTTCACACTGTCCCCCTCTGTGGCCACAGCCCATCCTTAATCAGCTCACCCAGAACGAGCAAGGATGGAAAAAGTTACAGGAAGGAAAAGTATTTCAGCACATATTGAGGGATGAAATACTGCAGACTGTAGTACTGACTACCACACATCCTACACAAACCAGGAAGATATCCAGACCAAGAGCTTGAAACCACAGCTTGGCTGTCTTGTGCTTGTAGAGAAAAAGAGAGGATTTTGTAAACAGCATGAGCGAGCTGTGGGCTCCTGGAGCCTCCCAAAGAACGTCCTCAGACGTGTTTGCCGTGCAGCCAAGGGCCCCTTCCCAAACGTGCTCTCCCCCACGGCTTGCCAGCAGCAGACTTTCTCCATCTCATGGTGTCGCAGAAGGGATTGTGAAAGCCTTCACAAGAGGTGACCTCTCTTAGCCACAGCTGTCATTTCCAATACTCAGTCTAGGCAGCCTCTCTAGGAAGGATGGAGCAATGTTTAAACATTATCCACTCCCTTCCTGTAAATTCTTATACTGTTTTTATTCCTTATCGCAAGCTGGACAATCTCAATCTGCATCTTGAGATCCTGTTCTCCTTGCAATGACTCACCAGCAGAGCACAAAGCCAACAATGCCAATATTCACTTAAAGGAGTCTGATCCAGGCTGATCCAGATTCACAAACTTTTGTGTTTCCTTCTTTCAAGAGCTGGAATTTCCCCAGCCCTGCCTTTCATGTGCAGGCTTGATCTTGTCAGGATATGGAAATACTCTGCCACAGCACATTTTTGCTTAATATGAAACACAATGATACTCAAACCCAAACACTTAATAAGAAACACAATGCTACTCAAACCCAAATACCAATACCTATATTATCCCACAGCAAACAGATGCAGACATTAGGTCAGAAACCAGTTACCTTCCAAGATTACCAGTACAAAGGCATGGAAAGAGTAACCTCAAGCATTCAAAGAGCAGCAAGAAGTCACAGAGAAGTTGCTTCTGGCCCTCAGCTGTGAGCTCGAAACCCACAGGACATCATCTTCCCCTCCGTGAGCTGTGCTTGTATTGCCCTGGAAACACAGATTCTGCCCCAGGCTGCAGGTTTTTTTCAGATTCAGGGAAAACTGAACCTTGCAAAATAATTACAGAATTACAGAACTAAGCAGGTTGGAAAAGACCTCAGAGATCATCAAGTCCAACCTATCACCCAACACCATCTAATCAACTCATCCATGGCACCAAGTGCCTCATCCAGGCTCTTTTTAAACACCTCCAGTGATGGTGACTCCACCACCTCCCTGGGCAGCACATTCCAATGGCCAATCTCTCTTGCTGGGAAGAATTTCTTCCTAGCATCCAGCCTGAACCTCCCCTGGCACAGCTTGGGACTGTGTCCTCTTGTTCTGGTGCTGGTTGCCTGCGAGAACAGACCGACCTCCCTATGGCTACAACCTCCCTCTTCTCCAGGCTAAACACCCCCAGCTCCCTCAGCCTCTCCTCACAGGGCTGTGCTCCAGACCCCTCCCCAGCTTTGTTGCCCTTCTCTGGACACATTCCAGCAACTCAACATCTTTCCTAAACTGAGAGGCCCAGAACTAGACACAGTACTCAAGGTATGGCCTAACCAGTGCTAAATATCACAAAGCCTAATGGGACAGAAAGAGAAAATGGAGGTAGGAACATGGTGCCATCAATTCAGAAGAGACCCTCTTCCACCACAGAAGGTATCTCAAAGCCCACACAGTTAAGGACTTGAGTCTGCATTTGTAATGAGGTGAAATCAAGCAAGTTTGGGTGACAGCTAGGAACACTTCACACTCTTTTAATGATAAAAAGGTAAACTTTCCAATGAAAAAATTGCCAGGGACATTAGGCAATGTAACTCCCATCAAACAATAGTTTCACATACCTAGAAGTCATTGCACATCCACACTATACCCTTTCTTTTTAGCCAAACAGTTGGAAAGGGAAAGTACTTCATTACCAAATCTTTTGCTCTGCTGTTGAAAGAGAGTTGTCATAGCTGCACATGGTTCACAGGTCTTAATTATTTAAAACAAAAAAAGAGGGAGAATGTTGTGCTGTCTATATGGTAGGTGTCAGCACACTATCCTGAGAAGAACCTAAAGCACAGCACTGTACTGTCCTTTGTGCCAGCAGCTGCATTCATGATGTGTCAACCAGCCTAGAAGGGCTTTGTATTTGACTCAAAACTTCTTGTGTCTCCAAGGAACTGCAGCTCAAAATGCACTGCCTGAACTGACAGCCTTAACACCACATTAAGGACACGAGGACAGACCCTTTCCAAACACACTATGAGTGATCCACTCTTTTAGTTTTGTTTTTATGTTGAGATTTTCCTCATCTCATGTACTTCAGCTCCAAGCAACTCATCTACATTTCTCCATGACAACTCCCCAACTCTTCAGAGAGCACACTGTGACAAATGTTATCACAGTCAAGGAAGAAAGGGGTGGAGCAACTGTGCTGTGAGAGCAGGCTGAAAGCATTGAGGTTGCTCATCCTTGAGGAGAGAAGGCTCCAGGGAGACCTTCTGGTGCCCTTTCCACACTTAAAGGGGCTGATCAGAAAGACAGGAACATTTTTAGCAAGGCTGTTGTGACAGAACAAGGGGTGATGCAAAAGAGGGAGATGTAGACTAGAGAGAAGGAAGACAATTTTGTCCACTGAGGGTGGTGAGACTCTGGCCCAGGCTGCCTGGAGAAATGATAGATGCCCCATCCCTGGAATCATTCCAGCCAGGTTGCTTGGGGCTCTTAGCAACCTGCTCTTGTTACAGATGTCCCTGCTGGCTGCAGGGGTGTTGGCCTGGATGACCTTTACAGGTCCCTTCCAACCAAAACCATCCTCTGATTGTGTGATTCTGTGACGACAGCAGCACTCTGAATTTACATCAGTGTGGTTTAAGACCTTCAGCAAACAAGGCCTCAGCTGCAGGCTCTCCTCTGCTTCCCAGTCATTGCCACTCTCTCATGATAGAGCCCATTAGAGTGCACATAACTCTGCTGACTCCAGTAGCTCTGAACCCATTTGCTCAGCTGCTGAATTTGCCCCACTTGCTGTTCTAAAAGCCCAAACAAGAAAGGCACAGACATGGAATTCATTTCTTTGCTGCTGTTGTTATTTTTTTTTCCCCCTCCTGGCAAATAAATCCCTGCCAGAATACTTCATTGCTGCAATGCACTAACCTAGGGTTTAGCTCAGCCAGCTGACACATACTAAAATTCCAACTGGTGTTCTCAGCACCAGGATTTTAATACGTGCCAGTTACCTTCTGTTAAAAACTCTCCTCTTTTCCCTTGTGCCTGCAGGGACACATGTTTTTCCCACAATGTGCAGCCATGGTGTAAAAATACTCCTGGTCTGCAACCCACCTGAACTGCCTGTGTGAATCCTTCTCCCTGTCCAAAGAGGAAAGAATGATATAATGAATATAGGTACAATTAATCACATACCAAGAGCTTTCTCCTCTGAATAGCAACAGTTGGGTATCCAAGCTCTCTGCCATGCCACACAATATACTTTGTCAAGCACTTTGCAATATGGACAACTTCCATTTTCCACATTTTCCAGCACAGACCAAAACAAATTAGCAGCTTCTCTTCCTCTGTCCTCTGATAATCATTGGCTTCCAGTTCTATGCTGGTGATCAGGGGTGGAATGGAATGGAATGGAATGGAATGGAATGGAATGGAATGGAATGGAATGGAATGGAATGGAATGGAATGGAGCAGACCAGGTTGGAAGAGACCTTCAAGATCATCACGTCCAACCTATCAACCAATCCAACCCACCTAAACAACTAAACCATGGCACCAAGCACCCCATCAAGTCTCCTCCTGAACACCTCCAATGAAGGTGACTCCACCACCTCCACAGGCAGCCCATTCCAATGGGAAATCACTCTCTCTGTAAAGAACTTCTTCCTAACATCCAGCCTAAACCTCCCCTGACACAGCCTGAGACTGTGTCCTCTTGTTCTGGTACTGGCTGCCTGGGAGAAGAGACCAACCTCTGCCTGGCTACAATCTCCCTTCAGGTAGTTGTAGAGAGCAGTAAGGTCACCCCTGAGTCTCCTCTCCTCCAGGCTAAGCAACCCCAGCTCCCTCAGCCTCTCCTCATAGGGCTTGTCTTCCAAACCCCTCACCAACTTCATTGCCCTTCTCTGGACACATTCCAGCAAGTCAGCATCCTTCCTAAACTGAGGGGCCCAGAACTGGACACAGGACTCAAGGTGTAGCCTAACCAATGCAGTATACAGGGGCAGAATGACCTCCCTGCTCCTGCTGGCCACACTGTTCCTGATGCAGGCCAGCATGCCATTGGCCCTCTTGGCTGCCTGGGCACACTGCAGGCTCATGTTCAGCCTCCCATCAACCAGCACCCCCAGGTCCCTCTCTGCCTGGCCGCTCTCCAGCCACTCTGACCCCAGCCTGTAGCACTGCATGGGGTTGCTGTGGCCAATGTGTAGAACCCGGCACTTGGATGTGTTCAATCTCCTGCCCTTGGCCTCTGCCCATCTGTCCAGCCAGTCCAGGTCCCTCTGCAAAGCCTCTCTGCCCTCCAGCAGATCAACTCCTGCCCCCAGCTTGGTGTCATCTGCAAATTTACTGCTGATGGACTCGATGCCCTCATCCAGATCATCAATAAAGATGTTGAAGAGCATGGGGCCCAGCACTGATCCCTGGGGCACACCACTAGTGACTGGCTGCCAGCTGGATGCGGCACCATTCACCACCACTCCCTGGGCTTTGCCCTCCAGCCAGTTCCTAACCCAACGCAGTGTGCTCCTGTCCAAGCCATGGGCTGCCAGCTTGGCCAGGAGTTTGGGTAGTGTAATAAGGGGCAGGAAATTCTAACATCCTAATTAAACTTGGGTGTATAGGAAGCAAACCATAAATCAGGTAGTTAGCTACAGCTGTAGGCAGTATTCCTTCCATGTGTTGAAAAGAAATTGATTTCAAAATATATATAACAACAAACAAATAAAGGCCAGAGTAGAAAAGGGCTGGGGGTGGGGGGGTGTTGCTTTGACTTGGATTGTATTTGCCCAAGTTCTTCAAATAATTTCCCAGGAAAGACTCCAGGCTGTTATTTATGTGTTACTAGATGCCACAAAGAACAGTTTACTCATCCCCAAACTTAAATAGATAATTGTTTTGTTTGGGAGACCACAGTAAAGGATAAAGATGATGCACAAGTTGCATTCTCCTTGAGGAAATTTAGCTGCTTTTCATCTGCAAAAACCTGTCATGGGTTGGGGCTGGGGTGGCCACTAAGGAAGTGACAGATGCTCTCCATAAACCCCTCTCCCTTCCCGAAGGGAAGAGAAATGGGAGACAGAGAGAGACTGGAAGGTTGGGAAAGAAACAAAACCATCTGGAAAGGAAATGAGAACAGCATCACCATTGTCACCACTGACGCTGCAGACAGGTACTGGGGAAGTCCCAGACTTGACTCAGCAGCAGATGGGAACAGGATTCAGCAGAGGAATTGAGAACAGAAGGGACACTGGGACACTGGCCAGTGAATATGAGGTTTGACCCTGATGAATCCCTCAGCTTGCCCCTGAAGATGCCCTCCATGGGCTGCAGTACCTTGTTGGGCACTTGAGGGTCACCTGTCCTGTCTGCCTCGCTGCCCCCCGCCCCCCAGGTGTGGCACAAGCTGTGGCAGTGCCCTTGGTCTGCTGGGAGCAAGTCTCAGGCAGAGCCTTTCTGCAGGCAGCCCTTGGCAGGAACTCTCCCCAACAGCTTCTGCCTGCTAGAAGCAGCCCCTGGCTATGCCAAGCTGCCCTGAACTTCAGCAAGTGCCTCAGCGAGCAGAGCCTGAGCTGGGAAGTCAAATCACAGAACAGAATTAGTTCTGGTCTAGTTCAGACCAGGACATAACCTGTGTAGGTTTATGGGTCAAGAAATACCTACAATGGACCAAGCAATACCTACAACTGTGGATAGCAGCAACAGCAAAACTCTACTTTTTACTGAGTTCACCTGCAGCACTTAAACAAAAATAGTGCATGAATTATGCCTCACCTGCAACAGGAGGAAATCTTTGTACACTCCTATAGCCACATATGCAGAACCCATATCACCTGTTCCTTGGGAGAAGAGACCAACCCTCACTCGGCTCCATCCTCCTTTCAGGGAGCTGTAGAGAGCCAAAAGGTCTCCCCTGAGCCTCCTTTTCTCCAGGCTGAACAACCCCAGCTCCTCACAAGACATGTGCTCTCAACCTTTTACCAGCTTTATTGCTCTTCCTCATACCTGCCCCAGCACTTCAATGTCCTCCTTCCAGTGAGAGGCTTCACAAAGTCCAGAAAACCCTTGAAATGAGATTTTAGCAGCCTGGTTATCGCTGCTGTACATGACAGAGATTGGGGATGATATCCTAAAACTCCTTCCCTGTGCTGCATTAACATTTAATCTCCAGCAGAGCGTTAGCTCTGATCTATCAGGGAGCCAGCCTGATCTCAGCCTTCATCCATCATTTATCTGATATTAAGATCTATTTATTTCAAAAACTGATTTTGTAGCTTCAAGTGTTCTGTGGTAATTCTTCCAAATAAATAGCATATTTGGTGTTAATAAATCCCCAGGGTTGCAGTTATTGGCATTGGCACAGCAGGTCTAATATCTGATGTAAATAATACATAGAAGATGTTCTCTTAAATCAAGTGGTAGGCCATGATATTAAGACTCCTGCCTGAGGGCTCTAAACCCCCATGTAATATTCATCATGATTACTTCATTAAGCCTGCTTCTTTACTATCTTTACACCAGAGCAATATCACTAAAGGAATTTGAAGGGATCACTAATAAAAACACTAAGCTAAGTGATGCTGGAGCTGGGTCCTCTGCTCTTGAAGCATGCCCATAAATGTCCTGCAGGACCAGTTAAAGACAGCCCCAAAGAGCTGAAAACGCTGGGTTTCAGACCTCATCCATCCTGTGGATCTTACAGGGTTTTTCCACCCTTAATGATGGGATGTTTCTATGATTCTGTCTTTCCTAATCATTTTCTGTTTGGCAAAGTTTTGCCTTACCCCTTCCTTTATAGAGTTCCAAAGAAGTTACAGATTGGTCCTTCCTCTGAGAGGACAACCAATCTGCTAGAAGAAATAAAACCCACCAACCAAAGCAGCCTGGATGGTCAAAGTCAGGTTGGATTTGGCCTTGGTCTAGCAGGTGGTGTGATAAAGTGGTTGGAACTAGATGATCTTTAAGGTCCCTTCCCACCTAAACCATTCTATGGTACTATGAGTTTTATGATCAGAGACCAAGGGTGTGAAGTGCTGAACATTCACTTCAAAAGGTGGAGCAGTTTTAGGCTGTGCCTAGGAAAATTTTCCACAGATTGAGCAGGAAGGGGGTAGAATGTAAATAAATTACCCTCGGATGTAAAAGGGAAAAGAATGCTAAGGTCTAAATAATCCCATTGGGCTGATTACTAGCTGTGTAAATTAACTCTCTCTCTTTTCAGCTTCTCCACTTCAGCAGATACTACCTGGTGGTTTTGCTTAGCTGTTGCTGACCTTGGCTGAATTCCTTTGCTGTGGCTAAATACTAACAAGCTACCATCTGCCCTTTCTCTTGTCCTTTGTACAGGGGTGAAGGGCAGGTGGGGAAGAGGAGGAAGCTGTTGGTAACCCCCTGGTTCTGTCCAGGGGGTGGTTCTTCTGTTATCTATAAATTGTAAATACCTGTAAATAGTGTAATATTTTGTACATTTTCATTGCATTTCATATTTCTGGGTTGTAGTGTGCTTGTAAATTGAGCTCCATTTGCTTTGAACTGAGCTAGTCTGGCAATTTTATTCTGGGGGGTAATTTCAACCTACCACAAATGGCTTCATGCTGAGACAAACACAACTCCTGCAATGTCCTCCTGGCACAACCAGGAGGACTTACTCAAACTGCAGCACTGTACTGCCTCTTATGTTCAATTTATGGGTTAGAAGATTCACAGAAAAAGCAGAACTATGAAAGTTAAGACAAGTGACCATTACCATGGCCCAAGTCATGCTGCTTGCACCACTGCTCCATTGGTGCAGCCTCTGACTTGCTGCCCCCTAAGGTGTGGCACAAGCTGTGCCAGTGCCCTTGGTCTGCAGAGGAGCAAGTCTCAGGCAGAGCCTTTCTGCAGGCAGCCCTTGGCAGGAACTCTCCCCATCAGTTTCTCCCTGCTAGAAGCAGCCCCTGGCTGTGCCAAGCTGCCCTGAACTTCAGCAAGTGCCTCAGTGAGCAGAGCCTGAGCTGGGAACAGAAATCACAGAACAGAATTAGTTCTGGTCTAGTTCAGGCCAGGACATAACCTGTGTAGGTTTATGGGTCAAGAAATACCTACAATGGACCAAGCAATACCTACAACTGTGGATAGTCATGCTGCATTCACCACTGCTCAGCCTAAACCTCAGGAGTAGACACACAACTCCAACAGCTCTACTTGCTTGGTGAGATGTGGGGGATGTTGTCTGCATCAGAACTAGGAGCAAGCCAAGCTGACTTTACAGCATCATAGAACTGTTTTGCTCAGAAAAGGCCTCTAAGATCGTTGAGTCCAATCACTGACCTAACACAACCATGGCCATTAAACCACGTCCCAGGGTGCCATGTCTATGTGCTATTACTGCAGATAACTTTAACAGTGCATCTTATTATTTCTTTTTACTGTTCTGGTTCCAAAATTTGCATTTTTAAGCAAACATTTTTGTAAACATGCCTTAGATCTGTGGTGGAGCTGACACTACCTGTCAAAACATCTCTCTTTTAAGTCAGTAAATGCAAAATGATTAGATAAATCATTATCTGCTAGGAAATTCCTAAAGTGGCTGTTGCCCAGCAGGTTGTGGGCTTCCTAAAAATAAAGTAATAAAGCCTAAACAGCAGAGGTCTAACCACAGGAAGGAGCATAGGTTCCCACACAGTGAAAACCTCTCCCAGCTGGTCTTATTCTTACGTGGTTTGGGTTGGAAGGGACCTGTAAAGGTCATCTAGTCCAATGCCCCTGCAGTCAGAAGGGACATCTGCAGCTACAGCAGGCTGCTCGCAGCCCCATCCAACCTAGCCTGCAATAGTTCCAGGGATGTGGCATCTCCCACCTCTCTGGGGACATCTCACTTCCCTCAATGGAAATTAATGTTTTCCTTCTCTCCAGTCTGGCCCTCTCCTCTTTTAGTTTAAACCCATCATGCCCTGTGCTGTCTCAGCAAGCCCTGATGAAAAGCCTAACCCCATCTCGTTAATGCAACAGGCTGAGATCTGGAAGTCAGCATGGTGCAAGCTTTGTGTTTTGATGGGTAAAGAATGTTGTTTCCTGAAGAGTCCTGTCTTTGTGACATGTTTTTTGTTCCTAATTCTATATCACTTCACTCCCACATCAAACAAGAGGGAACTCTAGAACTGTGGGGAATGTCCTGAGAGTCTGGCTTTGTGTTAGATACATATCTGTACACAGAAAGAAAGATATTGTGTACAGGTCTGGAACCCTCAGTATAGGAAGGACATGGACCTGATGGAGAGGGTCCAGAGGAGGGCCAAGAAAATGGTCAAGGGTTGGAGCACCTCTGCTACAAGGGCAGGCTGAGGGAGCTGGGGGTGTTCAGCCTGGAGAAAAGAGGGAGACCTAATCACAGCCTTCCGGTACCTGAGGGGACCCTACAGGAAGGCTGGAGAGAGAGGCCTGCAGTGACAGGATGAGAAGTAATCATAGAATCATAGAATCAGTCAGGGTTGGAAGGGACCACAAGGATCATCTAGTTCCAACCCCCCTGCCATGGGCAGGGACACCCCACACTAGATCAGGCTGGCCACAGCCTCATCCAGCCTGGGCTTAAACACCTCCAGGCATGGGGCCACATCCACCTCCCTGGTTGAAAAACTTCCTCCTCATGTCCAGCTTGAATCTCCCCACCTCCAGCTTCATTCCATTCCCCCTAGGCCTATCACTACCTGATATCCTAAGAAGTCCCTCCCCAGCCTTCTTTTAGGCCCCCTTCAGATACTGGAAGGCCACAAGAAGGTCACCTCGGAGCCTTCTTTTCTCCAGACTGAACAGCCCCAAATGGCTTCAAACTAGAGAAGAGCAGATTTAGATTGGATGTCAGGAAGAAGGTCTTTACTATGAGGGTGGTGGTCACTGGAACAGGTTGCCCAGGGAGGCAGTTGAGGCCCCATCCCTGGAGATATTCGAGGTCCTGGGCAACCTGATCTAGTTGGGGATGTCCCTGCTGACTGCGGGGAGGTCAGACTGGATGACCTGTGGAGGTCCCTTCTGACCTGGACCATTCTATGATTCATGGTTCTTCTAATCTCTGTGTGAAAGAAGAGAGGAAAAATGTGCTGGTCAGGAGAATTTGAATGAACACACCAATTCTTACATCCACAAACTACCTGAGAACATCAGCTGGCAGATGTTGTTGTCTGTATTTCAAACACATTAAACAGCAGTGATGGATTTGAACGGCGTTTAGCCTTCAGCCAATGCAGAGAAGTTTAAGATGTAAAGCATGCTTTTCCATACCAAATCAGCAGGAGTTACCTACCTAATCTGCTTAAAGTCTCCATAGGAGTCTTTATTTGCATGTGTGTTCAAAGGCTGTTTGCAAACACAGACCTTATTCTGCCACAGCTCCATCCAGGTTTGGCACTCCATGGGCTCGTGCTTCATTTTTACAACAGGAGACAAACATTTCCCTACCACTGTACCCTAATCATACATTCATAGAATTGCTTTGGTTGAAAGAGATATTTAAGATCATCAAGTCTAACCATTCTCTAACTCTATCAAGGCTGGTGCTAAGCCATGTCCCACAGCACCATATCTCTCCATCTGAAACACCTCCAGGGACAGGGACATGAGCCTGTTCCAGTGTTTGAAAACACATTCAGTGAAGGAGTTTCTTCTAATATCCAACCTAAACCTCCCCTGGTGCAACCTGAGACCATTTCCTCTTGACCTATCTCTTGTTGCTAAGAAAAGGCCAGCATTGCAAGATGCAGGTGATGAAGATGGGAGAGACAGTGTTCTATAGAAGCTCATACACATTATATAATCACTATTATTTAACTTATTTTGCATTTCAGAATGATCTTTTCTCTCACCTGGTCTCTAAAGAGTGTTGTGCTGGCATGGGATGAAGTTAAATAAGAAGCATTGGTAGCCTCAGGGTGCAGACCAAGACAGAATACAGAATTAACCAGGTTGGAAAAGACCTTCGAAACCATTGAGTCCAACCTCTCACCCAACACCATCTAATCAAACTAAACCATGGCACCAAGTGCCTCATCCAGGCTCTTCCTAAACACCTCCAGTGATGGTGACTCCACCACCTCCCTGGACAGCACATTCCAATAGCAAATCACTCTTTCTGTGAAGACACAAAGCTCCAGCCTGAAAAGCCACAGAGGTATTTGAGAAGCCACCAGGTAAAGCCTGAACAAAAAAAAATCCTTCTCATAGCATGAAGCAATCACCACAAAGATACCAGACCTTGTCTAGGGTGATCTATTTAAGTACAACATAAAGGTTAACAAAAATATGTACTGTTGATCCCATTCAACACCAGGCTCTGCTTCACAGCTCTCTTTTTGGGATCATTGTGGTGTTCCTTGTGTTATCACTTACCTACCAGTGACTGGCTGGTGGACAGCCACAAGCAGTGCTCCTCAGGGCTCAGTGTTAGGACCATTTCTGTTGAACATCTTCATTGATGACCTTGATGAAGACACAGTGTGTCCGCAGTAAGTTTGCAGATGACAGCAGGTTAGGCGGAGTGTTGATCTGCACAAGGGTAGGGAGGCTCTACAGAGGGACTTGGACAGATTGGATCAATGAGCCAATATTAATGGGATGAGCTTCAACAAGGCCAAGTGCCAGGTCCTGCACTTGGGTCACAACAACCTCAAGCAACAGTACAGGCTTGGGGAAGAGTGGCTGGAAATCTGTCTGGCTGAAAGAGACCTGGGGGTTCTAATGGACAAGCAGTTGAATAGGAGCCAGCAGTGTGCCCAGGTGGCCAAAGAAGCCAAAGGCATCCTGGCTGGGATTAAAAATGCTGTGTCCAGCAGGGGCAGGGAGGTGTTTGTCCCCTTGTACTCAGCTCTGGTGAGGCCACACCTTGAGTACTGTGTCCAGTTTTGGGCAGCTCAATACAGGAGAGATGTGGAGGTGCTGGAGCCAGGGCAGAGGAGGGCAAGGAAGCTGGGAAGGGCCTGGAGAATAAATCTTATGAAGAGTGACTGAAGAAGCTGGGGATGGTTAGTTTGGAAAGGAGGAGGCTGAGGGGAGACCTCCTGGCTCTCTACAACTCCCTGAAAGGAGGTTGTGGAGAGGCTGCTGGGGGTCTCTTCTCACAGGTAATTAGTGACAGAACAAGAGGGAATGGCCTCAAGCTGTGACTGGGTAGGTTTAGACTGGACATTAGGTAACATTTTCTCATGGCAAGAGTGGTCACGGATTGGAATGTGCTGCCCAGGGAGGTGGTGGAGTCCCCAAGCCTGGATGTGTTTAAAGGGGGTTTGGATGTGGTGCTTGGGGGATATGGTTTGGGGGTGAACCTTGTAGAGTAGGGTTCTGGGTTGGCCTTGGTGATCCTGAGGGGCTTTTCCAACCTGAGTGTTTCTGTGATTCTGTGATGTCTTTGGGTCTGGTTCATATCGCAGCAACTATCTTGAAAACTTTCCATACTTACCAATCTATGCACATAAAATGGATATAGATATGCATAAAGAAATGGAATTATGGCACTATTTGGATAAATAAGCTGGTGTTTTGTTTTTTTAATGTATTGCAAAGCTTTGTGAGTGTTTTCTCAAGAGACGTCTTGAGGCAAAGCTAAAAGACTCAGCTCTGAACCAAGCTGTGTCAAACTTATTGCCAACTATAACAAAGAGCTGCTGTAAAACACAACTCTTCTGTGGAGTATACTATAATTGTACTTCTTGAAAGCAATGTCACATCACTGACACTGACTTGGAATTCTGAGGTGTGAGGAATGCAGAGCAGTTGCAATGTATATAACCCATAAATTAGATCCTAATCCAAACTTATCACTTGGAGAATTGTCAGACTATTTGGGTGCATGTTCTCCATATTATCTCTGTGGGTTTGGGGGCTTTTTTTCTGTTCATTTAGAGGACACAGTCCCAAGCTGCACCAGGGGAGGTTTAGGCTGGATGTTAGGAAGAAGTTCTTCACAGAAAGAGAGATTGGCTATTGGAATGCGCTGCCCAGGGAGGTGGTGGAGTCACCGTCACTGGAGGTGTTTAGGAAGAGACTGGATGTTGGTGTCATGGTTTATTTGATTAGATGGTGTTGGGTGATAGGTTTGACTCCAGGTCTTTTCCAACCTGGTTAATTCTATTCTATTCTATTCTATTCTACTCTACTCTCCTCTCTACTCTCCTCTCTACTCTACTTTTCAGGCTGTTGTCTTGTTCTCAGGTTTTCAAAATCAGATAACCTTTGTCAATAATCTTTGCAACAAATTAGAAACAAAGTCAGAAGTAAACCCCTGCCAAATCACCAACACAAACTCACCGAAGATTCCTGAAGGGAAAAATCAGATGCTGGCAGATGAAATCCAGGATGCAGCGTTTGGGGCAAGCGCTTGTTAGGTGCCAAGCACTTTCCTGAGGGTTAAACATCTGAAAAACAAAATTCACAAAAGCTCTGAAGTGAGCAGCTTTTCAGCATATCTGAAGTGAGAAGTTATTTAGCATATCCACTACTATATCTTTTTTGAATTCACCTTCACTGATGCTTTGTCTTTCACAACACATGACATAACGGAAGACCTAACCTATGTCTACATCAGTGAGCACTGACAGCAGACAGATCCATCTCAACAGAGAAAAAAACTGAAATGGTACTGCAGGTCTTCAAGGTGCAAAGCTAAGCACAGAAATCATAGAATCACTGAATTACTTCAGCTGGAAAAGACCTTTGAACTGAGCCCAACTCTTGATCTAACACCACCATGGCCATTCAACCATGTTCCAGAGTGCCATATGCACACCTTTTTTGAACACCCTCAGAGATGGTGACTTCACCACCTCCTTGGGCAGACAGTTCCAATGCCTGACCACTCTTGCAGCGAAGAACTTTTGCCTAATCTCCAATCTAAGCCTCTCCTGGTGCAGCTTGAGACCATTTCCTCTTGTCCTATCACTTGATACTAGGGAGTAGAGACCAAGCCCCACCTCCAACCTGCTTTCAGGGGATTCTAGAGAGCAATGAGGTTTCCCCTTATCCTCCTTTTTCTCCATACTAAACACCCCCAGTTCCCTCAGCTGCTCCTCACCAGCCCTGTTCTCCAGACCCTTCACCAGCTTCATTGCCCTTCTCTGGACATGCTCCAGCAACTCAGTGTCCTTCTTGGAGTCAACAGGCACACTCCCAACCCAGTCTGAAATGCTCTTGAGCATCTTCCTTCGAAAACATGAGAAATCCAGGAAGGATTCAGGCAGAGCAGACATTGGCATGTAATGGATTTGCATACACAAATTCCTCCATCTGATAGAGCAAGATCTTAAAAGTGTCTTGTTAATCATCAGAAGATGTTTAATGTGCTCATTATCACCTACTTTGATGCCGCTTCATAAAGCTACGACATGAAGTTTTCAGAGGATGATTGTACCTTCCAGATGGAAATGAAAACACAACAACACTTATGTGCAAATAGAGGGAAGAAAAAAAGAAAGAAAAGCATATTTTCCAGAGAAAACAAGCTCTTGTTCTCTTTAGGATCCTCCCTCAACTGCCAAAACTATGACAACAAAACCCACTTTGGAGATAGATTTAAGTGAGACTTTAAAAAAGATGTTTTGGCGGCATTTTTGCTTCTTGTGCCATTCCTCATTAAGCCATGGAGCTTAATGAGCACAGGCCAAAGACAAACAGAAGTGTGAACCCCACCTACACAGCCTACGCTTCCTGATATGCTGGAACTTCCCAAACTAAGGTTACGTTTACGCAGCACATTCAGACCTTCCCCTGCAAGTCTGCCTGGTATATTTCTTCTGGAACACCTCTGCTATGAGGATAGGCTGAGGGAGATGGGTTTGTTCAGCTTGGAGAAGAGAAGACTCCAGGGAGACTGTAGAGCTGCCTTCCAATACCTGAAGGGACCTTACAGGGAGGCTGGAGAAGGACTTTTCGTAAGGGTGCCAGCCACAGGACAAGGGGGAATGGTTTGAAGCTGAGGGAGGGCAGGGATAGACTGGATCTTAGGAAGAAGTTCTTCAGCATGAGGGTGGTGAGACTGGAATAAGTTGTCCAGAGAGGCTGTGGATGCCTCCTCCCTGAGGGTGTTGAAAGCCAGGTTGGATGAGGACTTGAGCAGAAGACTCTAGTTGAGAGGCATCCCTGCCCATGGCGGGGAGGTTGGAGTAGACAAACATTAAGGTCCCTTCCAATCCAAGCCATTCTATGATTATTCCTGCCATGCAAACCACCTAAAAGCTATGGAGCATATTGAGAGTGCCATGCAGGATGATACTTTACTGGATTTGGTAGGTCCTACTGGAAGCTGGAGATGTTCCTTCTCTATAGGAAAATAGGTTTTCTGTCCTACCCTCTGGGAAAAGTCCCTTCAGGATTTCTGCACCTCTCACACACACTGTTTTAACATTGGGTCTCATTAGATCATCAAGGCATGGCCTGAAGCCATGCAAACAGACATGGTTGGAAAGACACTGGAACAGGTTGCCCAGGGAGGCTGTGGATGGCCCCTGCCTGGAGCTGTTCAAGGCCAGGTTGGACAGGGCCTTGAGCAACCTGGGCTAGTGGAAGATGTCTCTGCCCATGATGGGAGAGTTTAGAACTTGATGTTCTTTAAGGTCCCTTTCAAGCCAAGCTATGTTTCTATGACACCTCTGACACTTTGGTCACTTTTTAACGTCAGAAGTTTTGGAATTGGTGGCTGGAATGTGAAGTCACTTAGGGTATCCAACACTAAATCCAGATGGAAATAGGACAAGGATTGAGAAGAGGAGAGATGAGCAAAGGTATCCAACAAATCCTTTTGTCACAGCTTTGCAAAGCATCACAGGAATTTTTTTTTTTTTTGACAGTAGGCTGAACAAGAGCCAGCAATGTGCCCACATGGCCAAGAAGGCCAAGGGCATCCTGGCCTGCATCAGGAACAGTGTGGCCAGCAGGAGCAGGGGGGTCATTCTGCCCTGTACTCAGCACTGGTTAGGCCACACCTTGAGTCCTGTGTCCCGTTCTGGGGCCCCTTGGCTCAAGAAAGATGTTGAGTTGCTCTGACATGTCCAGAGAAGGGCAACAAAGCTGGGGAGGGGTTTGGAACACAGCCCTGTGAGGAGAGGCTGAGGGAGATGGGGTTGTTTAGCCTGGAGAAGAGGAGGCTCAGAGGAGACCTTCTTGCTCTCTACAACTACCTGAAAGGAAGTTTCAGCCAGGTAGGGGTTGTTCTCTTCTCCCAGGCAACCACCAACAGAGGAAGAGGACACAGCCTCAAGCTGTGGCAGTGGAGGTTTAGACTGGATGTTAGGAAGAAATTCTTCACAAAGAGATAGGCTATTGGAATGTGCTGCCCAGGGAGGTGGTGGAGTCCCCATCCCTGGAGGTGTTTAGGAAGAGCCTGGAGGAGACACTTGGTGCCATGGTTTAGTTGATGAGATGGTGTTGGGTGATAGGTTGGACTTGATGACCTTGAAAGTCTTTTCCAACCTGGCTAATTCTGTATTCTGAATGCCTCACTGAATGACCACACTCTCTGTGCAACAGACCTCTCCCATGGTTCCTACAAGCCACGGTGCACCTTGAACCCCTTCCTGTGCCTCCTTCCGCCCACTGTTCGATCTCTGCTTTAGCTGCTTTGAACATTCTGAACATCTGAAGAGCTGCCAATTTATTTTTTTGGAGCAACCTATTTCCAGAAATGTTTCTTTACCACGAGATATGTAATTTCTCCCAAAACACTCCTCTGGAGCAAAGCCCAGGACTGGCAATATGCTACCCAGGATCAGTGAAAGGTTTACGTTTCAATACCTATTGCACCTGTCATGATAATACCAGGCATTTTCCACCCACGATGCAGGAGAGGATCCAAACTTCCTGTGGGATGTGCAAAACTAGCACTCAGCCTTGGGAGCCATCCAGGCATGGTTTTCAGGAAGAGAAAAAGCTATTTCTGCTGGCTTGCAGGAATTGATGGCACCATTTAGTGTCTTGTCTTTATATGCAAGTGTGTCTAACCCAGTTTTTCCACAGCTGCTGTGACGTAAATAAATTCAGTATTATCTCCATTTTACATTGTAGGATGGAATATAAACAGTGCTGGGACTTGTGCTGGGCATCAGTCAAGATTGAAGACATTTGCCCTTTTCAAGTGCAAGGCACCCAGTCAGCTGCCTAACACTTAGACAAAGTATTTGAACTCTTTTACAGAGAAAAATATTATATCTAGATATATAATATATCCTGCAGATATATGTCCCTAAGCAGGACCATAGGTCTTTGATTTGGTTATTTTTTTTTCACCATTATAAACTGAGACTTCAAGGGCTCTTTCTGGAACAGTGCACCCTGTCATGTTGTGCCTCCATTCAGCTAGACCTGGACAGGCTGGAAATTTGGGCAGAGGGAAACCTCATGAAGTTCAAAAAGGGCACGTCTAGGGCCCTGCAGCTGGGGAGGAACAACACCCTGCAAAAGGACAGGTGAGGGGGTGACCTGCTGGGAAGCACCCCCATGGAGAAGGACATGGGAGTGCTGGTGGACAAGTTCTACCCCACAACGCAACCTTGTGTCCAAGGAAGCCAATGGTCTCCTGGGGTGCATTAAGAGTGTGGCCAGCAGGTTGAGGGAGGTTCCCCTGTCCATCTACTCTGCCTTAGTCAGGCCACATCTGGAGTACTGTGTCCAGTTCTGGGCTTCTCAGTTCAACAGACAGAGAATTACTGAAGAGAGTCCAGTGGAGACTATGAAGATGCTGAGGGGTCTGGAGCACCTCTGTAAGGAGGAAAGGCTGAGAGCCCTGGGCCTGTTGAGCCTGGAGAAGAGCAGCCTGAGAGAAGATCTGATCAATGCTCAGCAAGAGCTAAAGTGTGGGGGGCAAGAGAACGGAGTCAAACTCTTTTCAGTGGTGCCCAGTGACAAGACAAGGGACAACAAATACAAACTGGAATCCAGGAGTTTCCATGTGAAGATGAGGGAAAACTTTGCTGCGAGGATGCCGAGCTCTGGAGCAGGCTGACCAAAGAGGTTGTGAAGTCTCCTTCTCTGGAGAGCTTCCATACCCAGCAGGCCATTGGGATCCTTTGCAACCTGCTGTGGGTGGCCCTGCTTTAGCGGGGGTAGGGTGGACTGGGTGATCTCCAGAGGTGCCTTCCAATGCCTACCATGCCGGGATTCTGGAGTTCTGTGAGCCATACTGTACTGACCAATAAGCATCACTGCCTGTGTCAAGAGCTGAAGAATCCCTACAGCATCTACACGGATTCTGCACAACACCTACAAACATCCACAGAACATTGCTTCAGGGTTGGCTACACTTCAACTCTACCTATGCATAAAATCCTCGATTTCTGAACACCCTGTTACCTAATCAGTCAAAATAACTCCCTCCATCTACATTTACTAGAGCACAAATGCATCTCTTGGCACCCATAATTTTCTTTAAGGCTTTCCCTCCTAAGGTAGCAGCACTCGGGCCGCAGGCTGTGGCGAAACTCCACCATCAGAACAAGAAACTTAATCCACCCTTAAAAGCACCTAACTCACACAGGTAGACACAAAGTGATTTCCATTGTCTTTAGGACAAATACAGCTATGGGCAGCCAAATGCCTTTTATTTTGTTTCAGGAACAAATGACTTCCCTGCCTGGAGGTAGTAATGAGATTTTTTTTAATCGGGAGGACTGAACACCTCCTCAAGTTAATAAAAAAGTATGGCTTCCTCTTTCTCTCTAATAAAAGATTTGTACACTGCTCAAATGATTAGTATTACATTTTTAAAGAGCCTGGAGATTGATGCTTTTCAATTCTCCTCCCTGTTTTTCCACGCTTTTATAATTCAAAGGTAATATAGGGAATAGTTAATAATTCATAATGCAATTTTAAGGCTTTTATTCAGAAACCTTTTGCCTATTGACTTAAGGATGTGCCATAAAATACCCAGGTATTACCATCTTAGCAATTTGCAGCTCTGTAGGGATGAACTCTTTGGATTTATGCAAGTCAGGGTTGGTGTTTAAGAAGCAGAGCACATCATTCCAGCCTCGGAAGGGCACACAGGGAGGAAACAGCTTTCCAGGACTATTTAAGCCCGTGGTTTTCGTGCCTTCACACAGTTCTGCTTCTTTGCCCTTGTTTGCAGGTTTATTCTTGATGGAGTTATTTTTGCAGTTGCCTAAGAGACAAAGGAGCTAGCTGTATGTTTTAAGAAGGTAAACTCCACTGCATGAGTTCTGGGCTCCCCATCTGCATGAAATCCAAACCCCAAGCCTCCGCTCTGGGAAAGCTCAGCTGGACAATATTCCCATATCCTCTTCAAACAAACAACAACAAAAAAGTGGTCTTGTTTGAGATGAAAACATCAGAACTGGCTACCAATGAACACAATCCAAGGATCTCCTATTTCAGTTACTAAAGGACCCAAAGTTGATTGGCAGGGCCTCTGGGAGGGGAGGGTAATCTCCACACAGCCCCCAGAGCGCTGCAGCTGCCACGGAGCACTCACCAGGCTCTCACACATGCAACAGCCTCCTCCTCCAAAGGGCTTCTCAATGAGCTGAACAAAGAGGTTTGTTCAAGGGTCAGGGCTGGGCCGGCCACTAAAGAAGTGACAAACGCTCTCTGTGTACCCCTCTCCCTTCCCCAAGGGAAGAGAAAGGGAAGAAGAGAAAGAGACTGATGGGCTGGGAAAGAAATCCAACCATGGAGAATGGAAAGAAGAACAATCCAATAAAACAGAAATGAAGAGACACAAACCAGTAAGGAACCCAACCCCTGATGGCATGGACGCCACCATTGCCACCACTGATGCTGGGGACAGGCGCTGGGGAAGTACCAGACTGGGCTCAGCAGCAGACAGGATCTGAATTCAGGAGCTGGATTCTGGAACACAGGGATGGTGATGGAGGGCAGAAGGGACAGAGTCCTCCATGGATGCCAGCCATTGAAGAAAAGGCTTGACCCTGGGGATCCCTCAGCTTGACCCTGAAGATGCCCTCCATGGGATGGAATCCCTTGTTGGTGCTGGTGGCACCACCAGCATCAGTAGTGACAGTGACGTGTTCACCATCAGGGGCTGGGTTTGATATTGGTTTGTATCTATTTACATGTATTTTATTTCTATTATTAATGCTCTCTTACTTTTTCTTCCCCACTCCATCAGTCTCTCTCCCATCCCTTTCTCTTCCCTTTGGGAAGGGAGAGGGGTTTATAGACATTGTCTGTCACTTGTCCCTATTCTTGACAGTCTTTTACACCTGCTCTAAAGAAATGAAGCACTTTTAACCTGTTTGTGTCCTACTCTCACATAAGTGCACAGCAGCTACTGCAAAGGAATTGTCCAGCTCATGCAAGCTTTCAGGTACCACTAAGTAACAGCAGCAGAGAATAATGAACATTGATATTAGTTACTAACTCCTCACCTGGCAAAGCAAATTGAGTTGAGCTGTGCCATACATAACCTAGTCATCATTTATTGCCAGGACAAAGCTAATCATGCCAGCTCTATTAGCATCTCCCTACACATAAACCCATGAGATCCTGCTGCCCATTCCTTTAAGCTTGCCAGTTGTTAGTGCTTTGCTGTTATCCAGGGGACACAAGTTTCACCTTCCCAAGGAAAATTATGTCCTCATGAAATAACACTAACTAGACTGTATTTAATTCCAGGCCAACAATGAACATATCTTTTTTTGCCCCTTTTAATTACCATCTCTGCTGGAGCGGCACTGAACTCCTCTTGTTCGTTTGGCCTCCGAGTCCCACAAACTCCTGGCTAAAACTTACTGCCTTTAATCTCCAGCCTCAAATATGTAAACTGCTGTCAAGTTCTTCAGTTCCCTCTGCAAGACAGGCAGCATATGCCATGTGCATTATTCAGAGCTTTCCAGAGCTTCTCTTCCATGGAGGTTTAAAAATGAATAGCAAAAATGTGCATCAAAATCAAACCCTTGGCAACAATCATGAGAATCATGAAGTCTAAAACTAGATGAGGGTAGGGTTTTTATTTCACAGAGTCATAGAATGCTTTGGGTTGGAAGGGACATCCAAAGGTCATCTAGTCCAAACCCCTTGCAGTCAGCAGGGACATCCTCCACTAGATCAGGTTGCCCAGTGCCCTGTTGAGCCTGAACTTGAATAGCTCCAAGGATGGGGCCCCAACTACCTTCCTGGGCAGCCTCTTCCAGTGTTCCACTACCCTCGTGGTAAAGAACATCCTCCTAACATCCAGCCTAAATCTACTCTGCTCTAATTTCAAACCACTGCCCCTCATCCTATCACCCCAGGCCTTTGTAAACAGTCCCTCTGCAGCCCTCTTGTAGACCCTCTTCAGGTACTGGAAGGCTGCTATTAGGTCTCTCTGGAGGCTTCTCTTCTCCAGGCTGAACAACCCGAGCTCCCTCAGCCTGTCCTCATAGAAGAGATGCTATTTCTAAAGTAATGGCAGAGCAACACAATAACTTTACCACTCTTTAGAGGGATGAGTCTGAAGGCACACTGTGCACAGTCTCAACGAGCTAAGGTCTTCTGCAGATGAAAACTAAGACTCAGGAAAGAGTCCAACAGGAATAATATGGAAAACATAGTTTGTGTTATCTTGAGAAGCAAAGAAACCATGGGAGCAAAGCAGGATGAAAGGGATTTCCTTTGTCCTCAGTTAAAACATGGACCCTCTGATGAGTGGTCTTCAAAATCTCCAGGCGCATGCACTGGAGAGAGGATCAGAGGGTTCCTAGGAATATCGTGGTGGGCAAAAGAAGTTTGCTACCTACTGAGGGCTACAAAATTGAACAAAGGCCTAGAACTGCTCTACTGTGAGGCCAGGCTGAAAGAGTTGGGGCTGTTGGGGCTGGAGAAGACAAGGCTTCAGGGAGACCTGGTGGGCTCTTAGTGCTTAAAGCGGCTAATCAGAAAGCTGGGGACAGACTTTCGGGCAGGGCCTCTTGTGACAGGACAGGGGTGATGGTTCTAAATTAAAAGAAGCAAGAGTCAGACTAGACAGAAGGAAGGTATTTTTTACACTGAGGGTGGTGATGCACTGGCACAGGCTACCCAGAAATGTGATGGATGCCCCATCTCTGGAACAATTCCCTGTCAACTTGGATGGGGCTCTGAACAATCTGCTCCAGTTGAAGATGTCCCACCTGATTACATCAGGGTTGGACTAGATGACCTTTAAAGATCCCTTCCAACCCAACCCATTCTGTGATTCTATGATACTGAACACTCATCCTCTTGGTATCACATACACAACTCTATTCTCTTTAATGAGGCATCCCAGGAGGACCTAGGCTTACAGTATCACAGAATTGTCAGGGTTGGAAGGGACCTCAAGGACCATCTAGTTCCAATCCCCCTGCCATGGGCAGGGACACTACAAGAAGAGACATCGTCACTGGAACCCTCACTGGAGTTTTACCTCCTGCACTTCCATGAAAAAGAGCTAAATAAAGACATTAAGCAAAACCACTCTAATGACAACTCAGTACACAACAGCAGCTAAGCAAGCAAGCTGTAGAAGCAGCATAAGTACAATGCTGTGATATTTGTTTGTGTTCCCAGAGATGCAGACTCCAGGCAAGTGTTGAATGTTATTAGAAGCAGCCCAGCCAACTGAGCAAGCCCCAAACCCTGCCCCAGCAAACATTTCAAAAAGAGAGCTCAAAACTTTGAATGACTCCTAGCACTCAGCCTGGAAGTGCCTGCCAGGAAAAGAGAAAAGGGGGAGGGGGGGAAGAAGGGGGGATTTTGGAGATGGCATGCCATCAATTTTCTTCATTTGTGTCAGAAGTTGAGCAGCTGTCTTCTTACCAGACTGAAGTGGAGCCAAAAACCTTGTCAGGCAGCTGAAGGGGAAAAAAAAAAAAACAGAAAAAAAAAGAAGGGAAAAAAAAAGGCACTTCAGAGGAACTAATCTCAAGGACCCAAAAGTATGTATCACATTTTTGAACAGGCATGTGTTAATATTACTACTACATTATCAACTGGTATTGCTTTGCAGCAGTAGTGGGGGGTGGGTGAGGTTGGTGGGAATTAATTCTGCTTTGTTTACTCTCCTTGCTAAGAAAAAACTCAAGATCACAGAATTGTCAGGGTGGGAAGGGACCTCAAGGATCAGCCAGTTCCAACCCCCCTGCCACGGGCAGGGACCTCTCACATTAGACCAGGTTGCTCACAGCCACATCCAGCTTGGCCTTCAGAATGTCCAGGGATGAGGCTTCCACCACCTCCCTGGGCAACCTGTGCCAGGCTCTCACCACCCTCATGGGGAACAACTTCTTCCTCACATCCAATCTCAATCTACCCATTTCTAGTTTTGCTCCATTCCCCCCAGTCCTACCACTCCTTGACACCCTAAAAGTCCCTCCCCAGCTTTCTTGGAGCCCCCTTCAGATCCTGGAAGGCCACAATGAGGTCTCCTCAGAGCCTTCTCCTCTCCAGACTGAACAGCCCCAACTCCCTCAGTCTGTCCTCACAGCAGAGCAGCTCCAGCCCTCTGCTCATCCTTGTGGCCCTTTTCTGGACACCTTCCAGCACCTCCAGATCTTTTCTGTAGCATGAGCCCCACAACTGGAGAGAGTACTCTAGGTGGGGTCTCACCAGAGCAGAGTAGAGGGAGAGTCTATTTTTTTCCATCCCCCCTAGTCCTATCACTGCCTGACAGATGCCACAAACAGTTGAACTCCAGGGTTTATTTATATATTTATACTTATGGCCCATGATTGCTTTTGCCTCTTAGCATTTTTCCCCTAAGATGTTGAGGAAAGTGAAATAAGATTCATCCCCCAGGAAAAAATAAAGTAAAAATGCACCTGGACTTTCACTGGCAAGCTGATCCAGGTTTCAGCAAGCTCTGCTATTCCCCAGGCACTGCAAACACATCAGCAAGGGATAAATAATCCCAGTGCAAGCTGCCTTTGAACCAGCTCTCTGCTCCAGCAGCCATGGATTGTGAGAGAGTGGGAAAACCCCACTCACAGTTTGTTTCTCCTCTGGTGTGTGCTCCAGTCACTGTGTGCTGAGCTGAAGGATGCTTCAGGACAAGCCAAAGAGGAACGTTCTGCTTACCAGCACCAGGGATACGATGAAGCAAGCAATCAAATCAGAGAGGTTATTGCACAGGGAGCTCTGCCAGGTGGGATCTGTTCCCGTAAGGCAGAGTTTGGGCAAACTGAGAGCACTGCACTTATTAATTTCAATTCAGCCTAGAAGTCTGGGGAAGAGGAGGCTGAGGGCACAGCTCATTGTTCTCTGCTACTCCCTGAAAGGATGCTGGACCTAAGTGGGGGTTGGTCTTTTCCCCCTAAGATCAGGTGATCAAACCAGAGTAAATGGCCTGAAATTGTGCAAGGAAATGTTTAGCTTAGAGATTAGAAAAAAATTCATCATGGACAGAGTGGTCAGGGATTGGAATGTGCTGCCCAGGGAGGTGGTGGGGTCACCATCCCTGGAGGTGCTCAAGAAATGTGTAACCATGGCACTTTGGGAAGTGGTTTAATGGCCATGGGGTGCTATTTTGCTGGTTAGAGTTAGCTGATCTCAGAGCTCTTTTCTGACCAAAACAATTCTATCATTCTATGAAGAAAAGCCAGAGAAGGTGGTGGCCTCCTCCTTCAGTGGTGTGTCACCATCTAAAGCAGTGGGATCCCAAACATTCCCTGAGCATAACTCCTATTGGTGTCTGACCACACAAGACACCTAACAGGTCACAAATTGTCCCTGGGTGTGAGAGACAACTCCACTTGGGGAGCAGGCTGTAGAATCATAGAATAGAATCACAGAAGCAACCAGGTTGGAAAAGACCTCAGAGATCATCAAGTCCAACCTATGACATAATACTTAACACCTCCTGACAACTAAACCATGGCTCCAAATGCCACATCCAATCCTTTTTTGAGCACCTCCAGGGGCAGCGACTCCACCACCTCCCTGGGCTTGCTGGGAAGGAAGAGGCTCACAAAAGGGTGGCTGTTAGGAGGAGGCAGCAGCACTGTGGGGTTTGCTGCTCTCTGGATGAGATGGGTGCTTCTTCAGACCATGTTTCAGGGTGGAAAGAGCTGGACTTGATGATCTTTTCCATCCTTATTGATTCTATGATTCTATGAAATTTGCAGGCACAGCAAAGCTGTTGTCGAATTGTGTGTGGGTTCTGGTGGAGGAACCTGTCATTTGCCAACCAGATCGATACAGGTGCCATAGATGGCAGAGTTGAAGTGAATCAACACATGAATAGTCAGACATTCAAGCTCCTGCTTGGCTGGCCATCTTCTTTCAGCCCAGCTTTTCCCTGAAATGTTTATTTACTACACAGTCAGGCTCTTGGCAGCATTCCCACTGCAAAATGTGCTGCCCAGATATTACAAAGTGAACTCTAAATGAAAAAGGCTTTTCTTTCTTAGATTTTTTTTTCCCCCTTAGGGCTCCCCTTCTTCCACACAGACATCCTTTTTACTTCCAAACTGTGCCTTGAAGGCACATTTTTACCCCCAAATTTCTAGAATACCCAGTTTAAGAGAGAGGCCTTCATAGGATGTTGCTAAAAATGAGACTTCCAACAGCAAACTGCTTTAGACATTCTTGTTTCTTCCAGCTAGCAAAGAAATGCTTCCTTAGTTTCCATCATAGCATGCTAGGGCTGGGAAGGACCTCCAGAGATCATCTAGCCCAACCTCCCCAAAGATCTACATATGCAAACAAATCAATGTACAGAGAGAAAAAGAAATTATCACTGCTGCTGTATTTTTAACATGTTGTAATTAGGAAAAATAAGAATCAGTTGTATAAAATCCCAGAAATATCCTGACAGCAACTCAAGGGAAGTGATTCTCCCCCTCTACTCCCCTCTGCTGACACCCCACCTAGAACACCGTGCTCAGTTCCGGGGCCCACGCTGCAGAAAAGACCTGGAGGTGCCGGAAGGTGTCCGGAGAAAGACATTCAGAGTACAGGTCTAATAGCTTTGATACAGAATTAACCTGGGTAGAAAACACCTTCAAGGTCACCAAGTCCAACCTATTACCCAACACCATCTCATCAACTAAACCATGGCACCAAGTGCCTCAGCCAGGCTCTTCCTAAACACCTCCAGGGATGGGGACTCCATCACCTCCCTGGGCAGCACATCCCCAATGGACAATTCCTCTTTCTGGGAAGAACTTTCTCCTCACCTCCAGCCTAAACTTCCCTGGCACAGCTTGAGACTGTGTCCTCTTGTTCTGGTGCTGGTTGCCTGGCAGAAGAGACCAGCCCCCCCGTGGCTACAACCTCCTTTCAGGAAGCTGTAGAGAGCAATAAGGCCTCCCCTGAGCCTCCTTTTCTCAGGGCTAAACAACCCCAGCTCCCCTGGATGCGTTTCTGTGTGATCTGGTGTAGGTGATCCTGCTCTGGCAGGGGGGTTGGGCTGGATGATCTTTGGAGGTCCCTTCCAGCCCCTGTAATTCTGTGATTCTGATAATGCATGCTGGGGAATGGGGTTTCTTTAGAGCTAAACACGCAGACACACAAAAAGAGCAAAGAACAATAAATAAATTAATAACAATAATAATCATCATCATGTGAGTGGCATAGAAAACAATAATAATGTGAGTGGATGACATCCCCCTCTTTCATCACATAATTCAATTGCTTTTCACAGTGAGGTTCCAATCATGATTAAGAGCTCTGGAGTGGGGGGGTGGGGGGGGGGAAAAAGAAAAAATAAAATCAAGACATATAAATGCAAAGCAGCAAGAAAATAATGTCTTAGCTATTACTTTCTTTCTTTCCTGTGGTCCAGCAGAGCTCCTGTGATTAGCATGTGCAGACTGCACGGAGCATATCTAATGTAAAAGCAATACGTCCCGCACCGCTCTCAGCAAATATTATCGAGATGGAAATGCCTCCTGACAAATTCACAAGCTGCAAATGTACAGTCATGAAATTCAATAGCCTCACAGCTGCACACTTGTAACTTGTGAATGCAAGGGGGGGGGGGAATTGTAGGAATTGGCAGCAGGCTCTCTGGCAGATGATATCATTTTACAGATGACACTGTAGAGTCTGCCAGCTTGACGTTGAACTCTCCTCCTGGTTTGTGGTGGGGGTTTTTTGTTGTTTTGAGAGGTTTTTTTTTTTCCTTGGGTGGTGGTTGTTGTCATTTCATAGCTCTTTCTCAGAGATCTACTAGGATCATGGTGGATGGTCTCATAAGAGTCTGCTATTTACTTCACTGACTCTGCAAAGTGCTGCAACCGCTCAGCTCGAATCCCTCAGCTCTGCCTGTGTACAGCTGAGGTTGAGCAGCTGGTGAGAGGTCTTGAGCACAAGCTCTGTGAGGAGAGGCTGATGGAGTTAAGGGTGTTTAGCCTGGAGAAGAGGAGGCTCAGGGGAGACCTTATTGCTCTCTACAACTCCCTGAAGGGAGGTTGTAGCCAGGTGGGGCTTGGTCTCTTCTCCCAGGCATCCAGCACCAGAGCAAGAGGACACAGTCTCAAGCTGCACCAGGGGAGGTTTAGGCTGGAAGTGAGGAGAAAGTTCTTCCCAGAAAGAGAGACTGGCCATTGGAATGTGCTGCCCAGGGAGGTGGTGGAGTCACCACCTCCTCCTCCACTTAGAGAGGAGGAAGTATTCCTTAAAGAAAAGGGAAAGACCTCACAATCTGCTGTGGTGACCAGTCAGGGCACTAAGTGCCAAACTGGCTTGATTCCATCCAAAGCTTGATGACAGAGGAAGCCTATTGAAAAAAAAAGGAAAGAGAAAGAAAAGCTCAGAAAGAAATTTTAGATTATTTCTTTTTTTTTTTCCCCTCTGAGCCCTGCAAAAACTTAAATTAACTGTTTGGCTGGGAGCTGTGATGAGATTGAAGCAAGATGCAGATGAAGGGCACCCCTAAAGTGAAGTGGTTCTTTGTGCCTTGAAGTCACACCTATTCAGCAAAGGAATTCCTAAAGTGCCTTTAGGATGACATCATAGTCGACTGGGCTGTCTGGAGCATTTTAATGCACTTCAGCTCTGAGTTTGTCTCCCTGTGCTGTGCTTCTCTTGCTGAGATCTGGGAGCATGCCCAAAGAAGAACAATGAAGCTGGTGAAGGGTCTGGAGAACGGGTCTGGTGAGGAGCAGCTGAGGGAACTGGGGTTGTTTAGTCTGGAGAAAAGGAGGCTGAGGGGAGACCTCATTGCTCTCGACAGCCCCCTGGAGTGAGGTAGATGTTGGTCTCCCAAGGAACAAGAGATAAGACAAGAGAAAAGGCCTTCAGTTGCACCAGGGTGCGTTTAGGTTGGATATGAGGAAAAATTCCTTCCCAAAAGGGTTGTCAAGGCCTGAAGTAGGCTGCCCAGGGCAAGGGTGCAAGGTTTGAAAAGGCATTTAGATGTGTTGCTGAGAGACATGGTTCAGTGATGGACTTGACAGTGTTTGGTTAGTGGGGAGACTTGAGGATCTAAAATCCAATCTAACCCATTCTGTGATTGTTGCTGCCTCTCTCCTGCTAGAATGGGTGACCTCTGCACCTACATGGTTTGCACTCTTTCAAAGTTCCCATCTCTAGGTAATTTAATGTCTTGAATTACCACTCATGGGCAGGTGCTTCCTAACAACTACCTGAAGGGAGGTTGTAGCCAGGAAGAGGTTGGTCTCTTCTGCCAGGCAACCAGCACCAGAACAAGAGGACACAGTGCCAGGAGAGGTTTGGGCTGGATGATAGGAAGAAAATTCTTCCCTGAAAGAGAGATTGGCCATTGGAATGGGCTGCCCAGGGAGGGTGGTGGAGTCACCATCACTGGAAGTGTTTAGGAAGAGCCTGGCTGAGGCACTTGGTGCCATGGTTTAGTTGATTAGATGGTGTTAGGTGATAGGTTGGACTCAATGATCTCAAAGGTCTTTTCCAACCTGGTTAATTCTATTCTTTAATGCAAGTACTTCAGTGGAGCTGAACCAAACTTGGTTTAAAAACCCAACTTTTAAGACATTTTCCTAAAGGTTCCAGGTCCATGGCTCCATCACTGAATACAGAGGTCCTGCTTCCTACACTTGACCAAGAAATGTTGGACCAGGTGATCCTCGAGGCCCCTTCCAACCTGGTATTCTATGATTAACAGAATTAAGTACAGGACTGTGGCAAAAGGGGGAAAAACCCAAACAGGACAAACAAAGCAAACATGTATGTGTGAGTAATCTCAAAGTTGTTGAGAGAAAAGTCAGCCTTGCTTGTTATGGTTTCTTGTTCTGCGGGTCCAAGCAGTGTCTGAGGTTGCAGACGTGGCTTGGTACCACCGAGATTAGGGCTAGCCAATCCTGGCATCTGTTTGACTGAGCCACAAAAGCCCATGAGCCACAGCAGCCACTTCTATCAACACAACCCTAAGAGCAGTTTCCCTGATTCACACCTCTCAGCCTAGTGAAGTGGTAGTAACTGTCTAGTAACCTATATGCAATCAATGAGGACTTCATCTCTTGCCATACTGTTTTGCTTTAGACATTCATGCTGAGGAACCACTGCCGAAATCTCCAGCCTGTAGTGATGTATATACCTAGAATGTATTTCTTGGGCCAGAAAAGTCTAACAGATTATTGGCAATTGGCATTTACCAAAGGCTGATTGTGATGTTGAGAGGTCCCCTGGTAGAGATCTTTAATGTGAGCAACACCTCATACATTGAAAGCCTCTAATCACTACACCTTGGGGCCACACTTCTGAAAGCTTTCACAGCCTTGTAGCTTCCACTGTTCCTCTTAGGAAAAGAAAGGATTTTCCCTTGAAAGACTCAGACTCCTTATATTGAAGAATGAACATTATTTACTGTGCTCTTTGAAGAGCAGACACCATCCCCCTGACAAAAACAAGTTCAGATTCTGGGAGCTTCGATAGCAGCTGGAATCACCCACAAAATATTTGTGCAGGAAGCCTTCAGGTTCTTGCTGAGGGCAAGAAATGGGGAGGAAGGGAAATTATCAGGAGTCCCAAAATAACACCCTGTCTTCTGAGGTCTCTGATTTTCTGAGGGAGAAGGCAGATTGCTCTGCAAACCATTAGCAGGAGTCACATCTCTAAATTCACAGGAGGAGCTGTGACTAGGGGTGATGCCCTGCATGCTGCTTGCTTAGCTCCACAGAGAGTAAAAGGGAGTTGCCTCCATGGATGGAGCCTGTCTCAGCCTATGTGCAGTGGGAAACAACAGGGAAATGCTTCCTGCTACTTCCTGCTCTCTGTACCAGAAAGAAAAGGCCAGAAACTACATACAAATTGGAAAAGATAATCATTAAGCCATACTAGTCTCATTTTTTCTTGTTATTTCAACATGAATCACAATTCAAAGCACCATCCCTTAGGAGGAAGTTCTTTACAACAAGATCAGTGAAACATTGCAATAGGTTGCCCAGAGATGTGGTGGAGACCCCATCCCTGGAGACATTCAAGGTCAAACTCGATGAGCATCCTGATGTAGCTGGAGATGTTCCTGCTCACTATATGGTGGGTTGCCCTGTATGAGGCATGGTGTGGCCAGAAGGAGCGGGGAAGTCATTGTGCCCCTTTACTCAGCACTGGTCAGGCCACACCTTGAGTCCTGTGTCCAGTTCTGGGCCCCTCAATTTAAGAAGGTCATCGAGACACCTGGACATGTCCAGAGAAGGGCAACGAGGCTGGGGAGAGGCCTTGAGCACAGCCCTGTGAGGAGAGGCTGAGGGAGCTGGGGTTGCTTAGCCTGGAGAAGAGGAGGCTCAGGGAGACCTTATTGCTCCCTACAACTTCTTGAAGGGAGTTTGTAGCCAAGTGGGGGTTGGTCTCTTCTCCCAGGCACCCAGCTCCAGAACAAGAGGACACAGTCTCAAGCTGTGCCAGGGAAAGTTTAGGCTGGAGGTGAGGAGAAAGTTCTTCCCAGAGAGAGTTGCTAGCCGTAGGAATGTGCTGCCCAGGGGGGTGCTGGAGTCACCATCCCTGGAGGTGTTCAAGAGGAGATTGGATGTGGCACTTGAAGCCATGGTTTAGTAGTCATGAGGTGTTGGGTGACAGGATGGACCTGATGACCTTTGAGGGTCCCTTCCAACCAACGCATTCTGTGATTCTGTGGTTCGGATGCGCTTGACCAGGATGGAAAAATTTCCCTTGGGTTGAAAACATACAGGATAAACATCTGCTTAAGAAGAGATTAGTGCCAGAACCAGAGAACAGTTCATTCCTTGCCTATTTCTTAAGACAGCAAACACACTAAAGCATTGCTTGGCCCCCTCTCTTTTTATCTGTTTCGAGAAGCGTTGCACAATGTGCTGTTCTGCAGGATTTCAGCAAGAGCTAGTCACCGCTTTTAAAGGCTTGGGTTTGATTCACCCAAAAAGCTTTAGCTTTCCCTTCAAATGCTGGACGTCATCCTCATCAAAACCAGCCCCAGAAATGTGCACTAAGGGTTTTGTTTACTCATAACTTGGCAGAGCCACAACCAAGAGCAGAATGCAAAGAATGAACTCCCTTTGCAAAAGTCATCCACGTGGAAACAAAAGCCTTCCCCTTTCCAAAACAGGCTTTCTACGCAAGCCTCGTAGAGTTCTGAGTTGCCCAGCATTATGGTGAAGCTCTCAGATCACTAAGGACCATTTGAAAGGCAGTCTAAAGCCAGAAGGAATGAGAAAGTTCTGCTGGCTCCGATGTTCTCTTCATTAAAAAAGCATTAAGAAAATGCGGGCTTTTCAACACTGCAACCTGAACAGGCAACCTCTGTTCGTGGAGCATGTAGGAACCTGCTGAATTCAGGCTCCTTCCAGCTTCCCCTCGGCTGCAGCAGCTGGGTAGATTTGTTTCCACCTGCTTTTACCATTTGTCATTACTGAGGTATGTTTCAGAGAGCCAGTTCAGCTCCAAACTGTCACTCTGACTGAAGCCAAAACAATTCGTTTTTATTCCTTGGTCACATCCTCCAGACTGTCTCATGTGCCTTGAGTTCCCAGCTCCCCACACCTCTGCATCCAGAGAGGAGACAGCTGGTGTTTGGGTTTTGGGGGTGTGGTTTTTTAGCCCACAATACCCTTTTCTAAAGTACCCAGACTAAAAACCACACATGGATGAGAGTAGAATGGGTTGGGTCGGAAGGAACCTTTAAAGGTCCCTTAGTCCAACCTCCTCTGCAGTCACCAGGGAAATCTTCAACTACAGCAGGTTGCTCAGAGCCCCAAACAATCTGGCCTGGAATGGTTCCAGGGATAGGGCATCTACCATGTCTCTGAGTAACCTGGGCCAGGATCTCACTGCTGTCACTGTCAAAACTTTCTTCCCCACATCTCACCTAAACTTCCCTCTCTTAGTTGAAGGCATCACCCCTTGTCCTGTCCCAACAGGCCCTGCTCAAAACTCTGTCCCCAGCATATTTTTGATCGTCCCCTTTAAGCACTGAAAGGCCACCAGAAGGTCTGCCTGGAGCCTTCCCTTCTCCAGGCTGAACAAACACCAACTCTCAGCCCTCCCACCATTGCTGTGGCTTCCTTTGGTCCCTGTTTGTGGTGTGCTGAGGACTCCAGAGCTGGGGGGCAAAAATCCCCTCCTTGCCCCTGCTTCTGGGGACCAGCCCAGGACACAGCTGGGGCTGGGCTGGCAGCACACAGTGATGACTCATGTCCAGCTCTGCACCCAGCAGCACCCCTAAGTCCTTCTCCACAGTGCTGCTCTCCATCCTTCCACTGCCTAGCCTGGGTTGATACTGAGGATTGTCTCAACTCAGATGCAGGTCCTTGCACTTGGGCTTGGTTGAACCTTGTTCACACAGGTCCACTTCTCAAGCCTGCCTAGGTCCCTCTAGATGTCATCTTGTCTCTCAGGTGTGTCAACTCTACTCCTCAGACTGGCGATATCAGCAAACTTGCTGAAGTTACCCTTGATTCCACTCGATCCTATGCACATGCTCCTTCTCCACTGTTTGCTCTAGGGTTTGAGAAACTCTGTAGTCACAAAAGAGACCATCAAAAATGGCTGCAGATACTAACAATTTCTGAAACACATTAAAACCTCATGAAAAAGAAATCTTCCACCCCCTGTGCTGCTGTTGGAAGTAAGGCTGCCAGACATCTTCACAGAATCACAGAAACACTCAGGTTGGAAAAGCCCCTCAGGATCACCAAGTCCAACTCAGAACCCTGCTCTACAAGGTTCACCCCTAAACCATATCTTCAAGTACCCCATCCAAACCACCTTTAAACACAGCCAGGCTTGGGGACTCCACCACCTTCCTGGGCAGCACATTCCAATGCCTGACTACTCTTCCTGGGAAAAATTTCTTCCTGATGTTCAGTCTAAACCTACCCAGCCATAGCTTGAGGCCATTCCCTTTTGTTCTATCACTTATTACCTGTGAGAAAAGACTAGCAGCAGCCTCTCCACAACCTCCTTTCAGGTAGCTGTAGACAGCAATGAGGTCTCCCCTCAGCCTCTTCTTTTCCAAACTAACCATCCCCAGCTTCTCCAGTCACTCCTCATTTTTTTCCAGGCCCTTCACAGCTTCCTTGCCCTCCTCTGCACTGGCTCCAGCACCTCCACATCTCTCTTGTATTGAGGAGCCCAAAACTGGGCACAATACTCAAGGTGTGGCCTCACCAGAGAGCTGAGTCCAAGGGGATAACCACCTTCCTGCTCCTGCTGGACACAGCATTTCTGATCCCAGCCAGGATGCCATCTTCCACCATTCTCCTATCCCCTGAAATTCTGGAGAAGAGTGGTTGTGGGGAGGAAAGATATCCTGAGTACAAGAAAGGATGATTATCAAGTCTAAAGAGAGCACATCACAAAATGAAGCAACACAAGATTACTTTTAAAGCAGTGACTTTGGCTTTGAGATGAAATCACGCTGCAGTATCCCCCTCTGCTTGCCATTGCCAAGGAGCTGTTTGCATACTGCTAGCAAAATTAATTCTCTGGAATGAAAGAAAATTGAAACACTGGGAGCCAAACTGAAAAGCATAACAGGAGAATCTGGTTTCCCTTGTTTCAAATAGGACAGAAATTCTGTTTTCAAACCCTGATTAGCTTTGAGGCCCTGCAATAACAACCGTGATGATTCACTGTGACTGCTCGTGTGCATCGACTCCCCCCGGTACGACTGCAGGAGTGGGACACAAATGTGTGAGTTCAGATGAATCTCCCAACCATGCACAACTTCTCTGTGGAGAGTTTGGAAGTTTAGGAAAAACTCACCAATAAAGTTAGAAAGACTTTGGAACCTTAGCAAAACCTGACCTGTTACATAAACCTGTATTTTAAGAAGTGAACTAGAGACAGGAGGAAGGATCACAAGGGTTGGACACCTAACCAGCTGTCCCAATTTGGCTGAGCTGTTTTAGCTGTCAGTGTGTGAATTCTTAATGTGTGAGGATTGCAAAGTATGGAGAGAGAGCTCAGCTCTCTCTCATAGGAATATTCTGCCTTTTCCTCAGAGTAACAGCACATACATGGGCTGCTGCCCTAAAACGAATGCAGCTCAAGAAGGACAGGGAACTGCTTCGGAGAGTCCAGCGCAGAACCAGGAAAATGATTAGGGGAGTGGAACATCTTCCTCACAAGGAGAGACTGAGGGAGCTGGGAATCTTCAGCTTGGAGAAGAGGAGACCAAGAGGTGACCGCACTCACGTTTATAAATGCATAAATGGTGAGTGCCCAGAGGCTGGAGCCAGGCTCTGCTGGGTGATGCCCAATGACAGCACAAGGGGCAGTGGGTGGAAGTGGAGGCAGAGGAAGTTCCATGGAAACAGGAGGGAGATTTTTTTCACTGTGAGAGTGACAGAACACTGGAACAGGCTGCCCAGGAGGGTTGTGGAGTATCCCTCTCTGGAGATATTCAAGACCTACCTGGATGAGTTCTTGTGTGATCTGCTCTAGGTGATCCTGCTCTGGCAGGGGGGCTGGAACAGATGAACTCTCAAGGTCCCTTCCAGCCCCTGACATTCTGTGACTTCTACCACAGAGACCCATGTGCCTAAGCCACTTGGAAAGCTTAAGCCTCAGAATATTTACTTATTGAGATCCAAAGTGATAACAACATGCTTATCCCAGGCTCAATTTTTCCTGACACCTTCACTAATTACACAACATAATGAAATCCCAGAAGCACTGAGATAATTGTTCCAGCAGGAACTCAGCCAGCAAATCACCTATGGAAGCTTCTTTCTATTCCTTCATCAGTATGGGAAGCAATCTCACAGCCCTCTGCATAAAAAAAATAATACCTAAACCCCAAAGAGTTCTCTTGCTGCATATCAAGACATTATCAAATTCAGGTTTAGGAGGAGGATGTTCCAAAATCCAAAAGCCCTCCAAGGGAGAATTATGCCAGACACACCTTATCTGTAGGAAAGGGAGTGAGATCTAGGGTGGGCATCTTCAGTGAGATAGGAAGGCACAGGGAAAAGCAGCTATTTTGCCTGTCCAAGGCCAAGTATGACAAAGCAACACCTTCAGCCTGAGTAATGATTGAAGGGCTGGAACATTTGGATCATCTTACTGGAGAGAGAATCTTCCAAAGTGTGTCGAGCAATAGGACAAGGGGGAATGGTGTTAAGCTGAGGGAGAGCAGGGTTAGACTGGATCTGGGGAAGAAGTTCTTTGGGATGAGGGTAGAGAGACTCTGGAATAAGCTGCCCAGGGATCCCTGGGGATATTGCAAGCCAGTTGGATGAGGCCTTGAGCAGTCGAGCTGAGAGGTGTCCCTGCCCATGGCAGGGAGGTTGGCGTAGATGATCTCTAAGGTCCCCTCCAACCTGAACCATTCTATGAAGGTACAGCTCAGAAAGAGCTGCAAAGGGGCTTTTGTATAGTCTCCAAGCTGAAATTATGGATGCTCTGTGGCACGACTCTCCATCGGTGGCCTGAGTTGGTCACTCAAAGTGCCCATGCCAAGAACATCCAAGAGATACTACCCAGTCCTGGAGCAGGCATCTGCTGATGTGCATAACAAATGCTAACAGCAGTCACCACTCAGGCACCCAACATCCCCAGCAGCTCTGCTTGAGCACACAGCAGTTGGCATGAGAACCACCCAGCAGCAAGAGCCTCGCAAGCACCACGCTCCTGCTGAATGGGTGCTCGTAGCTATTACCAGGCAATACTAAGAGAGGTTCTCAGCTTCTCCAAGAAAATATTTTCAACTGGGGATTGATTTTGACTGTTTTGAAACCAACATTAGCAAATGTGATTGCACGGTGCACAGATCTGTCAAATTTGTTCTCAGCTGCAATCCTGAAACATGTCATTATGGTGTACTGTGTGAGCAAAGCTGGGCTTGGCTTCCATGTGACTGAGCTCTAAATTAGTTTATGGATAATGTTCCTTTACAATGCATTCAATCTTTCACTCCATCTTATCTTAATGAGTACTTAACCTCTTCAAAATAGGTTACTGCCAGAGAGACTAAAAACGGAGTGTTCAAGTCTCCAAGAAAGCTACAGGAATCGATGCCCTTGCTCGGGTAGCTGTGTCCTCCTCCAACACAACTTCTTCAAGGTGAAGTTTGCAGGGTTTCCAAGTGCACTGGAAAAAGCAATTCCCTCTGCATCCATTTACAAACTCCCTTTTCATTATTATTTACATGTGTGGAAGATGATAGACTGAAAGATGTACCTTCCTCCAGGAAAGTGGAGGTGCCCCTGGAGATGTTCAAAAACAGAATGCAGAATTAACCAGGTTGGAAAAGACCTTCGAGGTCATCGAGTCCAACCTATCACCCAACACCATCGAATCAACTCAACCATGGCCCCAAGGGCCTCAGCCAGGCTCTTCCTAAACACTTCCAGTGACGGTGAGTCCACCACCTCCCCAGGCAGCACATCCCAATGGCCAATCTCCTTTCTATCAAGAAATTCTTCCTTACATCCAGCCTAAACCTCCTCTCCACAGCTTGAGACTGTGTCCTCTTGTGCTGGTTGCCTGGGAGAAGAGACCAACCCCCACCTGGCTACAACCTCCCTTCAGGGAGTTGGAGAGAGCAATAAGGTCTCCCCTGAGCCTCCTCTTCTCCAGGCTAAGCAACCCCAGCTCCTCAGCCTCTCCTCCCAGGGCTGTGCTCCAGACCCCTCCCCAGCCTTGTTGCCCTTCTCTGGACACCATCCAGCAACTCAACATCTTCCTCAACTGAGGGGCCCAGAGCTGGGCATGGTACTCAAGGTGTGGCCTAACCAGTGCTGAGTATTCTGTATTCTGAGTGCCAGGGCAGAATGACCTCCCTATTTCTGTTGAGCACACTATTCCCGATACAGGCACTGCAGGAGATGGCTTAGAGGGAACGGTGGTGTTGGGTTGATGGTTGCACTTGCTGACCTTCAAGGTTTCTTCCAACCATAATGATTCTGTGGTTCTCTGGCTCACCTTGGAAAACTTCATGTTTCCTGCAGTTGAGGCCTCAGCACTTTGGGTGTGGATAGCTTTTGACATGTGTGTATGCTTAGAACACTCCAAAAATGAAAATGCTACATTTTATAAATCATTTACATCCAAATCCTACACTAAAAGTTTTCTGGCTTTTGGTTAATTTTCATGCACTACATCCCCCAGAAGGATTTGAGCTGCTGGCTTTGGCACAGGATCACTGACTGAATCTTAGCTGTAAACCAGAGCAACCCCTGTCACCAGCCACTTCTGCTGGAAGGATATAAATCTCATGAAATATCATCCTGTTTGAAAGTCCTCCAGGTACCTACCAGAATGCATCTGAGCATATTTTAATATTCAGCCAGAGCTGCAGCACATGTTATATAAAATAATTATATCATTTAATCCCCTCATATCCCTGGATAAAACTCCTATTTGAGAAGCTGAGGAGCAGGCTGTGGACCAGACAGTTTGTTGGATTTGTGCCACTCCAGTAATGACTTATAAAACTTTAGAGCAGAAAGACAGCAACCAAGAAGGTGTGCAAGGAAAGGAGGTTGTAGCGAGGAGGGGGTTGGTCAGGGCAGGGCAACAAGGTTGGTGAGGGGTTTGGAGCACAGCCCTGTGAAGAGAGGCTGAGAGAGCTGGGGTTGCTTAGCCTGGAGAAGAGGAGACTCAGGGGTGACCTTCTTGCTCTCTACAACTACCTGAAGGGAGGTTGTAGCCAGGCAGAGGTTGGTCTCTTTTCCCAGGCAGCCAGTACCAGAACAAGAGGACACAGTCTCATGCTGCACCAGGGAAGGTTTAGGCTGGATGTTAGGAAGAAGTTCTATACAGAGAGAGTGATTGCCCATTGGAATGGGCTGCCCAGGGAGGTGGTGGAGTCACCCTCATTGGAGGTGTTCAGGAGGAGACTTGATGGGGTGCTTGATGCCATGATCTCGTTGTTTGGGTGGGTTGGATTGGTTGATAGGTTGGACACGATGATCTTGAAGGTCTCTTCCAACCTGGTTTATTGTATTATTGTATTGTATCTCCCAAGTAACAAGTGATAGAGGAGAAGAAATGGCCTTAAGCTGTGCCAGGGGAGGTTTAGGTTGAATATTAGGAGAAACTCCCTTATTGAAGGAGTTGTCAACCACTAAAACAGGCTGCCCAAGGAGGTGGTGGAGTCACCATCCCTGGAGTTGTTCAATTAACCTGTGGGCATGGCACTTTGGGACATGGTTTAATGGCCATGAAGGTGTTGATAGCTGGGACTTGATGATCTTAAAAGATCTTTACCAACCTCAATGATTCTATGGTTAACTTAGGGGATGCTTCTTCCCCAGAGCACATGGAGAAGTGAGATACTGGAGATAGCAGGGGCTACTGCCGCTCTGTGCAGTTAGTGTGAATGTGTCTCTGGATTAGGTTAAGAAAACCAAACCCAAAACATGAGTATTTCCTTTTGAATTCCCAACATATTCCTGCTACTCAGCCATCCTGTAATTCATATTGGGAACTGGAAGTTGAAGTAGGAGATGGACAAACTGTCTCCCACACCCTGTCTCCTCAGGAAGCTCATTTCCATATGGAATCAATTACTTGCCTTCCCCCCCCCCCCCCAAGTCCATGGTCCAGCATCTCTGGTTCGCAGTAATAAAGGTTGCACAACAGCAGAACAGTGCAGGACAAAGGTTAATTTGAGGCTAAAATACCACCTCCTGATGAAGGACAGCTGGAAAAAAATCACACTACTTTAGGAGGCAGCAAATACCTGCAGCACTATTGATCATTCTTTTCTGGTGTCAAGGTTTAGAAATTTGGTGCATTTCGAGGAGGCAGAGAAAGAAAGCAAAGAGCTCTTCAAACCCTGCAGTTTCTGGCCTGTGATTCCCTTGAGATGTTTCAGGCTAATTCTTCTGTGTCACATAACAGCTTTGTGACACCTACAGCTTCTTCACTTAAATTTTACAGTTTTTAAGCAAGATCAAAAAACCCAAAGATCAGAACACAGGTCTCTGTGCCAGTCTTCAGAGATTTAGAAAGCAGAGTTAGCTCGTCTTCTAACACCTATAGGAGGAGATGGTTTTAAAAACACCACTTTTTAACTGCTAATCTTCATATTTTCAGACTCTCTTTGGAGCTGGTGAGGACTGGCAGCACCTCTCCTTGCTTCAGTTCAGACTGGGAGCCTGCTGCACTCCCAGGGCTGTGGCTTTGGGGAGAATACCACATATGAGGAGACTCCAAACAAGACTGAGATCTGGCAGCCACATGATCATGATCAAAAATATAAATGAAGCAGGGGGGGAAAAAAGCAACAGAGAAGCAAAAGAAAGGACAGAAAAGCAATAAGAGAGCAAAGAAAATGCTTTTTGTAGCCACGAAGAATGATTACTGAGGTCAAAACTAGAGCTGATCCAGGAGTTTCTGATTAAATTCCCCTTTGTTCCAAACTGCTGACATGCTGAAATGAAAATGATTTGGGGAACATATCAATCTGATAGGGACTTGTTCCTGCTGGGTCATTTGCCTACTTGTTTTACTAGAAACTTTGGCTCCTAGACAGCTGCTGGGATGGGTTATTGGGAAAGCCAGATTCCCAGGCTCCCCAGAATCTCACTATTAAAAGAAATTAATTATTGATACAAGTCTGTGTTATGCATGTTTGCCTTATCAAATCATCTGTAGCTGTGCCTGTAGCATGGGAGTAGCACATCTGATATGCTTTAATGATCCAAAAAGCTCATTCAAGCGGCAGGGAAGACAAAGCTGTGTAGTGCTCCTGCTCCGCACTCCCCCTCACTAAAAATGTTTAAATAAGGAGAGAAAGAAGAAGCTGAATAAGGAGAGCAATAAAAAGAGAGTAAGACTTTCCTTCCCAATCTTATACAGACATTTTAAACAGGTAAACCTGGCAAACCACTCAAGCCAAGCACTCTGCCTGCTGCCATGAACGGTCACTTTGTGGCACGACGCATTTTCACGGTGAAATCACGATCTCCTGGGCAGTTGGGGCTGCATTAGGCTACAAGGCGGCAGGTCAGCTCCCTCCAGCTATTACATTTTGGGGACTGGTATCCGATCTGTGGAGTTCTGCAGCTTCCCCCCACTGAGAACTGGCAGCTGCTGAGCAGGGCTGGACGCTCTGCATTGTGCAGTGATGCCATTAGGTGGAGCTTGGAACAGAAGATTGAGAGAAAGAGCTGCAACATCTTGTGCTCTGCCCAGGCAGCCTGACTAATCAATATTTTATTCCAGCAACTCCCTATTTAATTTTTTTTTAAACTTTTTTGTAAAAAGGAGAGAGAGGAAAAACATCTTGTTTGAGGATTCAGGTTCAAAATCTGATTTTGAGGCCTGGGCAGAGCTGGGTAATGAAATAAATAAACAGTCAGCTCTTCCTCCTGCCTCGAGCATCTCTGCTGACACACACACTCCTTTAAATAAGCCTTGGATACTTCTGTGCTCAGCCAAACTTCTGCTCACCATGCCCCAGATCTCTATCTCTGCCCTTACTGGATTTCCAGTAAGTTTTGAGTCATAGATTGAATACTATTTGATGTACCAGCTCCAACAAGGGTTTCCAGGAAAAGCTCTTCAAGTGCAGAGTGGCATGAAGACTTTTTACTCCTAATTACTAGTGAGACCCTTATGTACTTGAGTTCTGCTTCTGCATGGGAAAGAAATAGCTTAGTCCCTTTCCCCTTCTTCAGCAAACGCCTACAGACAGTCCTGAACACAGACTGGTATTGGTTTGAAGATGTCTTGAGATCATCAAGTCCAGCCATCAACCCAACACTGCCAAGTCCACCAATAAACCACGTCCCTCAGCACCACATCTGCACAGCTTTCAAACCCTTGCAGGGACAGGGACTCCACCACTGCCCTGGGCAGATAACCCTTTTGGGGAGAAATTGCTCCTCATGCCCAACCTAAACCTCCTGTGGCACAACTTGAGACACTTATCCTATCACTTGTTCCTTGGGACAAGAGACCAACCCCCACCTGGCTCCAAACTCCTTTCAGGGAGTTGTAGGGAGTGAGATGATCTCCCCTCCATCTCCTTTTCTCCAGGATGAACCACTCTGTTTCCCTCAGGTGCTCCTCACAAGACCTGCACTCCAGACCCTTCACCAGCTGTGTTGCTCCTCTTTGGAAATGTTCCAGCACCTCAATGTCCTTCCTGTATCAAGGGGCACTAAAATGCTTAATGAATTTCCCTGGCTTCCTTTTACCATTATGCTCATGGAAGCTGCCCTGTGATAAGCACTAAAACAAGGCTATCAATTAAATAATTGCATCCTACCACAGATCATATACAACCCACCAGACTAACCTTGGGCTCCCCCTGTGCTGTCTTCTTTCTCCCCTACCCAACCTTTCAATCACTGGCATTTCCTTCTCCTACAAGGACCTGGCACTTTACCTCTACCTTCCCAAATTCATCACAACAGTCTCCTGCATTTTTGTTGCAAAGGCTGGAAGACCCCTAACCAGCTGTGTTAGATATGATCATAGGATCATAGAGTGGTCTGGATTTGATGGACCTTTAAAGTTCATCTAGTCCAACCCACCTGCAGTGAGCAGGGACATCATGGTCATAAGTTTGGTCCAACCTTGTGCTCATGGTAACAGCTAAGGATACTCAGCAGATGCACAGAACACAGTGACTCTCTCCTCATGTCCTACCAGCCAGCAGCCAGTGTAGAGGGCTGCTCAGACAGTCCCTATCTCCAAACCATCAAGTTTAGCAGTCACAAACTAATTAATCTCCAATTTTGACTAACCCTTTAGACAGCTCCTGACTTATCACAGGATGTCAAGTGTTGGAAGGGACCCAAAGAGATCAAGTCCAACCCCCCTGCCAGAGCAGGACCATACAATCTAGCTCAGGTCACACAGGAACACATCCAGAGAGACCTTGAAACTCTCCAGAAAGGGACACTCCACAACCTCTCTGGGCAGCCTGTTCCAGGGCTCTGTGACCCTCACAGTAAAGAAGTTCCCCCTTGTGTTGAGGTGGAACCTCCTGCGCTGCAGCTTACATTCATTGCTCCTTCTCCTATCACAGGGAGCATGTGAGCAGAGCCTGTCCCCTCCCTCCTGGCACCCAGTCCTCAGATATTTATCAACATTTATTGAATCCCCTCCAAGTCTTCTCTTTTCCAGACTAAAAAGCCCCAGGGCCCTCAGCCTCCCCTCATAGTGCAGTGCTCCACTCCCCTAATCATCCTCATAGCCCTCCACTAGTCCCTTTCCAGCAGATCCCTGTCCCTCTGGAACTGGGGAGCCCAAAACTGAACACAGCACTCAAGATGAGTACTCATGACACTAAGATACACAGTTCAAAGATACCTTGGCAGAATAAGCACTTCTTTAATTTCATTGTAACCAGCTACCTGCTCATTTCCAACCTTGCATTATTAAGTTATCAGAAAACTATAAATAGTTGTTCTTTGTGTTTTCTGCGGCACTCTGGATTTTACAGCACCTGTGTTTGAACAGCTCACTCCAAAGGCAACATGGCTGATGGTTAAACACAAAAGTTACCCTCCAGGAACTGTTTGTGATGTTATTTAGGGGCCTACAATTTGCTTGTGCACTGCACAGAAGGATTAAACCAATAAACAGAGAAGTCCAAAGGTGAATGGTGGAAAAACTGCTTGTCATGCTTGGATAAGGACTTGGAGTTCCTACATCCCTGGAAGTGGATTAAGCAACCTTCTCATCTCTTCAGAAGTTATCTTAAATACCAGGAGGTGAGAGGTAGTTGGACAGAGGATAAAGTATCATAGAATCAGTCAGGGTTGGAAGGGACCACAAGGATCAGCTAGTTCCAACCCCCCTGCCATGGGCAGGGACACCCCACACTAGATCAGCCTGGCCACAGCATCATCCAGCCTGGGCTTAAACACCTCCAGGGACGGGGCCTCAACCACCTCCCTGGATAACCCATTCCAGGGCTTCACCACTCTCATGGTGAAGACTCATGTCCAGCCTGAATCTCCCCACCTCCAGCTTCATTCCATTCCCCCTAGTCCTATCACTACCTGATAGCCTGAGCAGTCCCTCCCCAGCCTTCTTGTAGCCCCCTTCAGATAAAGTGAGGCAGCTGGTCCATTTTAAAGCCTCTCTCCCTCGTTTTGGGCTTTAGCTTTCACATCAATATTTCTTTAAATGCATGCAGCTATGTACCAAAACTAACATTTGAGAAGCTTCCAAAAGTTGGCTCTTAATTAAACCCATGAAAGTATGATGCTCGCACTGAATAAGTATCAAAAATAGAGACAAAACTGAGAAAATATGCAGGCATTTTTCTTGGGTTTTGTCAGGCACTGCAAAGACAATTAAGTTTCTTTTCTTCACTATACATATAATACTCAGAAGTGAAAGCTTAATTAACTTGTCAGAAACTATGGCATCTCTTTTCTTGAGCTGCTGAACCCACCTTCCCAAAAGACTTCAAGGGAAAATAAAAAAACCCACCCCACTGAAGTCTCTAGCTGCAATACCTGATCATGCATGACATTCCTGTCCTGGAACACAGTTTAGTCTGTCGTTACCCAGAGGCTCTTTTATCCATCTGGGTGAGCACACTCCCCCCACCACCCCCCATTTGTCTGGGAATGTCTCAGCACAGAATGGCAATTGCTGGGAGATGATGGACCTTGTGTGATGTGCTGAAGGAGCAAGGCACAGTGGCACTAATTACATTGTGCAGCGTGAAGGTTTCACTGGCAGAACCTGAAAGTTTCAGGAAAGCATCAGACTCACAGAATCCCAGTGTCGTGGGGGGGTTCACAGATTGCATCAGGCTGGAAGGGATCCTCAAAGGCCATCCTGTTCAACACACACCCCGAAAGTCAGCAGGGATACCTCTAACCAGATCAGGCTGCCCAGGGCCACATGAAGTCTGACCCTGAAAGTCTCCAGGGGAAAAATAAAAGTCTTCAACACATCTCTGGGCAGCCTGTTCCAGTCTTTTACCACTCACATTGTAAGGAACTTCCCCCTTCTGTCCAGCCTAAATTTACCCTGCTCCCGTTTAAAGCCCAGGTGGGTTGGAAAGGGCATCTGGAGACCATGCAGTGCCACACCCCTGCTAAAGCAGGCTCTCCCACAACAGCTTGCCCAGCATCACAATGGCCAGCTGGGCTTGGAATCTCTGCAGAGATGGAGACTCCACAACCTCTCTGGGCAGCCTGCTCCAGGCCTCCAGTACCTGCACACCAAAGAACTTCCTCCTCATCTTCAGATAGATCCTCCTGGCTTTCACTTTGCGCCTGTTTCCCCTTGTCCTGTCCCTGGGCACCACTGACAAGAGTCTGGTCCCATCCTCTTTCCCTCCACCCTTGAGCTCTTGCTGAGCATTGCTCAGATCCCCTCTGGGGCTGCTCTTCTCCAGGCTGAACAGCCCCAGGGCTCTCAGCCTTTCCTCCTTAGACAGAAGATTATCACAGAGTTTTCCAAGCCAGTTAAAGGCCCTGAGCTCTCCTGCAAGGGGGAGATACAGAAGTTGTGAAGGCAAAATGGTTCTACCCCTAAACCCTACAATCTCCACTTGGAAGGGATGAGCAAGCAGGTTTTAGTTGAGTGAAGAGGCCAAGCCCAGGAAGTGAGGAGACCTATTCCTGCTGCAGAGGACAACACCACAGGCCAGTGGCTGCACCATTCTCTGCTGGCTGAGCCCAGTGACAGCTGTAGTCAGTAAGTCCCTGTCAGCAAGCATTGCATGGAATTGTGCTTGCAGCAGCTTGGAGGAGCCTCAGAGCAACTCCAGACCTTGATCCCAAGAAGCAGGAGAGGTTTTGAGTGAGGGTTTTATTGAGAAGCTTGGGCTCAACTCTGGGAGCCTGCAGAGCACGCAGCAAAGCCCCGTCCCCTGACCAACCACAGCCAGAAGGTCCTTCCTTTAGCAAAGGTTAAGCTAACAAAACCTAACATTAACACTTAAATTTGGCAAGTGTAATAAGTGGCTTTCACACCTTTGGGTTGGTTTTATTTTTTTCAAACACAGTCTCACAACCTGAGCTCACTTAAGTCTGAAAAATATTGTGCTTGATCCTCCTGTAATCTCTTCACCATGATCTGCACCCTTAAGCAAAGTGCAGAGGTCCAGGTGCTTCCCTGCATTAGTAATGACCCAGTATCTCCTCTTTAATAATGTCACACAGAATGGAGCACAGCAGGGGTTGGTGGTGGGGGTTTCTTTTTTTTTTTCCCTCCCCCTTTCTCATTTTGAAAATGTATTAAAACTTTTCCTCTGTGGGGCTGGGTGACAGTAGGAGGGAGTAGAAACTGGTGGTGTTCTTCGAGGCAAGAAGATATTGCTGAGGCATAATTTTTCACCTCCCATATAAATCACTATCTTTACTTCTCTGTTAACTTTGCTACTGCCTCTTTCCAGCACTATCCCAGATTTCAGTGAGCTCTGGGATTTGGTGCATGCAACTCTCTGCCCAGCAGACCCGAAGCTTGAGCAAGTAATTGTGTGCCCGTGCGGCCCCTCCTAACTCGTGATATTGAGAAACTCTCTTCTCTCTCCATAGATATTAAAAACAAACACACAGTTCATAGCCACCTGACATGAATTCATGCTTCAGGTCATTCCTTTCCCTTAAAACTGGAAGTAAATTAAGGTTTCACATTGTCTCTGTCACAGAGTGCTCCAGAGACTCGCACAGACCCAACCTGTGAGTTTCCAGAGTCATCTTCATTAAGGTATTTCTCTTGACACCAAGGGAAGCTGTTCTGTAACACATCATTATATTACCAGGACTTTTGGGGCACTCCTGGGGATGAAAGATATGACTGCCTATGGGACAATATATAAGCCCCTACCTCTGTTCTTTCATCTCTACAGTCAATTCTGGCTCTTTGGTTAGATGTGTAGCAGCTCACAGCTTCGGAGAGGCCCAGTTCAGGCCTCCACATACCAGCCAGGGCAGGAGTAGAGGCAGCTGATGAATGCTGGCAGCATGTCTGTATTTATCAGCTTAAACCAAAACCAGTTAATGGGATGAACTTATCACTGGGAGAATCAGTGGCAATAAAAGATACAGGGCAGATTCCCAGCAACTGAAGCTGGGATGTGAGCTGAGTCAGAGACAAGGAGGCACACTCAAAAGAAGCTACTCCAGGAAAAGGGCAGCTCCTTCAACTCTCACGCCCAGGCTTCAGATGTCAAAACTGCAGCCTTACCTTTGCTACATGCACAGTGGGTCACCACCTTTCTGAGCTACCACTTCTTCCATTATCTGCCAAATCCAAACACCAAAAAATGAGTCAGTTTCCCAGATAAGCACAAGCACTAAGCCCTGGATGTTAGCAGGGAATTTTCCACCCACTCATACGTAGGACAATAATCCTTCTCCCCATAACAGATTTAGATTAGTAACGGCAGCAGCATTAAAAGGGGCCTTTTGAGCAGGGAAACATGTGCTGGTAGTCTGGGGAGGGTGTTTACAACATGTGTTTTGCAGGTATTAATGCATGGTGGTTTGCAGAGGCATAACACGTCCCACCATTTCCCCGGGGCCACCGCTCTCCTCCCCACCTCTGTCCCTCCTCTCTCTCCAGAGGCACAATTGAGTCCTTAATTGTTTTGCTACAGGTATAGGCAAATCCATAAAACACACCAGTTGGGACGCAATTAGTGCTCTAAAAGACGGGAAACCACATCTGGCAAACAAGTGTGAGCCTGGGGAGCGCTTTATTCCAACCTGAACCCTCCAAGGGGAAAGAAATATGTTCTTGAGCATGTCTGAGCTTTCCAGTGGTGTTTTGGGGCTCTCACCCTCCCTTCCAGGCTGCTCTCTTTTTCTGCTAAAATAAATTAGTCTCTCCCTACCAAGATGCTGAATAAATCCTGGTCACATCATGGCTGGATCTTATCCCACGCAGACAAATGCCAATACCAGCAAGGTCACTGTGGTCAGCACTGAGGCTTTGCCAAACAAGCCTAAAGGTGTTTGCTCATCAGAGCTGAAGCCTCCAGCAAGGCCTGGCTGTGAGCACTGCAAACACATGTTTCCTGATATTTAGCCCAGCCAAAATCTTGAAACTTAACCAAAGTAAACTTGGAAGTGAAAAAGGAAAATGTTGGAAAGTTTGATACCAAAACGAATTGTGCTGAAGATGCTGCTTCATGTTTTATGAAGATTACTCTGCCTGCTAACTCAGGGGTATATAGATATGTGATAAATATAAAAGATATAGTAAGGGGTCATCTACTTTAATCCCTCTGCCTCCCCCATCACCAGCCTTCATCTTCCCAAAGCAACTCCTGCTCCACCATCCTCTACCCTGCCTCAACAGCTCCTGCTCCACCACCACAATTTTTGCACCCATCCCATAGCTGAGAGCAAAACCCTCAACCAGCCAAGATACCACCCAGAGGAGCTCAGCCCCAGCAAGGAAGCCCAGCCAGCACCTGTGGATGATATTGGAGAGGTCATCAAGCTTCTTCCTAGCTAACCGGGGGGCCACCAGGCCCCCCGGCCTTTGTTGTCACCACCACCATCACCCAGTGTGCACCAGGGGCACTCACCAGTGATGAGAGGAGGATCCCTCAGCCCAGATGGGCTCAGCTTGGGGCTTCTGCCTTTCCTGGAGTGGATTAAAAAGGGGAGTGGGTGGGGAGGGCTAAGTGGCCACTCCTGGGGTGGGAGGAGACTCTCCCTCTACTCTGCTCTGGTGAGATCCCACCTGCATCCACTTCTGGGGCCTTCCAGCCAACCCCCCTCAGGTTCATATCATCATTAATCTTCCATGTTCTGTGCTGTTACTTCTTAACCTCATGTTAGACTATGTATACACACCACCTAGAAGCAGAGGCAGGAGCTGGTCTCCTGTCTGTAGCTCAAGTGCCCCTCTTACATCAAGGACTAAATTCAGAAAACACAATGCAAACAGGATGGGTCTCACAGCTATTCACTTGAACTGTCACCAGCAGACAGAGTGCCTGTCATGTGCCTATATAAAGAACAAAATCCCCCTCCTAGCATTGAGGAAATAGCAAATTGATGCCTTCAGCACACGATGAAACTTTCCTATCAGCATATTGAAACCATACATTCCACAGCACCCACATTCTACTGGAAAACAAAACACAACACAAACCAACAAACCTTTGAACCTCACAAACATTTCAAAGAATCTGATTTAGCTTTTCTTTTCTTTTCTCCTAATTGAACAAATCAGAACTTCAGATGAAATTCCCCACTTCAATTAATGTGAACTATGGTTATTTACTGAAGTGCCCAGCACGCCCGTCTCATGGATGTGGTTGAGGATCATGCAAAAGCAAAAGCTCTAACGTGATTTACTGTTTTCTCTATTGGCCTTGACATCAGCAGAAAAGCTGAAGAAAAGCCAAAAGTCTAGAAATGTCTTTTTGTCTTGATTTTTCTCCCATTCTTCCACAGATAGGTCACTGAGATTCTTCCCTCTGGTTCAAGCAGCTCCGCTGTGGTTTTCTGTGGTTAATTAGAATGAGCACAAATCTTACACTGGCAAGCATCTGAAAACCTTGGTTGGTGACTCATAATGAACTTAAAAGTTTGACCAGCTCCCTTCACTCACTGATTCATTGAAAGTAACAGTAAAGAATGGGCCTGAATAGTTTTGGGAAAGAAAAAGGGAAAGGGAAAGGAAAAGGAAAGGGAAAGGGAAAGGAAAAGGAAAGGGAAAAAGGAAAAGGAAAAAAAAAAAAGGAAAAGGAAAAAAAAAATAAAAAAAAAAGAAAAAGAAAAAGAAAAAGAAAAAGAAAAGAAAAAGAAAAAGAAAAGAAAAAGAAGGAAAAAGGAAGAAAAGAAAAAGAGAAAAGAAAAAGAAGGAAAAAGAAAAGAAAAGAAAAAGAAAAAAGAAAAAGAAGAAAAAAGGAAGAAAAGAAAAAGAGAAAAGAAAAAGAAGGAAAAAGGAAGAAAAGAAAAAGAGAAAAGAAAAAGAAAAGAAAAAGAAAAGAAAAGAAAAAGAAAAGAAAAGAAAAGAAAAGAAAAGAAAAGAAAAAGAAAAAGGAAAAGGAAAAGAAAAAGAAAAAGAAAAAGAAAAAAGAAAAAAAAAAAAGAAAAAAAAAAGAAAAAGAAGAAAAATAAAAAGAAAAAAGAAAAAAGGAAAAATATCTGAAATATGACTTTGATTGAATTGTTGGAAGTGATGAGTGCCACCTAAGCACTCTGAAATACTGATGAGAAAACGTTTGACACTGCCTCCCACAGAACTCGTTACAAAACACCTATCAACCTGACAGACACCAAGTTAGTGCCACTGGAGGTCTGCAATCCTAGAATCATAGAATGGTTTGGGTCAGAAAGGACTTCCAAAGGGCATCCAATCCAAGCCCCCCTGCAGTGAGCAGCGGTATCCTCCAGGGTGCTCAGAGCCTTGTTGAGCCTGACCTTGAATATTTCCAGCAATGGGGCCCCAACTACCACCCTGGGCAACCTGTTGCAGTGTTCCACCACTGCTGTCTTTTATATAGACATTTATCTATTTTTCTTCAGGGACTATTATTGATTAAGTAATCTGGTTTTCCAGGGAATACTTTTTAGCAGGAAGAAGATATTTATCTGTGAAGAGGTTTGATTCCTGTCTCTACCTCCACGTTATTAGTGTGCATGCACAGAGTGGTCCTGGATGAGCTGTGCTGTGCAAGGAGGAAGATGAAGTTGCAGAAATCACAGAATCACACAGAATGGTAGGGTTCAGAAGGACCCCTGGAGATCATTAAGTCCAACCCCTCCTGCTAAGGCAGGTTCACCTAGCAAAGGTCACACAGGAACACACACAGGCAGGTTTTAAATGTTTCCACCACCTCTCTGGGCAGCCTGCTCCAGGGCTCCATGACCCTTAAATTAAAGAAGTTCCTCTTCATGCTCAGATGGAACTCCTTATGTTCAAGTTTGTGTTCATTACCTTGTCCTGTCACTTGGCTTACCTGGCACCACTGAAAAAAAATCCTGGTCCCACCCTCCCAGCACCCACCCTTTCAGTACTGATCAGCATTGATGAGATCCCCCCTCAGCCTTCTCTTTCCCAGACTAAAATGATCCAATGTCTCCCTGTCTTTCCTCATCTGAGAGATGTTGTAGTTCCCTAACCATCTTTGCAGCCCTTTGCTATATTCCCTCAGGCAGTTCACTGTCTCTCTTGAACTGGGGACCCCAGAACTGGTCACAGTGTTGCAGATGTGGCCTTACCAGGGCAGGGCAGAGGGGAAGGTTAACTTCCCTTGACCTTATGTCTACACTCTTCATGGTGAAGAAATACTTGTGTAAGCAGTTATAATTTTTCCCAAAATAAAAGCTTTTTGACCAACTTTGTAGAAATAAGAAGTCCAAACTGCATGCACTATGCAGATAAGTCATGGAATCACAGAATCATAGAAGCATAGAATCACAGAATCAACCAGGTTGTAAAAGACCTCAGAGATCATCAAGTCCAACCTATTATCTAATACCTAACACCTCCTGACTACTAAACCATGGCTCCACGTGCCACATCCAATCCTGTTTTGAGCACCTCCAGGGACGGGGACTCCGCTGCCTCCCTGGGCAGCACATTCCACTGGCTAAGAGCCCGTTCCACTGGTTAAATAAGAGTATTGTTTGCATTTGGCTACAAAAAATGTTGCAAAATGAGCTTAAAATGCAATTTGTGAGTTGAAGGAAGGCAGAGAGCTTGATTGTTGCCACAGAAAATTCTCAATGAAGCTGTCACTTCCAAGAGGAGGCTGAAGAAATCTGCCTCAGACTCCTCAAAACAAACAACAACAACAAAAAAGACTGAACCAACAGTTTTTCATTGAGTCTCAGCTGCCTGTAACTGTGTTTTGCTCAGTAACCAGCACCCTATTCCACGTAGATGCAGTTGGCTATAGGTAATAAGATTACTTCTGGGTTACTGCCTGTAGCCTCTAAAACACTGCCAAGAGGGAATACGCAGCATGTTCTGGGGTTGAGAAAGCCTAACGTGGTGCCAACATCATACTGTGACATTGCCTGCAGAGTGTGAAAGGATTATATCCTGTCTTAACATACCATTTCCCCCATGCCAGAAGATGGAAAAGACTCTAACCACTGAGTAACTATGCAAGCCACTAAATATAAATCCCAACCGCTTTCTGCTGCTGTAAGATCGAGTTTCCCTCAAGAGCAGCTCTCCTCTGAGCAGCGGCTCTGAAAACTTCGTGCTGTGGGTTCTCATATTTGTGGCATCTTGGCAATTTCCAGATGAAATCAAACCATGCTAGAAGTAAAGAAGCAGAGAGTTGGTGTTGGGATTTGTTGCGTTGTTCTTGTTGTTGTTGTTGTTGTTTTAATAGGAGCCATCCAAACTTATTCCAGTTCTGGATTCCTTCCAAGTCACACATTACTAAACAACGACGATTTGGCAGCCAGATTTTACAGCTAATTTTTTCTGCTGGCTGCCTGAGTCAGAACTGAATCCTAACTCTGCTCTCCTCCCTACATACTGAGTCTATGGTGAGAAAAGTAGGTCATGAAAGATAAAACCAAGTGAAACCAGGACAGAAGTGTGGTTCTAACAAAAGTAAAAGGCAAAGCAATAACTTTACTGCGGCATGGGATTCAAGGGTAATAGGCAAGGACTCCATGACACAAAAGCAGCTCAAATGAATGATAATAAGGCCATTTTTGTAGCTTTCAGAAGAGTGAAGATGATACCAAATTGGGAGGAGTGGTTGACACCCCATCAGGCTGTGCTGCTGTTCTGCCAGACCTAGACAGGCTGGAGAGTTGGGCAGCAGAGAATCTCGTGAAGTTCAAGAAGGGCAAGTGAAGGGTCCTCCTCCTGGGGAGAATTAACCTCCTGCACCAATCCAGGTGAGGGAATGACCTGGGAGTGCTGGTGGACAAGTTCTCCGTGAGCCAGCAACGTGCTCTCATGACCAAGAAGGCCAATGGATCCGAGGATGCATCAAGAAAAGTGTGGCCAGGAGGTCGAGGGAGGTTCTCCTACCATTCTACTCTGCCCCAGTCAGGCTACATGTAGAGTACCAGGTCCAGCTCTTGGATCCTGAGTTCGAGAGAGATAGGGAACTACTGCAGAGAGACCACCAGAGGCAACAGTGATGCCAAGAGGTCTGGAATGTCTCTGTGAGGAGGAAGGGCTGAGAGACCTGGGGCTCTTGAGCCTGGAGAAGAGCAGCCTGAGAGGGGATCTGTTCAATTCTCAGCAAGACCTAAAGCAGGCAGGAGCAAGAGGATGAGACCAGATTCCTTTCTGTGATGTCCTGAGACAGGACAAGGGGAAGCAGGCACAAACTGGAACCCAGGAGGTTTCATTTGAAGATGAGAAGGAGCTTCTTTGTTGTGAGGGTGCTAAAGCCCTGGAGCAGGCTGCACAGGGAAATCTTGGAGTCTCCTTCTCCAGACAGGTTACAAACCCAGCTGGGCATTGTAATCCTGGGCAAGCTGCTGTGGGTGACTCTGCTTTAGCAGGGAGGCTGGATTGGGTGATCCCCAGAAGTCTCTTCTAAGCCCTTCTATGCTGGGATTCTGTTTCTGTGGTTTTGTGTTGTACTTAATTTTAAAGATTTTTAAACTGGCACCATAGGTCATGAGGAGCTGCCCCTCCTTATTTCTCAAAGGGATGACTTGTAATGCCAGAGAGGCCTCATGACAAACCATGCCTAATCATGCCACAGCCCAGGGTGACTCCAGCAGATCCTGAAAGCCGTCCTGAGGAGCCAGGCAGCTGCATGTCCCTGGGCTAAGGAGGTTAGGCAGGATGCTTTAGGATCTTCTCAGGATTATTCTGGGTGTAAGGCTGTGGGTTCCTCATGCCAAGAGACAAAGAAATGGCAGCACATCACATAGGAAATAGAATCATAGACTTGTTAGGGTTGGAAGAGACCTCAAGGATCATCTAGTTCCAACCTCCCTGCCATGGGCAGGGACACCTCACACTACAGCAGGTTGCTCACAGCCACAGCCAGCCTGGCTTTCAAAACCTCCAGGGATGAGGCTTCCACCACCACCCTGGGCAACCTGTGCCAGTGTCTCACCACCCTCATAGGGAAGAACTTCTTCCTCACATCCAATCTCAATCTACCCATTGCTAGTTTTGCCCCATTCCCCCCAGCCCTATCACTCCCTGACACCCTATAAAGTCCCTCCCCAGCTTTCTTGTAGCCCCCTTCAGATACTGGAAGGCCACAATTAGCTCTCCTTGGAGCCTTCTATTCTCCAAACTGAACAGCCCCAACTCCCTCAGTCTGTCTCCACAGCAGAGGTGCTCCAGCTCTCTGCTCACCCTCGTGACATGTTCCAGCACATCCAGATCTTTTCTGTAACAGGGGCCCCAGAACTGGACACAGAACTCCAGGAATCAGCCCTGGGCTGCACTTCTACCACACTCATAGTGATTTAGCTCTTGGGAGGACTGCTGAGGTTCAGCTACCTCTCATCATTAAAGAAAAATACTAATTCTTAAGAGAGGAAAGAGAGGATTTTGCATGCCTTTGTAGACGGGGAAAAATATTTCACCAGGGTACGTCATTCTCTGCATCTTGATTTAGTTATGGAGTAAATGTGGTGACCTTTAAAAACCTGAACAAAATGTGCTGGAGAAGTTTTATTGTTGTATAATAAAATGATCAAAACTATGATTGGGAACAAGAAAGGAGATTTTTTTTTTTATTCCTAAGCAACCATTAATGCTCATGACCTTTTTAATTCTAGCTATAACTCTATTATACTTGCAATTCTCTAATTCTAGTTATAATACAGTTATAATTTTTTAAGCCTTTTCATTATCTCCTTAAATCCATCTAATCAATATTACACCTCCCTCTGCATTTTTTTTCCCCTTAGAATCATAGAATCACAGAGTCAACCAGGCTGGAAAAGACCTCAGAGATCATCAAGTCCAACCTATTACCTAACACTAACACCTCCTGGCAACTAAACATGGCTCCAAATGCCACATCCAATCCTGTTTTGAGCAACTCCAGGGACAGGGACTCCACCACCACCCTGGGCAGCACATTCCAATGGCCAATCTCTCTTGCTGGGAAGAACTTTCTCCTCACCACCATCCTAAACCTCCTCTGGTGCAGCTGGAGACTGTGTCCTCTCGTGCTGGTTGCCTGGGAGAAGAGACCAGCCCCCACCTGGCTACAACCTCCCTTCAGGGAGTTGTAGAGAGCAAGAAGGTCTCCTCTGAGCCTCCTCTTCTCCAGGCTAAGCAACCCCAGCTCCCTCAGCCTCTCCTCACAGGGCTGTGCTCCAGACCTCTCCCCAGCTTTGTTTCCCTCCTCTGGACACTTTCAAGTATGTCAATGTCCTGATTAAACTGAGGGGCCCAGATCTGGACAGAGGACTCAGGGTGTGGCCTGACCAGTGCTGAGCACAGGGCAGAATGACTTCCCTGCTCCTGCTGGCCACACTATTCCTGATGCAGGCCAGGATGCCATTGGCCCTCTTGGCTGCCTGGGCACACTGCAGGCTCATGTTCAACCTACAATCAACCAGCACCCCCAGGTTTCTCTCTGCCTGGCCGCTCTCCAACCACTCTGACCCCAGCCTGTAGCACTGCCTGGGATTCTTGTGGCAAATGTGTAGAACCTGGCACTTGGATGTGTTCAATCTCACACCCTTGGCCTCTGCCCATCTGTCCAGCCTGTGAAGGTCCCTCTGCAGAGCTCTCCTACCCTCTAAGAGATCCATACCTGCCCCCAGCTTGGTGTCATCTTCAAACTTACTAATGGTAGACTGAATCCCCTTGTCCAGATGATGAATAAAGAGGCTGAATAGGATCAGGCCCTATTCTTGTTGCTTTCAGGAATTAATCCAGTTAATGTTCCCCAAAAAGGTGCAAATTTTTCCTCAGCTATACTGTAGCTGCTTCTGAGGATGCCAGTTTATTTTTATCTGACCTCTGACAAGGAAAACAATTTTAAGCCACACCAAGGAATATATATTATAGCACCAAAAATAAAAATCCCCCTCCAGAATTAGAAACTAAAGATTTAAGACCTCCAGAATTGCATCAGACAGTTTGGGTTTGGTGGGGATTTTTTCCCATTTAACAGTGAATCAAAAGTGTTTCCCAATCAGGCTTTAAAGTCAAGTTGAAATATCCTCGATAATTTGCACTTCTTCCCAGAAAGATTAAAGTTATGCCCAAAAGAAAGCAAAATGAAGAGCCAGCAGCTGAAGCCTGAAAAGGAAACCACAAGAACACATCTGAAAGGAAGTGGAAAAGGCAAATTAATGAATAGAGAGAATAAAGGCAAAAGAGACAGAATAATATGACTGGGAATGTGAAAAGGCCAAAGACACCAGAAGCCATCTAATGACAGATGGAGCTTGCTAGGAAATAAATATTTCTGGTAAATAAAGATTGCTAGTAAATAACATATCGATAAAAGTGCTGCTCTCAGTCCTTCTGAGGTTTTCAAAGTGCCAACAGATTATTCTCATTTTCTCAGATTCCACACTTTCCTTACTTATAAACCAAATTCTGTGCTAATAATCAGAGTGAGGCACTTACGCGCAGGAACAGAAATCTGCAACCGTTTGCTGTGGTGAGGTTAAGCAAGACCATAGAATCACACAATCATTTAGGTTGGAAAAGGCTTTTAAGATCATCAAGTCCAGCCCTGCCAAGCCCACTACTAAACCATGTCCCTCAGCAGCACATCTTCACAGCTTTTCAATCTCTCCAGGCATAGGGACTCCACTACTGCCCTGGACAGCCTGTTCCAGGACTTGGCAACCCACTGGGGAAGAAATTCTTCCTGATGTCCAGCCTAAAACTCCTCTGGGACAACTCAATTCTGTTTCTTATCTTGTTCCTTGGGAGAAGAGACCAACCCCCACCTTGCTTCAACCTCTTTTCAGGAGTTGTAGAGAACAAAATCTCCCCTCAGCCTCCAAGCTAAACCAGGTGGTGTTCTGTGGACTAGATACAACATGAGTTTGGGATATTTTGGCACTAACCCGAAAGGCTACTAATTTCTTGCTCCAGGAAAGGTTTTCTAAATGTCTTAGCTGATCCACAAACAAGTCGACCAAAACAGGACAGTCTTACTCCCTGCCTCTTACTCCACCTGCCTAACCCAAATGCTTCCCTCCAGCAGCTCTAAGCCTTTCCACAAGCCACTCAAGTTCAATAAACTGTTAGGAAACTAACACAGGACAGTTTCTGTCCTCAAGCAGAATCAACTCATCAAGAAGGGAGCAACAAAACCAAAACAGTTTTCATAGAATCATAGAATTGTTAGGGTTGGAAGGGACCTCAAGGATCAGCCAGTTCCAAGTCCTCTGCCACGGGCAGGGACACCTCACACGACAGCAGGTTGCTCACAGCCACATCCAGCCTGGCCTTCAAAAACTCCAGGGAGGAGGCTTCCACCACCTCCCTGGGCAACCTGTGCCAGTCTCTCACCACCTTCATCAGAAAGAACTTCTTCCTAACATCCAGTCTGAATCTACCCAGTTCTAGTTTTGTTCCATTCCCCCTAGCCCTATCACTACCTGAAACCCCAAAACAGGGACAAGTCTTGGGTGGCCTCTTAAGCACAGTAGGAGGCAGAAGAGAAAGGCTGCTGTGGGTGGTGCCCACCAAGTTCCGGTCACCTTTGCCAGGTGAATGTTAAATGCACCCCAATGTCTTTGCAGCAAGACACTATGGCCCTGATGCTATGTGCGGTCACATCTCCATAGATCACTTTTAGTACAACTCTCATGCAGGCTGACCCCCAAACCCAACAGAAGTGTAATTTAAGGGTGATGTTCTCAGCATTAGGCATTTTATCCTCACATGGCAGCAAATCTGCTTCACAGCTGGCGATCTTTCACTTGTTTACTTTTTTTTCAGCACCACACAAAAGCGGAGTTGTTGGGGAAGCTTTTACCACCCAAGTGAAACTTCAGCTCTGAAACCATCCCTGAAACAGCTTCTCCCCAAAGGCCAAGGCTCTTTGATCTGACTCGGGCACTGAAACGCAGGCAAGCCAAGCATAAACAAGAATCAGTATTAATTAAAATATCAATACTTCTAACACTAAACTGCAGCCACATTTATCATTTCCATGGCCTTTTGACATCTAAAGCTTTACCGTTCCTCACAGGAGCTCAAAGGCTCTGAAGAACAGCCAGATCTTTGTGTGAACCATGGGAGCTCACAAACACACAGGATGCCACAAAATCTTTAGCCTCTTTTCAGAGAGGAGCTGTAAGTGGCTTCAGAACGAGCAAAGAGACATGAGAAACCGCACGGCTTGCGACTCAACGTGCCAGCAAGAGCAGTGAGAGCCACACAGTGCTTGAGCCCTGTCCACCTTGGGCTCGCACTTAGATTTTCTTTCTAAGTGGAGGTGATGGAGGAAAGAGTATGGAAATGCAGTTGAGGATCCAGGAAACAGCAGGTGTTGGATCAAGGACAGCTTTGAGGTGGAAAAGGCAGACGTACTGAGAGGGGGGATGAGGAAAGAAGTCATGCCTATGAGCAGGTGGTCCCCAGGGCCTGTCAAGTGACTGGATGGATGTGGACGTGATTGACAGCTTCTGTGCTGGCTGTCAGGGGGGCTTGCTTCAGCTGAAGGAAGTTGCCAGGGACATATGGCAGGAAAGGGATAGCCAAATTTTAGGAGCACGTTGACAATGTTATCTATAAAAATACCTTCTCTGGAGCTTCTGGTGCTTGGAGGAGCTGCAGGAGGGAAACAGAGAGGGCAGAATACCTCCCGCCCAGCACCCTGATTACATCTGACTCTGGTGAGCTCCCAAGCGGGGAAAAACAAGCTGTTGGTACCCAGAGTCATGTCACACATGCACCTAGGCCCCACCACCACTGCAGTTCAGATCTGCAAAGATCCTCACCTCATGATTAAAAGAAACCTGAGATAAACCTGTTGCTAGTAGGAAGACAGCCACTGAAGAGTTTGCTGCTCTTGGGGAGCCTTGAGAAACCAATGTCACAGCTGGGAGATCTCCACCTCAAAGGGCAAGTGACTCTGGGAGGGCTTCAGAAAATGCAGTGGGGCAGAGTACCTGTGTGGGACACAGCACCAGCACCTACATGGGCCACAGTCCTACATGGGACACTGTCCTTCAGAGGACACAGCACCTGTGTGGGACACAGCTCCTGCGGGGACAGGCTCCCATCTCTCTGACCCTCACAGACAAGCAGGACCGCAGGACACAAACCAGTCAGGGCTGCAAGCTGGTGCAGAGGAATGAACGGAGTCCTGGCCTTTGGCCAACCTGCAAGCAGTGCTACACACAGCACAACCTCTGTGCACACTGCACTAACCTGCCTACCACCCCCCCTAGTGAAGCTCCCATGGATGGAGAGACCCACAGAGTTTCCTCTTTCTTTTAATTAATAGAATTTGCCTAGAGGCGTTTTGGAAGCCTTCAGACAACCATTGTTGCTCGTGTTCCCACACTCTGCTGCTGCTCTGCTGTTGCAAAACTCAGAGGCAATGACACAAAGCAACTTTAAGCTCAAAAAAACTTGAGGAATGTCATCCTTTGTCCCAGAAGCTGGCCCAGACCCCACTCAAACTCTGCATAGAAGACACCTGGAAGCTGGTAAATAGAACAGAATTGAAAGAATAGAATAGAATAGAATAGAATAGAATAGAATAGAATAGAATAGAATAGAATAGAATAGAACAGAACAGGAGTTAACCAGGTTGGAAAGGACCTTTGAGATCATTGAGTCCAACCTATCACCCAACACCATCTAATCAACTAAGCCATGGCACCAAGTGCCTCATCCAGTCTCTTTTTAAACACTTCCAGTGCTGGTGACTGCACACTGAGCTGGCTGGTGAGAGCTTAAACTGGCTAATATGCATATGTTTTATCAATCACACAGAAGATAACATCCAAACAAAGAAGAAATGAGTTTAGTGATAAACCCTATCAGAAGATATTAGCTCCCAAATGTAATGTGAGTGTCTCAATGCTTGGCCTAAGCAAATGGAGCCAAAGCCAAGAGGGACATTTTGAAATGAAAAGAAATACATTAGCTTGATCATAGAGATCTCGATGGATGGCTTGCATGTGGCTGTGACAACCACCTGAGTACAGAGATTACCTTGCAGGGATGGATGAGAGATTATTACAGGCCATTAGGTTCACCTTCCAAGTCTCACCATTTACCATCAAGCAAATATTGGGGGAAAACATCAGTTTCCTCACTCCTTTTCCAGCATTTTGGAGCCCCAGATTAAATTTCTCCAAAGACAGTCTCAGAAAATTCATATTTTCATTAATCAATACTCAACAATTCATTTCACTGGTGCAAAGAAAGCCTATGCCACAGTGCAGCCACAGCTGGAGTGTTGTATCTTGCTCTGGAGTCCCCAGTTCAAGGAAGGCAGGAAACTACTGGAGAGAGGGTAGTGGAAGCTACAAAGATGTCAAGGGAACTGGAGCATCATTGTGAGGAGAAAAAGCTGAGAGAGCAGGAGCTCTCTAACTTGGAAAAGAGCAGCCAGAGAGGGGATCTCCTCAATACTGATGGGCAGCTAAAGGGTCAGGGACAAGAAGAGGGGACCAGACTCTTCCAGTGACAGGACAAGGGGCAAAGGGAACAAAGTGGAACCCAGGAGTTTCCATCTGAACACGAGGAGGGTGTCAGGGTGCTGGAGCCCTGGGGCAGACTGCTCAGAGAGGTGTGGAGACTGCTTCTCTGGAGAGATTCCAAAGCCACCTGGACACTGTGACCCTGAGAAATCGGCTGTGGGTGACCCTGCTTTAGCAGGAGGGTGTCACTAGATGATCTCCAGAGGTCCCTTCCAATGGTGGGACCATTCTGGGATTCCGGGACTGAATGATCTTACCAATAAAACTTCTTAATGAATGTACTGGGAGACTTCATCACCAGAGCAGAGAAGCTGACGGAGGAGCAGTTGCAGATTTATTACAATCCTGTGCTGAAGATCTGAAGGCTCCTTCCACCCATAAATGCTGATAAAAATAATCACTACAAACAAATGAACAGAAAAGCCTCTGCAGAGCCGAGCACCTCAGCAAAGAACCCTGCTGCCTTCCAAAGCTGCTGGCAGACAATGGGGAGCAAACGACCAAGTTTCTCCCTGCAGGGTGTTGTAAAAATATTTCCTCCAGTTTCACTCCATGAGAAAGTCATTTGAAGGCCCCAAATCTCTCCTGATTTCTGGCCAAAGCCATATGAAAATACAATTATTGCCTGATTTCGACATATAACATGACACAGATTTGATAAATACCAGGCTCAAGTTCATAGGCTTTAGAAAGCTGTTTCATTGTATGTTTAAAGGGCTTGATCCAGTTCCAGCCCAAGTCAATGGATGTTCTCTCATTTACCACAGGAAGAAGGCCCAAAGCCTTGAAGAAATCCATCTTTGCAGCTTTAAAACACTGTCTCTCGTGGACAGAAGTGCTAGAGGCTTACAAGCAAGCCTGCCTCACTAAATGCAAATCAGTTGCTTGTTGCATACCCTTTTTACAGCACAGTGCAAAGCACCTAATTTAATTTTGGTTTGCTTTTCTTATGGTTTATCTCTTCTTGGCTTCAGGATTCCCAGCATTTTAACCATGCTGGTCTTTAATGTTCTGCAGCTGGATCTGCTGCACATGAACCTAAGGAGAAAAAGCAAGTTCTGAAGAGGGGCTGAGGAGCTAAGCACAGCAATGTGGCCCTTGCACATGAATCTAAGGTGAAAAAGCAAGTTCTGAAGAGAGGCTGAGGAGTAAGCACAGCAATGTGACCCTTGAACATGAACCTAAGGAGAAAAAGCAAGTTCTGAAGAGGGGCTGAGGAGTAAGCAAAGCAATGTGACCCTTGAACATGAACCTTAGGAGAAAAAGCAATTCTGAAGAGAGGCTGAGGAGCTAAGCACTTCCATTGTAGAGTGTAGTTTTTCCTTGGAAATACAGCTTCATTTGCTTCTAACTGAGTTGGTCTGGCTTAAAGTTGTCCAGAGAAGGGCAGCAAAGCTGGGGAGGGGTCTGGAGCACATCCCTGTGAGGAGAGGCTGAGGGAGCTGGGGTTGCTTAGCCTGGAGAAGAGGAGGCTCAGGGGAGACCTTCTTGCTGTCCACAACTCCCTGAAGGGAGGTTGTAGCCAGGAGGGGGTTGGTCTCTTCTCCCAGGCAAGCAGCACCACAACAAGAGGACACAGTCTCAAGCTGCACCAGGGGAAGTTTAGACTCGAGGTGAGGAGAAAGTTCTTCACAGAGAGAGTCGTTAGCCATTGGAATGTGCTGCCCAGGGTGGTGCTGGAGTCACCGTCCCTGGGGGTGTTCAAGAGGGGATTGGTTGTGGCACTTGGTGCCATAGTCTAGTAATCATGAGGTCTTGGGTGACAGGCTGGACTTGATGATCTTTGAGGTCTTTTCCAACCTTACTGATTCTATGATTCTATGAAAGTTAATGCTGGGGGGAACTTCAACCCACCACAACAGCAAAGTTGGAAAACACCTATGTAGAGATTAAAAGGCACAGGAAAAATGAGGAATAAGTTTGCTGAAAGTAATTTGGTTTTATTATTTCCCATCAGGCTAACTCTTGTTCTGGAATTCCTTAGGAACATTTCCTCCCCAGTGGGATGCAAAAACAGTACAAAATTTTCTGAGGCCTGAAATTTTATGACACCTGCATCAAGTCAGCACCAGTTCCTCAAAGATCACAGTGCCATGGTCTTGGGGTTAAGAAAGAGAAGCTCTAAAATTGAGACTGCTGCTAATTTGTGGTCTGAATACCGATTTCTGATACAAAACATGGAAAATTTCATCAGTGAGCCAAGGCCAAGTCACTCCTTGGCACACAGCACCTTGACTCATGGGCAGGTGCTTCCTAACAACTACCAGAAGGGAGGTTGCAGCCAGGTGGGGGTTGGTCTCTTCTCCCAGGCAACCAGCAACAGAACAGGAGGACACAGTCTCAAACTGTGCCAGGGGTGGGTCAAGATGGATGTTAGGAAGAAATTCTTTCCAGCAAGAGAGATTGGCCATTGGAATGTGCTGCCCAGGGAGGTGGTAGAGTCACCATCACTTGGAGGTGTTTTAAAAGAGACTGGCTGAGGCACTTAGTGCCATGGTTGAGTTGATGAGATGGTGTTGGGTGATAGGTTGGACTGGATGATCTCAAGGGTCTTTTCCAACCTGGCTAATTCTGTATTCTGTACTTTATTCTGTACAAATGATGTGAAGATGGTTTTCTAGAGCAGAGCACACCTGAGCCATGAACTACACAGTAGGTTCTTTAGAAGCAACAAAAGCATCTGCAGCCTTTGACAGTGCAGAAGGAGGGGCAAACATGTTTACATAACCAGGGCTGTATGACGTGGATCTGCTAAAAATAAACCTTTCTGTTCCAAACTCTGGCATTTTACTTCTTCCTTATCCTGTAAGTCACACCACAAAAATGAAGAGCTGCTATCCATTGAGCAACAGAGGCAGAATCTGGCCCTCAAAGAGAGAAGTGCAGCACATAGATGCTGAAAGGTCAGCACATTGCCACTTGGAAGTTACTCAGCAGCTATTCCAATTCCTGCTCCTTCTGTAAGCAGAAATCCAACTAACCCCAAGTTTCTAACAGATGTCATCCTTTGGGAGAAATCCTTTGATCTAGTGTGAGGTGTCCCTGCTCATGGCAGAGGGGTTGGAACTAGATGATCCTTGAGGTCCTTTCCAACCCTCCTAACAATTCTATGGTTCTATGAAATCTCTTCCTACTGCCACTGTACAATCCATAAATTGGGCAGGAAATCAATCACAGGCACTGTAAGAGTTTTATTAAGAAGATCCCTGTTGAATTCTCTAAGAAACTACAGAGATTATCAAGAGAGTCCAAAATCCCTACCCTGAATTTCTCTGAAGTGTACAACTTCCCAATGGATTCTTCACAGAATTAGAAGCACCAGCGACAGACCACTGATTGGACTTGAGGATCTTAAATGTCTTTTCCAACCCAAATTATTCTAAATCTATAATTAATAAGATATTTCTCACACCCTAGAGATACCCTCCCCACTAACACTAAGGATACCAAGCGTTTTGGGGTTAAACTTTGCTTCCCAGTGTGCCCTGAATCTCCCACTGTGAAAGTCTGTCCAAGCCTCTTGGCCTAGGAGATGTTCTACAGACACCACAGCTTCACAGACATAGCCACGCTGAGGTTTGCTCTCCCTTGGGGAGTTGACACTTGGTACTTCAGACAAGAAAAAAAGGAGCTGGATTGATTTCAGCAAAACTATCTAAAAGGCAGTATCTGAAGAGGGAGGATGCACAGATCTGTCCTCAAGAACAGCCAAGGGCTTTTCCAAAATGCTCCAGATTGTCACAGAAGTAAAAGATGAGGTAAGAACACTTCCTGGACACACTATTTAGGGAGGTAGCAGGAATCAACACTTAAAACAATAATCAAGTCATCAGAGCTTCTACATATGATGTAGATGTTGATATCCTTCAAAGTCAGGGGAGCTCAAAGACCCCTTCACAATGGATTGCCCAAATCAGTGTACCACCAAGTGGTGCTGAGAGGACTTCCTCTGCTTTTCCTTACCTATTTGAAGCCATGACACAAAAATGGAGGAACTGCAGGACCAAAAGGAGAAAGGCCACAAAGAAAATTGACCCTGCAATATCACCCCTTCAAGAATAAGTCCTTGACCTGGTGCTGAGAGGACTTTCTCTGCTTTTCCTTACCTATATGAAGCCATGCAATGAAATGGAGGAGTTGTGAGACCAAAGGAGAAAGGTCACAAGAAAATTGACCCTGCTCTCCTTGCTGCCACCAGTTGATATATTTAATATCAGGCATTTAACATCAAAAAGTTCTTCAAGCTTGATGTGCAGTCTGCAGGGTTTAACTGTTGTGCTCACAGTTGCTATAGATCAAGCCACAGTCAAAATTCTCTTTTTTTTTTACAATCTCTGGTGCAATTCTTCTTGCATTAGTCCCCACACAGTGATAAAATTCCAACAAAACCTCTGGAGGGAGAATCCACCCTGTCTGATCTACAGCCTGCTGCCCTGACGGTGAAGATGGGCAACATGATGGTGGACCTCCGTGAAGACAAGAGCAAGCTGCCGCTCGGCAACCTTTCTCTACGAGCCCGGCTGCAGAGGAGGCAGAGCCCCAACCACCTCTTTCATCAGTAACATCTGAAATGAAAAAATGAGTTACAGCAATCGAATTCTGCGGGGACCAAGACCTGCCAGCGTGTGGGCGGATGTGCTCTGAGGATCTACGTGCCGTTCCTCTTCCTTTCTGGCTTCCAGCGAGAGCCAGACATCTCGCAGGCAGGCTGAGGCAGCTGGGCACAGAGGGAAACTGAAAACCAGTGAAATCTCTGAGCAGAAAGGGGGCTGGCCAGTACACTTCCATTACTTCCACAGCCGAGCTGCTGATATTTTGGTAGTGCGGGTTTGGATTTAGGCACCGAAGTCTGCCTCACTGCTAAATCCTTTTTTTGGATTTGGCCTTAAAAACCTTATGTTCAGCAGCATTTGTTTTATCCTCGAGACTTAGAACACAAGGAGAATTTGGCTTGACTATTTTCTTTCTTCATTTACACTCGGAATCCTGTGAATTCATGTGGAGGGATATGTGATCATCATCTCTCCTCCAAATTCATCATCGTTGTAGGAGAGGCTGAGGGCCCTGGGGCTTTTTAGTCTGGAAGAGAGGAGACTGAGAGGGGATTTAAACAATGATGATAAATATCTGAGGGCTGGGGGTCAGAAGGGAGGGGACAGGCTCTGCTCACATGCTCCCTGTGATAGGACAAGGAGCAATGGATGCAAGCTGCAGCACAGGAGGTTCTACCTCAACACAAGGGGGAACTTCTTTACTGTGAGGGTCACAGACCACTGGAACATGCTACCCAGAGAGGTTGTGGAGTCTCCTTCTCTGGAGACGTTCAAGGCCCATCTGGATGTGTTACTGTGTGGTCCTGCTCTGGCAGGAGGTTTAGACTTGATCTCTTTGGGTCCCTTCCAACCCCTGACATCTGTGATCTTGTGATCCTGTGATGCTGAAGCAGCACAGCCATGCCTGATCAGAAAGTATCACAGTATCACAGTATATTAGAGGTTGGAAGGGACCTCCAGGGATCATAGAATAGAATAGAATAGAATAGAACAGAACAGAATAGAACAGAATAGAACAGAACAGAATAGGAGTTGAATTGAATTGAATTGAATTGAATTGAATTGAATTGAATTGAATTGAATTGAATTGAATTGAATTGACCAGGTTGGAAAAGACCTTTGAGATCATCAAGTCCAACCTATCACCCAACACCATCTAAGCAACTAAACCATGGCACCAAGTGCCTCATCCAGTCCCCCTGCCAAAGCAGGATCGCTTAGGGTAGTCCACACAGGAAGGCATCCAAGTGGGTTTTGGAAGTCTCCAGAGAAGAAGACTCCACAACTTCTTTGGGCAGTAAGCAAGAGATTAGTACTTAAGGATGTCAAAATGTGTCTCCAGATCTCTTGGTTTTCACTAGAATATTTAACTGGACTTTGGGAAGCAGAATGGTTTAGACAAGCCCTTTTGTAGGAGGCGTTAAAAGATATTAGCTAGTGAAGAAAAACCAACAGAGAGCTGTGTCTTCTCTGAGCTGTGCTGAAGTCATGGCTGCAAGACCTGGCACTCAGTCTCAAAAGCTTAAACTAAGTTACACATCATGAGCCAGAAAATTTCACATAACTGGGACATTTCTGCTCTGTTTTATACTTTTAAATTCACAGAATCACAGGATCACAGAATAACAGAACCACAGAATGTTAGGGGTTGAAAGGAACCTTGCAAGATCATCAAGTCCAACCCCCTGGCAAAACAGGATCATAGAATCATAGAATTGTTAGGGTTGGAAGGGACCTCAAGGATCATCTAGTTCAAATCCCCCTGCCATGGGTAGGGACACCTCACACTAGACCAGGTTGCTCACAGTCACATCCAGCCTGGATCACTTAGGGCAGGTCACATAGGAATGCATCCAGGCGGATTTGAAGTCTCCAGAGATAGAGACCCCACAACCTCTCTGAGCACCCTGTTATAGGGCTCCAGCACCCTCACAGTGAAAAAGTTTTTCCTTATGTTTGCATAGAAACTCATTGCATAAGTATAAAATAGAAGCCAATGCTATGTGCTGCTTTTATTTGAGAGTAAGAACATTTCAAACTAAACCCACACATCTAAAAGTAACCTGAGAGTAAATATTTACTGCCAAAGCTTTATCCCATGAAATAACAGAAGTGAAATTAGGACCTCCTTGTGATTAGACTGCTTGGTTTAAAAGCTTTGGAGTAAAATAAGTCATCCTGAACGTGCAAGTATTTGCATGCAGTCGCTGTGTATAAAAACATGGAGCTTCCTCCAGCGTGGAACTGGGACTGGAGCACACATCCAATGGTGCCTCTTATTCTGCAAGCAGCTTTACATTTTACAAGGAGAGGCAGGATAGACATTTTTTTAGTGAATGTAAATGCTTGGGGGAGGGGAGGGTTAGAAAAACTGTCATGGATTTTTCAGCACAGTATGACAAACCGAACACAGCACATTCAGCACTTCCAGCAGGTGCTGTCGGTTAGTGTCCTCGAGACAGGGAGAGGAGGAAAAGGGAATTAAGGGAGGAGTGGACAAACACTGCAAGAGATGGGTAAAGATGAGAAGTTTCTGAAGAGCTATGGAAAAGTCTCTTCAGTGCAGGGATGTCATACAAGAAGAGAGTACCAGATGGCAAACTGGCGGAGCGCGCTCCTCTGCCAAAACGAGTGTGTCAGGAGAAGAAGAAAAGTAGAATTAGACGAACGGAAGGAGATAAGAAGTGATTTGATTTGGAACCACCAGAGCTGTCAGAAGATGAGGAGGAGTTTGGCTGAACTTTGTGAAAGTGAGAAGCATCCTGCAAAGCAGGGCAACGAGTTTGTGCTCCTTAAGGAAAAGCTAGAGCTGCCAGTGCTCCCAAGGTATCTGAATGTGCTTCACTACCAGAACAACTACTTTGGTGTTAGAGGGGCATCAGAGAGTGACTGCTGCTTCACAATGTGTCTAATTAGCTTGTGCCATTACCCAGTAGAATAGACTAGACTAGACTAGACTAGAATGGCATGGAATGGCATGGAATGGCATGGAATGGCATAGAATAGAATAGAATAGAATAGAATAGAATAGAATAGAATAGAATAGAATAGAATAGAATAGAATTAACCAGGTTGGAAAAGACCTTTGAGATCATCAAGTCCAACCTATCACCCAACACCATCTCATCAACTAAACCATGGCACCAAGTGCCTCATCCAGGCTCTTCTTAAACACCTCCAGTGATGGTGACTGCACCACCTCCCTGGGCAGCACATTCCTGTACTATGGAATCTGGGGAAGCCACCACATAAAGAAAGGTTTCTGTGAATGTAACAGGAGATGGTATTTAAGATATATACTTACAGAATACAGAACACAGAATTACAGAATGAACCAGGTTGGAAAAGACCTTTGAGATCATCAAGTCCAATCTATCACCCAACACCATCTAATCAACTAAACCATGGCACCAAGTGCCTCATCCAGTCTCTTCCTAAACACCACCAGTGATGGTGCCTCCTCCACCTCCCTGGGCAGCACATTCCAAGGGCCAATCTCTCTTGCTGGGAAGAATTTCTTCCTAACATCCAGGCTGAGCCTCCCCTGGCACAGCTTGAGACTGTGTCCTCTTGTTCTGACACAGGTTGTAAAAGAAAATGTGATGTAAAAGAAAATGTCAGCGTGATGCAGTGATAGGAAATAATAGGTTGGACTGGCATCTAGTCATGAGGTCTGTGGTGACAGGTTGGACTCGATGATCTTTGAGGTCTCTTCCAACCTCGGTGATACTTTGATACTGTGGATGATCTCTGGGGTCTTTCCCAACCTGGTTGATTCTATGATTCTATGAAATTCTGAACTAACTGAGTCCTAGAAGTCAGTTCTGATCCTCACACCAATGAATTCAATAAATCTACCTATAAGTATGAACCTGATCTTTCACTGCCCTCATTGTTCATCTAAAGGCATAGGTTAAATCTGCTACAGAGAACTTAACCACTGAGTTCAACAGACAGAGGAGTATTTTTAGTGTTCAACTCAACAAATGTGCTGCCACCTGTGCCACTTAGCACAGGACCACTTGAGACTCATACTCCAACATGCACTGTCTTCCCTGTTACTTAATGTCAGAAGATCCCCCGTGGAAAAGGACTTGAGAGCACTGGTGGACAAAAAGCTGGGCATGAGCCAGCACCATGAGCTCCCAGCCCAGCCCCAGCCATATCCTGGGCCGATCCCCAGCAGCAGAGGTAGAAAGTGGAAGGAATGGATTCTGCCCCTCTGCTATGCTGAAGTGCTGGGGCCAGCTCAGGAGTCCTCAGCACAGAAGACACATGAACCTCTTGGAGCAGGGCCAGAGGAGGCCGCAATAGTGATGTGGAGATGGAAGCCCTCTGCTGTGAGGCCAAGTTGAGAGAGTTGGGTTGTTCAGCCTGGACAAGAGAAGGCTCCAGGGAGACCTTTTGGTGGCCTTTCAGTGCTTAAAGGGCTGATTAGAAAGCTGGGGACAGACTTTTCAGCAGGGCCTGTTGTGACAGAACAAGGAGTGATGGCTTGAGCTAAAAGAGGGAGATTTAGACTAGTGAGAAAGAAGGAATTTTTTTGACACTGAGGATGGTGAGACACTGCTCCAGGTTGCCCAGAGAGATGGTAGATGTCCATTCCTGGAACCATTCCAGGTCAGGTTTGTGGCTCTGAGCAACCTGCTCTAGTTGCAGATCATAGAATCATAGAATTGTTAGGGTTGGAAGTGACCTCAAGGATCTACCAGTTCCAAATCCCCTGCCATGGGCAGGGACAGCTCACACTACAGCAGGTTGCTCACAGTCACATCCAGCCTGGCCTTCAAAACCTCCAGGGATGAGGCTTCCACCACCTCTCTGGTCAACCTGTGCCAGTGTCTCACCAGTCCCTGCTCAGCACAGGGTGGTTGAGCTATGAGAGCCTTAGAGGTCCCTTCCAATCAAAAGCATTCTGCAACTATGATTCTATGAAAAGCCTATGAGATATGTGGCCATCTGCCAACCCACTCTATCTCACTTAACAATCACTTTCCAACATTAGATAGCATTGGGCATTTAATAGGCATATTAATAGACCTAATAGACATTAATGGACATTAATAGACTATGTATAGATGAAGTTTATGAGCCAAAATCAAAACAATGCCTTAATGAGGTTTGCTGTGAGAAAGCACAGAGTAAGGATGCCAAACACTAACGAAGTAATTCAATTATTGTCCGCTCCTCAATTCTCAGCTGGTTAAAACAAACTTATGGGCAACCCTTAGAAATCTCTCTCGTGTTTGCATCTGATTTTTCTTACTCTTCTAAATGGTGATCATTTATTCTGCATAGAAGGGAGTTCAATGAACATCTTTATTGATGATCTGGATGAGGGCATCGAGTCCATCATCAGTAAATTTGCGGACGACACCAAGCTGGGGGCAGTAGTTGATCTGCTGGAGGGCAGAGAGGCTTTGCAGAGGGACCTCGACAGGCTGGGCAGATGGGCAGAATCCAACGGCAGGAGATTGAACACATCCAAGTGCCGGGTTCTGCACATTGGCCACAGCAACCCCATGCAGTGCTACAGGCTGGGGTCAGAGTGGTTGGAGAGCAGCCAGGCAGAGAGGGACCTGGGGGTGCTGGTTGATTGTAGGCTGAACATGAGCCTGCAGTGTGCCCAGGCAGCCAAGAAGGCCAATGGCATCCTAGTCTGCATCAGAAACAGTGTGGCCAGCAGGAGCAGGGAGGTCATTCTGCCCCTGTACACTGCACTGGTTAGGCCGCACCTTGAGTCCTGTGTCCAGTTCTGGGCCCCTCAGTTTAGGAAAGATGTTGTCTTACTGGAGCGTGTCCAGAGAAGGGCAACAAAGTTGGTGAGGGGTTTGGAAGACAAGCCCTATGAGGAGAGGCTGAGGGAGCTGGGGTTGCTTAGCCTGGAGAAGAGGAGACTGAGGGGTGACCTTATTGCTCTCTACAACTGCCTGAAGGGAGGTTGTAGCCAGGCAGAGGTTGGTCTCTTCTCCCAGGCAGCCAGTACCAGAACAAGAGGACACAGTCTCAGGCTGCGCCAGGGCAGGTTTAGACTGGAAGTTAGGAAGAAGTTCTATACCGAGAGAGTGATTGCCCATTGGAATCAGCTGCCTGTGGAGGTGGTGGAGTCACTTCATTGGAGGTGTTCAAGAGAGGCTTGATGGGGTGCTTGGTGCCAGGGTTAGTTTTTTTAGTTGTTTAGGTGGGTTGTATTGTACTCTATTGTACTGTATTGTACAGTATTGTACTGTATTGTACTGTATTGTACTGTATTGTATTTAGGTGGGTTGGATTGGTTGGACGTGATGATCTTGAAGGTCTCTTCCAACCTGTTGTATTGTATTGTATTGTATTGTATTGTATTATCTTTAAAAAAATGGAAGATGCATTTAAAAAACTATTCAAGACCAAACCCAACAATAAAAGTAAATAAATAGCATAGCATAGCATAGCATAGCATAGAATAGCATAGCATAGCATAGCATAGCATAGCATAGCATAGCATAGAATAGAATAGAATAGAATAGAATAGAATAGAATAGAATAGAATAGAATATTACAGTATCACAGTATCACCAAGGTTGGATGGAATAGAATGGAATGGAATGGAATGGAATGGAATGGAATGGAATGGAATGGAATGGAATGGAATGGAATGGAATAGAATGGAATAGAATAGAATAGAATAGAATAGAATAGAATAGAATAGAATAGAATAGAATAGAATAGAATAGAATAGAACTGAGCAGGTTGGAAAAGACCTTTGAGATCATCAAGTCCAACCTATCACCCAACACCATCTCATCAAATAAACCATGGCACCAAGTGCCTCCTCCAGGCTCTTCCTATACACCTCCAGGGATGGTGACTCCACCACCTCCCTGGGCAGCATATTCCAATGGCCAATCTCTCTTTCTGGGAAGAATTTCTTCCTAACATCCAGCCTAAACCTCCCCTGGCACAGCTTGAGACTCTGTCCTCTTGTTCTGTTGGTGGTTGCCTGGGAGAAGAGACCAACCCCCACCTGGCTACAACCTCCCTTCAGGGAGTGTAGACATAAATAAATAAGTTGTAGACATATATAAATAAATAAATGAATAAGTAAAGAGGTTCTGAGAAATGGAAGGAAAACCAAAACAACAAACACCTTGAAGTAGCTACAAGTAGTTGGCTGGATCGAGGTGGCTGTGGCAGGCTGAGTTTATCCACAGACAAGTAAATGAAAAACACAACAAAGAAACAATCAAAACAAAACAAACAAACAAAAAGGACTTTTAAGGATTTGTTTTGTCTTTATTTTTTCATGGGCTTTTCTTTTATTAAAAAGGACTCTATGGCTATTCTCATCTTTCTGAGATGCTGTGAGATGAGCAAACTCTCTCCTAATAGTCACCTGATGAAAAAGTCTGTTCAGAAAGGGAGTAAGAGCAATAGTACAAGTATATTACATGAGATTTAAAACCCATGTTGGCAGGAGTTTAAGGGGCATTTGGATGTGGTTATCAGTTGGACCTGCTGATCCTGAGGGTCTTTTCCAACCTGAATGAATGTTTCTGTGATTCTGTTGTGCTTAAGGTGCTAATGGAAATTAGATTTGAAATAGGATAAAATCTCCTTTCTGTTAGGTGTTGCTAGATATCAGACGGACTCAATGATGTTAGAGGTCTTCAACTGAAACAATCACAGAACCACAGAACCACAGAAACATTCAGGTTGGAAAAGCCCCTCAGGATCACCAGGTCCAACCCAGAACCCTACTCTACAAGGCTCACCCCTAAACCATAGCACCATGTCCAAACCGCCTCTAAACACATCCAGGCTTGGGGACTCCACCACCTCCCTGGGCAGCACATTCCAATCCCTGACCACACCTGCTGTGATTTTTTTTTTGTCCTACTGTCCAGCCTAAACCTACCCAGGGGCAGCTTGAGGCCATTCCCTCCTGTTCTATCACCAATTCTAGGATTCTCTATGCCTGATCTTACTAAAACTGCTACCAACACTTCCAGTTTACATTAACTGCACTGTTCATTTTGTCTTGTCTCAGGCCAATCTTCACTTTCACCTCCTGGCCTTTGCATAAGGCCTTTAATTTGCAATGCCTCTCTCAAGAACCTCTTCAGAGCTGCTTCTGCAAGTGGCTGCAACCTGCCTACTCTGGCTGCAAAATGGCATATGGCTTGTAGGAAAGCTGTGTGCCTGACTCCTCTGCAGGCTCTAAGGAGGTCCTTTGCAATGCGAATAAACAGAGAGAAACGGCAAGGAGAAGAATGAAGTCAAGTGTTGCTCAACAAAAGCTCACTCCAGAGCCCACACAACAAGGAAAGGCTCCTTTCTGCCACTAGAAATCATACAATCATAGAATCATGCAGTGGTTTGGGTTGGAAGGCACCTCCAAAGGTCACCTAGTCCAACCCTCAGTGAAATGAAATGAAATGAAATGAAAATGAAATGAAAGCAAACATCTAATCTAAAGTATCTGTGGCCAACAGTCAGCTTAGAGGCATGCAGCCAAGATTTCAAACCTGGTTTTCTACCAGTTTATTACTGTTACAATTGTTCCTATTCCCACAGATTTTTCCTACAATCTTGTTTTCATAGAATCATAGAATCACCACATGTTTTGGTTTGGAAGGGACCTCCAAGGTCCCTGAAGTAAGCAGGGATGTCTGCTGCTCTCTAAAACTACCTGAAAGAAGGTTGGGTGGATCTTATCATAGAATCAACCAGCTTGGAAGAGACCTTGGAAGAGATCATCCAGTCCAACCTATCACCCAGCCCTATCCAATCAACTAGACCATGGCACTAAGTGCCTCAGCCAGGCTCTTCTTGAAGATCTCCAGGGACAGAGACTCCACCATCTCCCTGGGCAGTACATTCCAATGGCAAATCACTCTCTCAGTGAAGAACTTCTTCCTAATCTCCAGCCTGAACCTCCCCTGGCACAACTTAAGACTATGTCCCCTCGTTCTGTTGCTTGTTCTTTTCTCTCAAGTAACTAGTGATGTCCTCAAGTTGCACCAGAGGAAGTTTAGATTTGATACTAGGAAAAATTTATTTCCTGAAAGAGGTGATCAGGTATTGGAACAGGCTGCTCAGGGAAGTGGTGGAGTCACCATGCCTGGAGGTGTTCAAAAAATGTTCATCAAGACATGGTCTAGTGGCCATGGTGCTGTTGGATTGATGATTGGACTTGATGATCTCAGAGGTCTTTTCCAACCTTAATGATTCCATGATTCTATGACTCTGTATCAGGTTCCTCAGAACTCTGTCCAACCTGACCCAGAATATTTCTCGGCATGGAACATCTACCACCTCTCTGGGCAATCTGTGCCAGTGTTTCAACACTCTTGTTGTAAAATTCTTTGCTGAAACTGCTAACTTTACCTGGTTGAGAGGAATGGGATCAAATCCTAGCCTGAAATAGTCCATATTTCATCTTTAAAGAAATAATTAACTCTCTAGTAGAAATCACAGATCCATAGGATCATAGGATGTTAATAGTTGGAAGGGACCTTCAAAGGTCATGGAGTCCAACCAGAGCAGGACCATAGAATCTAGCACAGGTCGCACAGGAACACATCCAGATGGGTCTTTGTGGTAGTTTTAGGCTATGCCTTTAAAATGCCTTCTAATCCACCACAGTCTTGAAGGTCTCCAGAGAGGGAAACTCCACAGGCTCCCTGGGCAGCCTGTTCCAGTGCTCTGTGACCCTCACAGTGAGGAAGTTGCTCCTCATCTTGAGGTGGAACCTCCTGTGCTGTAGTTTAGATCCATTGTCCCATGTCCTATCCCAGGGTGCAAGTGAGCAGAGCCTGTCCCCTCCTCCATCTTGACCCCCAGCCCTCAGATATTTATAGACATTGATTAAATCCCCTCTCAGTCTTCTCCAGATTAATCATCCACAGATCTCTCAGCCTCTCCTCATGGGGCAGTGCTCCAGCCCCTTCATTATCCTGGTAGCTCTCCATTGGACTCTCTAATCTTTAGAACTCTCTCTAGAACTCTCCAACAATTCCCTTGCTATCAGTTAGTATCAAACCTGCTGATTCAGAACCCAACAATCTTTGGTTCACCTGATGCATGTCCCTCATGTCATAATGATCCAAATGTCATTTCACCTGGAAAACCACACTGTGAGGCAAGAAGGAATAAGCAGTTCAACCAGGGATAACTATCAGTTTGTGCCTTGCTGTGGCTCCTGCTTCGCTGCAGTCGCTAATGTCGCCAAGTTTAAATGTGGCTCTTAGCTCAGAGCGCTTTTAAAAGGTGAAAAACACACCTTCTGTCCCCTGACAAATAAAATAAAATAAAATAAAGCCAGCTCTGTGTCTTAGCTCTTTTAGACCATGCAAGTTCACACACAGAATGCAACTGAGAGATCTAGAAGGGGAGGGGGGGCAGGGGGAATCTTTCATCGGTATTATTGTAGATGACAAAGACTTCTTTAATTAACGGTCCTTCCTGGCAACCCTTGGCACTGTAAAATCAGCTCCAAATTTGTTCTGCCATCTTTGTGGGCTCCGGTTCAAAAACATCTACGAAGTGTGGAGCGTTTTACAAGCTCCTAGGGCAACACAGAGAAGCAGGTGGTTGGGCGCAGTGTGAGGGGAAAATAAACGCAACCATTTATCTAGAACAATTTGCAACCCGCCGGGAGAGCTCGGATACCAAAGGAGTGACAGCTTCAGGATATCCATCTAGCAGCACAGCTACAGATTGATTTGATTTCCACCAGAAATCTGCACAACAATTATGCTGCCAAGTAGGAAGAAATGCTCATTGTGAGCAAACCTCTACCTCATCCATTACTCCCAGGTCTGTACCTACATGAATTCACCTATCACGTCGCCTTAGTTTTCTTGCCAGGTTTTCAGCAAGCTCTCTGCTTTTGACATTGTTGCTGGAGCCTGTCAGTAATTCTGCAATACTTTAGTAACTAATTAATTGCTTTGCATGCCTGAGGAGCAAGGAAAGCATGGCCAGGGCTGGCTTTGTTTATGTTGTGGCATAAACAGCCATGGCATGAGATGAGCATATGTGCTCAGTAGAAGCTACTACCTAAATGCAAAGCAGGGAAAGGGTTTAAGAAAGGTGTTGAGTTGCTGGAACGTGTCCAGAGAAGGCCAGCAAAGCTGGGGAGGGGTTTGGAGCACAGCCCTGTGAGGAGAGGCTGAGGCAGCTGGGGTTGCTTAGCCTGGAGAAGAGGAGGCTCAGAGGAGACCTTCTTGCTCTCTACAACTCCCTGAAGGGAGGTTGTAGCCAGGTGGGGGTTGGTCTCTTCTCCCAGGCAACCACTACCAGAACAAGAGGACACAGTCTCAAGCTGTGCCAGGGGAAGTTTAGGCTGGAGGTTAGGAAGACATTCTTCTCAGCAAGAGAGATTGGCCATTAGAATGTGCTGCCCAGGGAGGTGGTGGAGTCACCATCACTGGAGGTGTTTAGGAAGAGCTTGGAGGAGGCACTTGGTGCCATGGTTTAGTTGATTAGATGGTGTTCATTCTGTATTCTGTGGGGTCAGCTTCTTCCTGCCTTCCCCAAACAATTTCCTGCCAATGGAATCATGTTCCAGTCTTTGACACCAAGATGTGTGGTGTGGTCGACACACTGGAGGGAAGGGATGTCATCCAGAGGGAGCCTGAGTGGGTGGAGAGCTGGGTCAGTGTCAAATGCATCAAGTTCAACAAAGACAAGTGCAAGGTCCTGCACTTGGGTCAGGGAAATTCCAAGCACAAATACAGGTTGGATGGAGAATGGACAGAGCACAGTCCTGACAAGAATGACTTGGAAGTCATGGCTGCTGTGCAGCTCAACATGAGCCGCAAACATGTGCTAAATGTCCAGAACCAATTGTGTCCTGGGCTGATCTCCAGCAGGGTGGGCAGTAAGTGGAGGAAGGGGATTCTGCCTCTCTGCTCTACCCTGCTGAGACTCCACCTGAAGCGCTGGGTCCAGCTCTGGAGTTATCAGCACAGCAGAGACATGGACCTGTTGGAGTGGGGCTGAAAGAGGATGATCAGAGGGCAGGAGGGTTGGAACTAGATAATCTCGAAGGTGTCTTCCAACCCAAACCATTCTATGATTCTATGACTGAACTGAGTTGCTCCTTTGTGAAGCACTGTAAGGGCAGAGGTCCCTATGGATGCCACAGTTGTAGAGCAAGACAGGAGACTTATTTGCCTGTTGCTCTTCCCCAGCCCTTAGACTGACAACCAGATGCTGCCAGTCCTCCCATTTCATGCACAGGTTTTAGGGATTTAGGTTTTTCTGTCTCCAGCAATGCAGCTGCCTGGAGTTTGTTCCACTACTACATTTCCCCCCATGAAATGAAGCATTTTCCCTGCTTCAGCTAACACTTCAAGAAGCTATTTTAGGCCATCCCCAAGACCCATTCACACATCACTACTACTCCTTTGCACGCTGTGCAGGTGTCTGCACAAGGACATTAGTCAACGAGATGGGATCTCCAAGCGGCCGTTTGAAATCCGCCACGCTGCTCTCCAGCAATCACTAGGTACAGATGCAGGTGCAGATGGAAGTCCACCAGGAACAACCCAGAAGTCCTTCAAGGCTTATAAAACACGCAGTGCATCTGTTCCTAACACAGCTTTGTGGCTTTGTCTCTGCATCTGTGTAAAATCACACAATAAAGAGGCACAGACCTATTTTGTTTCCCCAGGCACACATCTCTGGAGTAGTTTTTTTCAGCTGGGTTGGAATCTTGAGGGTTTTTTCCTTTTCTTTTTCTTTTTTTAGGTAATTTTGAACACAAAATCAACTTCCATTAGTCTATTATTTGGTCTTCTAAGCAGCTTGGCTTAACAACTTAACATATTTTTCCATTCCCCCCAGTCCTATCACTCCCTGATATCCTGAGAAGTCCCTCCCCAGCTTTTTTGTAGCCCCCTTCAGATCCTGGAAGGCCACAATTAGGTCTCCATGGAGCCTTCTCTTCTCCAGACTGAACAGCCCCAGCTCCCTCAGTCTGTCCTCATAGCAGAGGTGCACCAGCCCTCTAATTATTTCATGGCCCTTCTCCGGACACCTTCCAGCACCTCCAGATCCTTCCTGTACTAAGGGCTCCAGAACTGGACACAGAGCTCCAGGTGAGGTCTCACCAGAGTGGAGTAGCGGGGGAGAATCACCTCCCTCGACCTGCTGGCTCTGCTTCTCTTGATGCAGCCCAGGATGTGATTGGCTTTCTGGGCTGCAAGTGCTTCTCATCCACCAGCACCCCCAAGTCCTTCTCTTCCGGGCTGCTCTCAACCTGATCTAGTGTGAGGTGTCCCTGCCCATGGCAGGGGGGTTGGAACTAGGTGATTCTTGAGGTCCCTTCCCTTGGTGCAAATTATAACTTCCTAAGGGCAGATTCTTCCCAGATAGTTTACAATTTATCACATCAGGCAAGGAATCTACTGCAATCTTTGCTCCAAGGTGAAGCACCACATAGGATTGCACAATCATAGAATGCACTGGGTTGGAAGGGACCTTTAAATGTCATCTAGACCAACCCCTCTGCAGTAAGAAGGAACGCCCCCAGTTTGATCAGGTTGCTCAGAGCCTCATCAAGCTTGGCTTTAAATGTCTGAAGGGATGAGGTTTCTATCACCTTCCTGGGCAACCTGTTCCAGTGTTCCACCACCCTCTTAGTAAAGAACTTCTTCCTTATGTCCAGAGAAGTTGTGCTATTGGGTTTCTGCATTTTCTCCTAATAATGGCACATTGCAGGTGTAGCTGGGGCAGAAGAGTTATTCTAACCCCTTGGTGTGATTGACCATCCCTGTTTTGCTCTGCTTTTGTATCTTATGGGCCCCTTCTATTACAAGTCCCCTCCCTGCTGTACTATTTTTTTTTCTTCAGTTTAATGCAAGCAGATCACTTCTGGGCAAATAATGTGATTGGGAAGTCAAAATGCCAGATATAGTTTGACCTCAGCACTTATAATCATGTAACTCTTGAGCTAAAATCCCCCCTCTTGGATGTGTCGTTCACCTCTCGAGTACTCACTTTATGACTGTAAAGTAATAGAAGGAATGATGCTCACACTGCTGTGTAAACACAGCCAAGAAGCAGTAGGTGGGAGATAAAAGTGATTTCTCTGAGTTTCTGCCCTATGCAGAGGACAATCCTTCTCTGCCACTCGAAAGTCCCCCCCTGAGCCAGCTCTCAGCAGGAGGGACAACAAATTTCTTGTGTTCCAGGGCAGGTTCCCTGAAGGATATTGTGGAAAGTTCAGTGAACATACACTTCAACAGGTTCATTAATAATTACTTAATGTCCTTAACATACGAAATGAACAAGTAGGTCATTGATACAGCCTCAAGTGACTTACTTGGCACAAGCCAGCAACATTCACTGTGGCACAAAGAAATTTGGGGTGTACTTCTAGGAACGAAGAATGCAGCCCATATTTATGGGATGGGAGATTCCTAGGAAACAGGGACTCTGAGAACAGCCTGCCAGACACTGTGGGTGGAAAGCCTGAATAGGAGCTCCCAGTTCAGTGCTCTCTCTGAAAAGACCATCCCCCTGGTTCTGAATGCAGAAGAAGAGAACATCCTTTGTAAAGCAGGGCTCTTTCCCACCATCAGGTTTGACCTGGTCATGTCTCCTGGAGGAATTGTGCAGAGAATAAATGTGTTAAGAGCATGACTTGAGTGTGTGTGTGTGTGGGGGGGATGTTCAAAACCATCTTCTAGAAGACAGCTTTATAACAGTTAAAAAATGTTCTCTTTATATAAAAAGAGTATAGAATGAGAGTGGCATACAAAAAACCATGGAAAGAAAGCAATGATAGAGTTCATCTGTCATCAGAAAGACTTACACTAGCGCTTTTTTATGCATCTTGAAGAGTAACAGAGATTGCAATCAACAGACTGCTTAAAATGAAGACAGCCTCGTGCTGTCCAGTGATTTTTCATGCTCTGTGAGAGCAGCTTCCCTTCTCCCTGTTCAAAGCCTTGCTCTATGCTTGAGATAACTCCTTCACTTCCATAACCTCAGTATTTCCTCAGTGTTCCCATAGAGCCCTTGTCTTTTCCTGCTACATATCAGAGGATGAAAACAAGCATCTAGATCATACTTTGTGTAGAGCTAGATAATGGTTGGACTTGATGACCTCAAAGGGCTTTTCCAATTGAAACTATTCTATGATGCTAAGATTCTAACGTTTAGAAATCTGAATATACACCTTCTGAGCTGATCAACTGTATTTTTCTCTGCAGTGGGAAGCAGGCCCAGACCTCAGTCATTAAAGTATAAGAGACTAAATCCTTTCCTATACAGAGACCTATCAAACCTACTTCCATACACATGCACACACATATACAATCTACTTCAGACTCACATGCCAGTGCTAACAAGTTTTGTAGCCAAGCCACATTCCATTTTGAAGAGTTAGTTTTACAGATTCCCCTCATTCAGTGTGTCCCCACCCCTCAGGAATTTAGTTTTCAATTAAACCTAAGTACTTTGAAACTCCTTTATGTGAGGGAAAGAGAAGAGGAGAGAAGAGAAGAGGAGAGAAGAGAAGAGGAGAGGAGAGAAGAGGAGAGGAGAGAAGAGGAGAGGAGAGAAGAGGAGAGGAGAGAAGAGGAGAGGAGAGAAGAGGAGAGAAGAGAAGAGAAGAGAAGAAGAGAAGAGAAGAGAAGAGAAGAGAAGAGAAGAGAAGAGAAAGAAGAGAGAGAGAAGAGAAGAGAAGAGAAGAGAAGAGAAGAGGAGAGAAGAGAAGAGGAGAGAAGAGAAGAGGAGAGAAGAGAAGAGGAGAGAAGAGAAGAGAAGAGGAGAGAAGAGAAGAGGAGAGAAGAGAAGAGGAGAGGAGAGAAGAGGAGAGGAGAGGAGAGAGAGAACTTCCCTCAAAGACAACTACCAGCCTTTAGTGGGTGTTATTGTACATTACTGATATGGAATGGCACATTTGGGACGTTGGTCACGGTGCTCTGCAACACAATACACTGTTCTTTAAGGCTTTGGGTGTGGAAAGGAGGGACTGAGAGCCAAGATAATGTACTCGAGGAATTTGGCAGTAGACAAAGATGTAGGCAAAAGCAAGCAGATGTAAGGGGTGCAGGATAATGCTGGACACAGGGGCTTGTCGTTTAAACTTGATACTGGTTTCAAATGAAACTTGCCATCAGATTTCAAGGACCCAGGGTGTGCACAATTTACTTGTCTTGAGGATGGCATGGCAGGGAAAAAGAAAAGGCAGAAGAAAAGCACAGTTTCTAGTACATATTGCTTACATATTTCTTCAGCTCTTAATTACATTTGGTACTGAAACAGAAAAGGCATTGGATCATTCCCTCAATTCTGATAATACTCCAGCTATTGTATTCTTATGCATTTATGTTTCATTTCAAGAGAAAAAAAGTAATAATACTAGTAGAGGAATCACTTCAAAGGTTTGCAGACTTTGCTAACTTGGACTCACATGAGAGCAAGACATTTTTCCAGCCTCTTATTAAAAATATTTTTGAAGCAAAACAACAAAATTCCCTTAAGACAATGCATTGTTCAACATTCAGAACAAGACAGAAAAAGTATCTCTGGAATTACAAACCCTACATCTTTACTTGATGAAACTCCGCTTGTGTTCTCCATCCCTCGTAATAAACTGAGGCAGTCAGCCATAGCGGATCGAGAACTTAACTATTAAGGGGATATTCATGAGTTTGAAACATATATAGAATACAGAATGCAGAATTAACCAGGTTGGAAAAGACCTTCGAGATCATCAAGTCCAACCTATCACCCAACACCATCTCATCAACTAAACCATGACACCAAGTGCCTCCTCCAAGCTCTTCCTAAACACCTCCAGGGATGGGGACTCCACTGCCTCCCTGGGCAGCACATTCCAATGGCCAATCTCTCTTGCTGGGAAGAATTTCTTCCTAACATCCAGCCTGAACCTCCCCTGGCACAGCTTGAGACTGTGTCCTCTTGTTCTGATGCTGGTTGCCTGGGAGAAGTGACCAACCCCCACCCGGCTAGGAACACCCTTCAAGTAGTTGTAAATGGCAATAAGGCCTCCCCTGAGCCTCCTCTTCTGCAGGCTAAGCAATCCCAGCTCCCTCAGCTTTTTCTCATAGGATTTGTGCTCCAGACCAGCTTTGTTGCCACATTCCAGCAACTCAACATCTTTCCTAAACTGAGGAGCCCAGAACTGGACACAGGACTCAAGGTGTGGCCTAACCAGTGCTGAGCACAGGGCAGAATAACTTCCCTGCTCCTGCCGGCCACACTATTTCTGATGCAGGCCAGGATGCCATTGGCCTTCTTGGCCGCCTGGCCACACTGCTGGCTCCTGTTCAGCATTCTGTCTTTTCCCTTGGGTCCAAAGACAAATTCTTTTCCATGTCAGAAATCAGTCAGGTAGGGTCCTCCCCCACCCCAACTCCCTCTCCCTGGAAATGCTCTTCGAAAGTTCTCGAATCAAATCTCCCGCAGCACAGCTGTTCCACAGACACAGTATGTCTGCTGTCTACCCTGGAGTGAAAACAAATCGCAGCCAGTTTGCTGGTCACACGTTCCAACTGGGATTTTGCCATCTGTCATTGTGTTTGCAGAGCTATTTAGATTTCCAGTTCATACCAAACAAATTCCACCTCCAGTATCTGCAGGACTTCAAAAGGCGGCCGGAGAGATCATGTAGAGGGGGAAACGTGCCCGAGAGTCGGGGGGCCCCGCATCTGTTCACGGCTTTAAATATTGTTTGGCATAATTGCATTAAAGGCTCCTGGAGCGGGGTGGGATCAACCTCACCAGCAACAACAGGGCAGTAAAAGTGAAAAAAAGAACCCTGGCCCCATTGTTTCCTTGGGGTATTAGCAGTCTACACTCCGCTTAGGTAGGTTCAAGTGTAAAATTCGACTCAAAGCTTCACCTTAGACACCATTAGTCAAAGGTATTTGGAGTTAATTACGCCTGGAAACGGTGAATCTCAAAACATTTTACAAGCATCTAAATTCTCTAAGGGTTTTAGTGTGAAAAAGATTAAAAAGTGAGGGGGTTTTTCCCTCTTTCCCAGGGCTCCCTCTCTCAACAGGACTTCATTTTCTAGGCAGTGCCTGTAAACCTAGCCAGAGGAGAAATTAGCATTTCATTTTTTTGATGCCTATTTCAACCCTCCATGAAGAGGGGACTTCAATCCTTGGTTGTTCCTCCCCCCCCCCCAAAAAAAAAAAAGGCAAAGCATGTGCAGAGCTGCCAACTCTCATTCTTTTGGAATGAGACACTCTCATTTATTGTCTCAATTTCAATCTGCCCGAGGCTGAAAATGAAGACAGTCACCATTGATTGCAGGAGGAGCTTTAGAAACGCATTCAGATTCCTTCAAAGTCAATTAGATGGTCAAAAATTGGCAACTCAGTAAATTCTCAGCAAATTTCCTGCTGGGGATCAGACACCAAAACCTCCCACATCCTTGACCCAAACTTTCACAGTTTTTGACCAAACAATATATCAGAGGGGGGGGCAGTTGAGTGAGAAATGAAGGAAAATAATAAACAATAAGAAAAATAAGGAAAACTCCCTGCCCTCAGAGTAAACTCTCCCAAATGACCCCACCAAGCAAAGGAAATTACCTCAAAATGTAAAATGGTCCTAATTATGTTTTGGACCTCCTCCCCCTGCAACGAGCTTGGCCTCGAAACTTGTCAGGAAGCAAAAAGCAGAACAAAATAATAAATTCAGATACACCAGAGACAGAACTTCTGACCATTTAACTACTTTGATGTGTACACAAACAAGTGGCATGCAGATGCTTGGCTTTTTCACTTGCCAGCTAGCTTGGAGCAGATGGGTTTGAAGGAAAGTTCCAAAACTGCTGTACATAAGGAGAGAGATCCCCAGAGGGGCTAATAATGCTAATTTTCCTCCCTATGATGGCTGTGCTTCAGCCACAGCTATGGCTCCCAAGGCTGTTTGATCAATAACTTTACACCTGAGGAACATTCACAGTTCAGAATGCAAAGCAGCTTCTGCTCAGGCAACTGGCTGGTGTTTGAAAGGCACCACAAAGAAACAGGCTGGTACAACAGGAGAGGTCTGCCTCGTAACACAAACAACACTTGGAGATAGCAACACCTCAGCAAACAGTTAAAAAAAGTCAAGAAAACAGGAAAAAGGAAAAAAAAAAACCACTACAAGCATTTTGAGAAGCAGCCACAAACCCCACACTCCACATTTTCCCCATCCATTAGGAAGCGTGCAGAGGTTTGCAGGCAACGCCCAGATTTGCACGCAACTGGCAAAGCCCACTGCAACAGGTTGCCCAGGGAGGCTGTGTACATCCCCTCCCTGGAGGTGTTCAAGGCAAGGCTGGATGAATCTTTGAGCAGCCTGGGCTGGTGGAAGGTGTCCCTACCCATGGTAGCAGGGTTGGTACTGGATAATTCTTAAGGTCCCTTCCAACTCAAATCATTCTAGGATTCTATGATTTCTCTTTATGCTCTGCTGTTGTGGCTAAGAATGAAGGGCTGAAAAATTCTTCTGAAATCGATCAAAGCCAATGGTATTCTTCTGTTGTAAGTGAGGAAATCATAGGATCACAGAATCCCAGGAGGCTGGGGGTTAAAAGGGTCCAATCCCCTTGCTAAAGCAGGGTCACTCACAGCAGGCTGCTCAGAATCACAACGTACAGGTGAGTTTGGAATCTCTCCAGAGAAGACAACTCCACAACCTCTCTGGACAGCCTCACCCAGAAGATCCATTACCCTCACAGGAAAAAGTTTTTTCCTCATGTTCAGATGGAACCTTTGGGTTCCAGCTTGTTCCTGTCGCCCCTTTACCTCTTGATGAGCACTAGGCTGCTCTTCTCCAACCTAAATAGCCCCAGGTCTCTCAGTCTTTCCTCCACACAGAGATGTTCCAGTCCCTTCAACATCTTTGTGGCTGTCTGTGTCTGTCTTTGTGGCATTGGGCTGTTTGCAGTAGTTCCCTCTCTCCCCTGAATAGGGGAGCCCAGAACTGGACATAATATTCTAGGTATGGGCTTTCTAGGGCAGAGTAAAGGGAAAGGAGAACCTCCCTCAACCTGCTCATCACACTTTTCTTAATGCTCCCCAGGAGACCACTTGGCCTCCTTGGCCATGAGGGCACACTGCTGGCTCATGGGGAACTTCTTGTCTGCCAGCAGTCCAAGCGCTTCTCCACAGAGCTGCTTTCCAGCAGGTTAGCCCATCAGTTGTACTGGTGCAAGTGCTTTAACAGTTACACCTACCTTTCTCTTGGCCATTTGTAGTTTAAATTCTAACAGTGCCTTAAAACCTTCAGACACATGAGTATGAAGCTTGAGAAGCCCCCTGGCAAGTTCACAGCCATTCTTGCCCCTCAAGCAGAAAGCAGTTTGCAAAGGCAGCACCTCCCCAGCCCCTCTCCATACCCAAAGAGGAAGATACTAGGGACAGAGCAGGTTTTAAGGCCGGCTGATGCCAAACTCCTTTCCAGGACACTTTGGTAGCACTAGGACACCAAACTGGCTTAGCCCCATTCTCAGTCCAGAGAGCCAGCTGGGTACATAAATCTGGCCATAAATCATCAAACCTCCTGTGGGTAATTTTATATCTACCACGTGCAAAAGCAAGGAAATCAAAGAGATATTTCATATGTTACTCAAGCAGTACAAGCAAATTTCTTTGCTATTTTAATCCTGTTTACTATCACAAAGCCTAAACGGCCAGCCGTGGATAGATTCATTTGAGTGAGGAGAAGACAGCCCCTGCTTATTTCCTGAGCAGATGCTGCTCATGATTTCCCTGTTCATATTTGATCATTTCTTCAAATAACAGTTCTAACTGAGAAAAGAATTGAGGAAACATTCTGTGACAGAATTTTCCTGCTCTGGATTAACTGAAAAGCATAATCTGATGTTCAAGTTGTGCTGTCGAGGAGATGATTTGACACATCGCTTGCATCTAAGTGGTTTATTTCCTTCCTGGATGAGCGAGCAAACATTTCTAAGTGGACATAATCACAAGATGAACACAACCCACTGCTGTGCAAAGGCTATCAGGCATAAACTGCATCGTATGGGCTTGTGGCACTGAGGCATCTCACCCAAGGACGTGGTTAAAATGCAGGGCACCTAAACAAACACAACTTAATTTCCCACCAATATTTATGACTGCACAGTTTGAAAGTATTAGCACACATGGAAAGTCATCAACAGGGTGCTTGGAGCTCAGCATTAGAGCACTGAATAAGTCATGCATCTCCTCCGTGTCAACTGCCTCTCTTTGGGTATTTATTCAGACAAAAGAGCTGCCAGAGAGGGACCTGGGGGTGCTGATTGACAGCCACCTAAACATGAGCCTGCAGTGTGCCCAGGTGGCCATGAAGGCCAATGGCATCCTGGCCTGCATCAGGAATAGTGTGGCCAGCAGGAGCAGGGAAGTCATTGTGCCCCTGTACTCTGCATTGGTTAGACCACACCTTGAGTCCTGTGTCCAGTTCTGGGCCCTTCAGTTTAGGAAGGACATTGAGACACTTGAACATGTCCAGAGAAGGGCAACAAGGCTGGGGAGAGGCCTTGAGCACAGCCCTGTGAGGAGAGGGTGAGGGAGCTGGGGTTGCTTAGCCTGGAGAAGAGGAGGCTCAGGGGAGACCTCATTGATCTCTGCAACTACCTGAAATGTGGTTGTAGCCAGGAAGGGGTTGGCCTCTTCTCTCTAGCAACCAGCACCAGAACAAGAGGACACAGTCTCAAGCTGCACCAGGGGAAGTTTAGGCTGGAGGTGAGGAGAAAGTTCTTCATGGAGAGAGTGATTCGCCATTGGAATGTGCTGCCCAGGGAGGTGGTGGAGTCACCGTCCCTGGAGGTGTTCAAGAGGGGATTGGATGTGGCACTTGGTGCCATGGTCTAGTCATGAGGTCTGTGGTGACAGGTTGGACTCAATGATCTTTGAGGTCTCTTCCAACCTTGGCAATACTGTGATTCTGTGATACTGTCCAAACTCCACCCACAACAGCAGCAGAGGAAATCTCATTGCAACAACCCCATTCCGAAAGGGTTGGCACCGTGGTTAAACCAGCTTTTAAAACAAAATTAAATTAAGAGAAGAAAAAAAAACCCAACCAAACAACAACAACATCAACAAAATACCCAAACCCCAAAATTAGCTCAAGATTTATGTTACATCTTGTGCTGGGCTTTGCCCTTAGAGCATTAATCACGCTAAAAGCAGGGCGAGAATCATTGTTTGCATAAGCAGAGTCAAACATATTTTAGTAGTTCCTGCTGCAAGCACAAAAATGTTTTGCAGGAACTGAGGCTAAAACCTTACAATACATGCCAAAAGAGAGAGGGGGGGAAAAAAAGACCCCCAATTAGATTCCTTTATCCCTAGCATATGGTATAGAGGTATATGCTATGTACTAATGCCTTTTCAGTGCTATTTTAAGACCCTATGAGGCTGCAATCTGAGCGGAGTGGTGACAGATACGCAGGCACAACTGGGTTACATTCATCATGTATGCGACTTGATAACTCCTAGCAGAATGGAACTTCACAGAAAGGATAATAAACTTCCCTCTTCAGCCCCAAACTCGGTACTCCTGACATTTTCTGGGGGGAAAAAACGAGGCCAGGAGAAATGTTTAGTGGACAAAGAGCTTCAGGGTGAAACAGCCTGACCGGATTGTGGATGCTTCATCAACTGGGATGTGACCAAAGGCTGAGTGATAAGTGATGCTGTGAGCTGTCTCTTTTTCTTTCTACAGACTTCTTGCTGTAATCAGTTTATGTATTCAGGTTTAAATATTCAACTTTTTCATGCATTAATGCATCTGCTTTAGTCTAAACTTAGCTTAAACTTTAATCAGCAGGGAGATCATACCGAACCCTCGTAGCATCAGGGTTACTTCGAACTGTTCAGTTTGACAGGACAGTAACATAAACATCTGAGGTATGGATGTTCCTTTTGCACCAAAGTAAACAGCTCCTCTTAGAGAAGCAGCTTCAAAGCCTTGTGAAAATCCTGAAAAGGGCTTCAGAGCTCCTCTGAAAACAAAGGCAAAATCCCACTGACTTCAACAGGGAGAGAGATTTCGGCAGAGGAGCTCAGGGGCTGAGCTCTACATTCTGCTGCTATAATAAAATCCTAAATATGATTCTATCTAATATTCCATCCAATTATTCTGTAGATTCTAGATAATAATATATTCTGAGCTATCAATCATAACCTGCTGGACAGACCTAATTTTGTTATGACAAATTTATTTGTGATGAAAGGAAGGAGAGGTCAGGTCCTCAGCAAGAACAAGAGGAAGACCTCAAGTAGTAACAGGCTTGTTGGTCTTTAGGATGGATGCTCAGCAGTGTGGTTTACCTCTTTCTAGACCATTCCTTTTCCTGATTATCTTGGCAGAGAGTGCTTTCTCCTGCTCCCTTGTTCCTCTTTTCAATAGGGAATATCACATCCCATAACAGGTCTCCTTTTTTTTTTTTAGTGGAACACATTAGAGAGGAAAATAAATCGATCCTGTTTCATCCTTCACCATTTGGGTTTAAATACATTCAGACCTCAGAGCACTGGAATGTCACCCAGCTTACAGGAGCTTACAACAGAGGAGAGGCAGAATATCTGCAGCTTGGGGATGATCAAATAACAGCAGGAGTGGCAGAGAAGAACCTTGTTCTTCCAAGCCCCTCAAAGGCTACCAACATGCTATCAGCTACCTGACTGCAGTGATGTATGGGGAATGAAATAGGAACCTTTCCCCATGGCTTCCCAAGGTCTGGAAGCATGCACTGGTTAGGGAACAGGTTCTGTCCCTCCCAGAGCAGCAGCTGTGCTCAAACGCATTCCGAGGGGATTTTATAGACCATAGGCAAGGTTATGGAGGGGAAAATAAGGAAGGACTGGACCCTGTCAGGTACTGAGTGCTGTTTGTTCCCACTGGGTTCAGCACAAGATGAGAGTATCAGCAGCAGGAGGACAGTGTTGGAAAGATTAATAACACTAGAGGTAAATTAGCCTCATATTTCATATACAATAAGAAAGTATTAAATCCAATTTGCTGCTGCTAGATACCTTGATAAATATTCTGCCTGACACATGCTTGAGAACACACTTCATAGGGAGCAGCTACTGCCAGCCTGGATGCCCCCCTGCTGCCTTTTCTAGATTTCACAGAATCCCAGCATAGTGGGGGCTGGAAGGGACCTCTGGGGATCATCCAATCCAACCCACCCTGCTAGAGAAGGGGCACCCACAGGAGCCTGCCCAGCATCACAATGTCCAGGTGGCTTTGGAATCTCTCCAGACAAGAAGACTCCACAACTTCTCTGGGCAGCCTGCTCCAGGGCTCAAGCACCTTCACACTAAAGTTTGTCCTCATCTTCAGATGGAATCTCCTGGATTCCTGTTTGTGCCCACTGCAGCTTGTCCTGTCACTGGGTACCACTGACAAGAGGCTGGCCCTATCCTCTTGCCCCCCACGTGTCCTTTAGCTCTTGCTGAGCATTGAGAAGATCCCTTCTCAGGCTGCTCTTCCCCAGGCTAAACAGGCTCATGTCTCTCAGCCTTTCCTCCTGACAGAGATGCTTCAGCACCTTTATAGCCTCCACTGGACTCTCTTCAGTAGTTCCCTGTCTTTCTTGAACTGGAGAGCCCATCATTTGACCCAACACTCCAGATGTGGCCTGACTAGGCAGAGTAAAGGGGGAGGAGAATGCCACTTAACCTGCCAGTCACACGATTCTTAATGCCTCCCAGGATCTTTGGAGCCTCCACTGGGTTCTTTCCAGTAATCCCTGGTCCCTCCTGAACTGGGGAGCCCAGAGCTGGACTCAGTACTTTAGCTGTGGCCTCACTAGGGCAGAATCATCTGGGAGGAGAAGCAAATAATATTTGCAAGTAAATATCAAAACAAGTCCATCTGAGAGCTGAGACTGTGGATGTGAGCTCAGAGGAGCAGAACTGCTCTTCTGTTTGTAAATGCAAACCCTGTTTTAGCTGTTACTGATGCCAGAGAGTCACTGTCTGTGCATCTGCTTTATGAAAACACCACAACTTTAATTGTAAAATAATCTTTTAAGAGGCAGGGTGATTACAACTGCTGGGTTCTCTCTCTCTCTCTCTGGCTTCAGCTCCTCAGAGGGTACTTTCTGAAGCAATTTGCATGGCAGTCAAACATGCAAAAATTTATAAATACCAACACAGATGCCAACACGTTGGGAGAAATGTAGTTATAACATTTGAAAGCTAGGAAGAAATTACTGTTGATCTTGATTGGAACAGTCACTGTACTTGCAGGGTCTAGTAATTAAAAGAAACCCAACAACATCAATTTGGTCTGTAGAAAATACTCCCTGTCCCAAGCCCCATTTCCTGGCCCCAGCATGCCAGTGTTACAGGAAGAGGAGAACACTTAATTTACAGCAGTTCCAGGATTTAAGGCTGAGCTGACATAACTAATTTTCCCATCCAAACACTGCAGGCTGCAGTGGAGGCATCAGATCCAACTAATACATCCTGGAAGTCCGGCTGATGCTGTCTTAAGGGTAGACAGCACGCTTGCTACCACCAGTGTGATTGCACAAAACACCAGCTGCTGAAGAAAAGCAGATCCTCTCCCCGAGACTAAATGGTGTGGCTGCCTTGATTGTTGCAGACTTCAAACACAACAAAATGCAACAAGCCATGGAAGCCTCCTGGTATGTGAATAGAAGTCTTCTGTGTGTGGAGGGTGAAGGCAAGGGAAATTTCTGTACAGCAGTTCACCCAGAAAGCCTTAAAATATTTCATAGCTATGACTTAAGTTCCTACCAGGGCAGGTACTGGTGGGGAAAGAGAGAAACTGATCATAGAATCATAGCATCGATAAGGCTGGAAAATACCTCAGAGATCATCACGTCCAACACATTACCTAACACCTCATGACAGCTAAGCCATGGCTTCAAGTGCCACATCCAATCCTTTTTAAACACCTCCAGGGATGGGGACTCCACCACCTCCCTGGGCAGCACATTCCAGTGGCCAAGCTCTCTTGCTGGGAAGAACTTCCTCCTCGCCTCCAGCCTAAACCTCCCCTGGCACAGCTTGAGACTGCGTCCTCTTGTTCTGGTGCTGGTTGCCTCAGAGAAGAGACCAACCCCCACCTGGCTGCAACCTCCTTTCAGGTCGTTGTAGAGCAATAAGGTCTCCCCTCAGCCTCCTTTTCTCCAGGTGGAAAATCTCAGTTCCAGTAAATGCCAGAGCACTGCCAATGAGGAGCTCTCCATGTAACTGGGAAGAAAATTAGGGGTGAAGATCTGAATGCAGGTGGGGAGCAGTCTCTTCTCCCAAGTAACAAGTGACAGAAAGAGGGGAGGTTGCACCAGGGGAGGTTTAGGTTGGACATTAGGAAAAGCATCTCCACAGCAAGGTTGCCAAGTGCTGGAACAGGCTGCCCAGGGAAATGGGGGAGTCAACATCACTGGAAACATCTCAAAGATGTTGTAGGTGTGGTTCCAAGGGGCAGGGTTTAGTGGTGGACTTAGCAGTTGAATTTGAGGATCATAAAGCTCTCTTCCTACCAACATGATTCTACGATTCTTGTTCTACCCGAGTCAGCAGGAGCTTCACTGCTGATCCTGCTGCCCCAAAGACCTCGCATACTGATGCAACACTCTTCTGCAAGTAACTCAACAACATATGCTGGGTAAAGTTGGCCAGACCATGCCTCCCACACAGATGAAAAACCAAAGTGGAACATCAGTTCGCCCCTTCTCATTAGTTCAATCCTCACTGTCCGTGATAAGCAGAGGAAGCAGAGGACAGCTGAGCCAGAGGAGTGTCAGGACACATTAGGACTCATAAGGACTGCTTAGACTTTAAGCCTTCAGGACATTGTTTTGCTGAGTGGGTAGCAGAGGTGAAAATGTTGTTTGGCTTCTAATTACATATTGTCCACCCTATTAAAGTTAAATAGGAAAAAAAAAAAAGAGAGAGATTCTAAATGCTGACATTTAGGAGACTCCTTACCCTTATCAACATCTTTTCTACCAACATCATCCCTCTACAATCTTAAATATGGTTTTCCTGATGTGATTCTAATGTACTGGATTAAAGAAAACAAGAAAAAGTATCAAAACCTCCCTGCCTTGAAGAATGGCTTCCCATATTTTGGAAAACCTGTAAGTTTAGGTGTAAATACTTTGAAACTATTCTGATGAACAGATTTAAATAACACAGTGTTCTGCAGAGCAGGCTGAGATAGAGGATCTATTTTCTCTCTCATGTCTGTGAGAGCTGTTAAGAAAGTTAAATGAAAAAACCCAGCTGATAAACAGCTTAAATTAGATTTGCAATCTTAGGCACACTCTGAGCTCAGACCTTTGAAACATCACAAATTGAAATTGCCTTTACAGTTTGCCCTCAGTTTTGGGCACCTTCATGGGGGTGGAGACTGGCTGAGGGCAAGTGGGGACACCAGCCCATGGCAGGGCTGAAATGGGGTCCTGGGCCACTGGGTAGGAGATGCTCAGAGACTATTCAGGGTCAATAGGATGTATTAGTGCTAATGATAACATTATCATTAAGGACCTTGCAGTGCTGGTGGACAAGTTCACCATGACCCAGAAATGTGCCCTCGTGGCCAAGAAGGCCAATGGGATCTTGGAGTGCATCAAGAAGAATGTGACCAGCAGGTGGAGGAAGGTTGTCCTTCCCTTCTTTACCCTGGTCACACCACATCACGAGTACTGGGTCCAGTTCTGGGCTCTCCAGTTCAATAGACACAAGGAAGTAGTTGAGAGTCCAGTGGAGGCTATGAAGATGCTGAGGAGCCTGGAGCATCTCTGTGAGGAGGAAAGGCTGAGAGCCCTGGGGCTGCTGAGGCTGAAGAAGAGCAGCCTGAAAGGGGATCTATTAATGCTCAGCAAGAGCTATAGCATGGGTTTCAAGAGGATGGGGCCCAATAACAGGAGAAGGGGCAATAGGCACAAACTGGAACCCAGGAAGTTCCATCTGAAGTTGAGGAGAACATTCTTTTGGTGTGAGGGTGCTGGAGCCCTGGAGCAGGCTGCCCAGAGAGGTTGTGGAGTTTCCTTGTCTGGAGAGATTCCAAAACCCACCTGAACATTGTGATCCTGGGCAAGCTGCCATGGGTGACCCTGTGCTAGCAGGGTGGGTTGACTAGATGATCTCCAGAGGTCCCTTCCATCATCCACCATGCTGGGATTCTGGGATTACATCCCTTTAAAATATGAGGCCTTGGGCTTTCATACTTGTCAGCTGGTTATCACACTGGTGGAAGAAGATAAGAGTTCCAAATTCCTGATGCCATGCTCCCTTTAGCAACATTTCTTAATAAAGCTCCTTCTGAAAACTAAAACATGCTTACTGCCAGGTAGGATGGATCTGAAGGGGGCCTACAGGAAAGCTGGGGAGGACTTTTTAGGATGTCTGGGAGTGATAGGACTGGGGGAAAATAGTGTTGGATGATAGGTTGGACTCAATGATTTTAAAGGTCTTTTCCAATCTGGTTAATTCTATCCTATCCTATCCTATCCTATCCTATCCTATCCTATCCTATCCTACCTATCCTATCCTATCCTATCCCATCCCATCCATCTCTCCTATCCTATGCTATCCTATGCTATTCTAAAACTAAAAGTGAGTAGATTCAGATTGGATGTGAGGAAGAAGTTCTTCCCCATGAGGGTGGTGAGAGACTGGCACAGGTTGCCCAGGGAGGTGGTGGAAGCCTCGTCCCTGGAGGTTTTGAAGGCCAGGCTGGATGTGGCTGTGAGCAGCCTGCTGTAGTGTGAGGTGTCCCTGCCCATGGCAGGGGGATTGGAATTAGATGATCCTTGAGCTCCCTTCCAGCCTTGGCAATTCTGATTCTATGTACAAGTTGCTCTGTGCAGTTCTAGTAACTCTTTACAAATGCCTCACTACCAAGGAGTTTGTTCAGCAGCTCAGCTCATCCAAAAGGTCCACAGGGCCTTTGCTCAGTCAAACAAGCCCTGTGGAAGAGTGCACACAAACCAAAACCCAGAGACTGCTGATAGATGGGTTCCAAAAGCCATTCATAATGATTATGACTTGCACATTTTCATCAATACACAAATTGCTGTGTTTAAATTTAAAAAGCAGGGGAAGTAATGGACTCTATATCTTACTCTGAAGACGTGTCAAAACAGAAATGAACCTCAGGATGCAATACCAGAGGTTTGCTCTATTGATTTTGGAGGCCAGTCTATGTAGACTGTTCTACAAGCGTCACATATTTCACAAAGCAACTGCTCTCTGCTGTTTGCACTGCCTGAGAGAAAGACAAATTGGGCTGGACAAAGTGTGCCACAGCCAAAACAAGTCAAAGGCCTGAAAAAAAGTTCAGCTAATTTTAACCTTACACATTTCTTGCCTGTCTCTGCTTCCAGGTACTAACCCAGAAATGGCGATTCAGAGATTCATAGAATGGTTTGGGTTGGAAGGGGCCTTCAACATCATCAAGTTTCAACCCCTCCCTGTTGTGGGCAGAGACACCTTCCACTAGACTAGGCTGCTCAAGGCTTCATCCAGCTTTGCCTTGAAACACCTCCAGGGATGAGGCTTCCTGCACCTCCTTGGGCAACCTGCTCCAGTGTCTCACCACCCTCACTGTAAATAATTTATTCCTAACCTCCACTCTATATCCACCTTCACAGTATCACAGTATCACCAAGGTTGGAAGAGACCTCAAAGATCATCAAGTCCAATCTGTCACCACAGACCTCATGACTAGACCATGGCACCAAGTGCCATGTGCAATCCCCTCTTGAACACCTCCAGGGACTCCACCACCTCCCTGGGCAGCACATTCCAGTGACAAATGACTCTCTCAGTGAAGAACTTTCTCCTCACCTCCAGCCTAAACTTCCCCTGGTGGAGCTTGAGACTGTGTCCTCTTGTTCTGGTGCTGGTTGCTAGAGAGAAGAGACCAGCCCCCTTCCTCCAGCTTAAAGCCATCACTCCACATCCTATCATTACAAACCCTTGTAAAAAGTCCTTCCCAAGCTTTCCTGTAGGCCTCCTTCAGGTACTGTAAGGTCTCTCTCTCTTCTCTTCTTCAGGCTGAACAGCAATATTTCAGGACCTGTGTCTCCCTCTCATTCAATAACCAGAAGGAAGAAGCAGAAAAAAAGCCACAAAGTGCAGAGTCAGTCCTGAGCCTGAGCTTCAGAAAGCATTTGGGCCTAGATCCACTTTTGGGATCAAAGCTCTGAAGACATCATGAGAAAACACATCTCACAAAACGCTCAGAGTCCCTTCTGGCTGCCCTCAGAAGTTTGGTGACTTTGAAAAGGCAGCCAAACTTTTGGGATCTTGTCCATGTCACAGAAGTTAGCAGAAAGGATCTGTTGGATGAAGTCTATCTTCCTGATCACACAGTATTTCCCTTTAAAGAGCATCATCACATCCCCACGCTGCCGAACATTTTCTAGCTGCCAAATATTCAAAGGGATGCACTCAGACCTTAAAAAGGAATCAGAAAATCTCACCAACTTCCCCCCCTCCCCACCCCCCCCAGCTTTGGGTTTTTTCCAAACAGCATTTTTCAATAAAAATCTTTGAAGTTCAACTTTTCCTCAGAAACATCTCCTCTGGTGCTCAGGAGGATGAAGGCAGATCAGAACAGTGCAACCACGCGTCTGACTGCCAACTTTCGACTGCTCTGAAAGCAGAACGTGGCTTAACATATTCACATCTGCACATGACCATGAGCCAGCATGTGCCCAGGTGGCCAAGGCCAACAGCATCCCAGCCTCTACCAGCAGCAGTGAGGCCAACAGAACCAGGGCAGCAATCATCCTCTTGTAGCTAGCACTAGTGAGACTGCACCTCAAATACTGGGTAGAGTTTTGGGCTCCTCACTGCAGGAGGGATGTTGAGGTGTTGAAGTGGGTCCAAAAAAAGAGCAGCAAAGCTGCTGGAGGGTGTGGAGAACAAGTTTTAAAAGGAGCAGCTGAGGGAAGTGGGCTTGTTCAGCCTAGAGAAAAGAAGGCTGAGAGGAGAATTTCCCTCTTTCTACAATCACCTGAAAGAACATTGGAGCCAGGTGGAGTTCAGGCTCTTGTCCCTAGTGACAAGTGATAGGACAAGAGGAAATGTCCTCAAGTTGCACCACAGGAGGTTTAGACTGGATGTAAGGAAAAGTTTCTTCCTCTGGAACTGGCTGTCCAAGGCAGTGGTGGTGGCCCCATTCCTGCAGAGACTGCAAAGCCATGGAGATGGTGCTCAGGGACATGGTTTAGCTGTGACCTGGCTGTGCTGGGTAGGACTTGATAATCTTAAAGACATTTCCAACCAAAATGATTGTATGGTTCTATGTCCCTGCCCAGTGCATCACAGTTGATGCAGACCAAGGCAACATCTCCAGCAGCTAGTCCAGCCAACATGGTGCTCTCTTATAAGGTCATTGGCAAGCATCTGCTGACTATGGGGAGACATTACAGGGGAACTGCAATTATAGATCAGGTCAACCCAGAAGAGAGATTCCTTTTTATCTGAGATCATGTTATCCTCTAAATAAAGTTTCCATCTCAACAGTTTTAAACCATCTAGCATAGAATGTCCCTTCTCACTGCAGGGATGAACTTTGCAAGACCCTTCCACCCAAACCCTTCTATGATTCTCTGGTGCCCTGTGCTAAACAACACATCTAGCTTCTTCAGCTTTATCATTAACTCTCTTGAATTGTCTGCCTGCTCGGGTGGCTTTGGCTGCTCCCTTCCAGCTTCATGTCATTAGCACTGTGCAAAGCCCTTTTGAAATTTCACCTCCACCAAGGTCATCTACATCCATGGCTAATCCAACAAAAGGCTCATAGTTCTGACCCCACTTGTTTCCCTTCCTCACTCTGAATTTTCTCTTTCACTGACACTCTGGGTTTCATCTTCATAAGCCATTCCATAATCCATTTCAATGGCTCTTCTCCTAAGCTATTTTTAATCTTTAAAAGCCCCATCAGCCTGTGGTGTCACAGGGTGTCTATTGCTCCTTTGAAATAAGGGCTGAAATTAGGCAGCACTTCCCCTCTTATCCAGATAGTGGTTGATATTTTCAAAGACATTTGGGGAGGGACTAATTAATTATTTATGGTTTTTTTTCCCCTTCTTGCTCCCTTTCACTCCACTGAAGCCACACACAAATACCTAACTGATGCCTTCTCCACTCTTTTATCTTCAAGGTTTCTCCAAGCTAATCCTGCTGGTGGGAAATCCCTAGTTCTCCAACTGCCCATGGCTCTGCCTTCAGCTCCTTCATGGATCAGCCCCAATTCCCCCAGAATACGTTGGTATTTTTCCTGGTTTTAGCTGCTGAGCAGCAGAGGGGCCCTTAGAACAAGGCAGCACCATACCCACTGCAAGCATCCTTCTCATCCCTCCAAAACACCATCTGAGCAGAGCAAGCACAGAAAACAGATTGGACTTTGTAGCTCCTCCCTTCTTCAATCCTCTTAACGGAGGAAGTTCTGCAATGCGAGGGTGGGAAGACTCTGGAATAGGTTGTCCAGGGAGGTTGTGGATGCCTCCTCCCTGGGGGTGTTCAAGGCCAGGCTGGATGAGGCCTTGAGCAGCTGAGTCTAGTTGAGAGGTGTCTCTGCCCACAGACCTCTGAAGTCCCTTCCAACCTCAGCCATTCTATGAGTCTATGATTTTGCTTTTCACTGAAAACACTCTCCTGCAGGGCACAATCTCCCATTTTATCATCTCCTTTAAACTTAGAATCATAGAATGCATTGTTCTGGAAGGGACCTCTGGAGGCCACCTAGATCAACCCCCCTCCAGTAAGCAGGGACATTCCCAGCTAGACCAGGTTTCTCAGAGCCCCATCAAGCCTAAACTTTGAATGTCTCCAGGGATGGGCCTCCACCACCTAGACAAACTGTTCCACTCTTTCACCACCTTCCTAGTAAAGAACTTCTAAATACGTAATCTAAACTACTCTTTTCTAGTTACAAAAACTTTCAATTCAGGTTTTCTTCTTGTAGAATCATAGAATGGATTGGGTTGGGTTGGGTTGGGTTGGGTTGGGTTGGAAGGGACCTCAAGGATCAGCCAGTTCCAACCCCCCTGCCATGGGCAGGGACACCTCACACTACAGCAGGCTGCTCAGAGCCACATCCAGCCTGGCCTTCAAAACCTCCAGGGATGAGGCTTCCACCACCTCCCTGGGCAACCTGTGTCAGTGTCTCACCACCCTCATGGGGAAGAACTTCTTCCTAACATCCAATCTGAATCTACCCATTTCTAGTTTTGCTCCATTCCCCCAGTCCTATCACTCCCTGACAGCCTCAAAGTCCTTCCCCAGCTTTCTTGTAGGCCCCTTCTTCTTCCTCTCCATTACCTGAGATCTGCATTCCCCATTGCCGAGCTCTCTCCCCTTTTCAGTGGTGACAAATATGAGAAGAAAAAGAGCTGAGGTAGTGGCAAAACCAAACATTTGGAACATTTTCCCCTTAAAATTACCCCCCAAACAAATGCATTCTCCCCATTCAGCAAGAACAGAAGGAAAAGCATCAGAAAATGTTGAAGAATTGTCACAATTTCCTGCTTTTTAACCATCTCTTGGAAATGAACAGGAGCTATTCACAGCCACGAGGGCATTTCACTGAAGTGACACTTAACAATCCAAAAATACAGCACTGAGTTTTGCACTGCTCTGAGCAGTGGATAATTCTGTGGGTGGCTGCTGCAGCAGCAGCTGTACTGGTCCACAAGAGCTGCTTGCCTGAGAGGAAGAAGGGGGTTAACCATCCTGGCTCCATGATTAGATTTTTTTTTCTGGAAGTCAGACTTTCACATTAAGAAGATTATGAAAATTAATTTTCACAGACAAATGAGATCAAAATGTGATTTTCTTGTTCCTTCTGACCCTGAAGATGGATGATACTGACACAAAACTGGAACCTGTCGCCTAACTGAACGGCTCTGAAATTGCTCTGTAAGTGCTGGGCACTGATCACTGGAACAAGAATCACTGGTCAGGCATTGGAGTCATCATCCCTGGAGGTGCTGGAACAATGTGTGGTAGTACTTCAGGACCTGGTTTAGTGGTCATGGTAGGGTTGGGTTGACAGTTGGACTTGATCTTAGAGGTCTTTTCCAACCTTAATGATACCATGATTTCTGCTGACTCTGTATTTAGAGCTTAAGATCCAAATTTAATCAGCCTGCTGAAAACAATGACTGCCTCCAGTTCAAGTGCTGTTCTGCCAGGGGCATCAATCACTTTCCCTGTCCTACACTGGATTTTTCATAATATTAAACACTCCTTTGTCTGTGGGCAAAGAAGGGAAAGAAAGGTAGGGCCTCAAAGCAGGCACAGCAACTTGCTGGCCCAGCAAAGGATGGATTTGTGGGCTGATGACACATCAGGACAGTAAATGGTGCTCTGCAGAGGAAAGAATATCTTTTCTCCAAACCAGCTACCTGTTGGCACGACAATAATACATTGGAATAATCTCCCCAGGGAACTGGTGGAGTCCCCAACATTGGACACTTCTAAGGTTCAGGCAGACAGGGCTCTGGGCCAGGTGGTCTAGACTGGGCTTTTGCCAAGAAGGGCTGCACCAAACAATGCTTGAGGTTCCTTCCAATCTGGAATTCTAGGATTCTGTGATTTTATGATATCCTAGTTGGACAACAGACCTAAAAGACATTTTCTTTCCATGTGTTCCTGTGAACATGGGGTTCACAGGAGGTGGAGGAAGGAGTGGGGTGAGAGTGACAGACTGTACAAAAGAAAGAGCCATTCATTTCCCTGAGCTGCAGCAGTCCTAAGGCAATGAAAAAATCTTAGACTAGAATCATAGAATCATAGAAGGCTTTGAGTTGGAAGGACCTTTAAAGGTCACCCAGTCCAGCTCCCCTGCTCATCAGCAACTACAGCAGGTTGCTCTGAGCCCCAAACAACCAGACCTGGAATGGTTCCAGGGATCTACCACCTCTCTGGGCAACCTGGACCAGTGTTTCAGCTCGGTGCACAAACCTTCTTCCTCATGTCTCATCTAAATCTCCCTCTTTTAGTTTCAAACCATCACCCCTGTTTCTATCACAACAGGCCCTGCTCAAAAGTCTGTTCTCAGCTTTCTCATCAGCCCTTTTAAATACTCAAAAGCAACCAGAAGGTCTCCCTGGAGCCTTCTCTTCTCCAGGCTGCACAATCCCAACTCCCTCAGCCTGGCCTCACAGCAGAGGGCTTCCAGCCCTTGAATCATTGCTGTGGCCTCCCCTAGCCCTGCTCCCACAGGGCCATGTCCATCGTGTACAGAGAAAGAAAACTACTTGCCAGCTTCCTAGTTCTTTAGATGGTTACCAGCTCCATTAAGGACTGGACTTCCACTGCCTGGTCTATATAAAGAACACCGGGAAAGAGAACTCTTCCCTTGACTTCCTGAGAATGCACCCAGGTAGACCTTCTGGGTTTTCGGATTCCCTCCTAAACCGTATTTTGTGTTTTTAATGGCATCATTTCCTTGTGCAGAGCTCTCACCTGCAATTTGCAGGGATAAAAAAAACCCAACACAAGGCAAAACTAAAATGGTTGTTTAAACTCCATGGAGTCTTACTCTGGAAGCTGATTTGTGGTAGTTTTAGGGCTAAAATCTGAAAATTGACTTCCTCATGGATCTTGAATACCAAAATGAGTTGAGGAAGGATAGTTTGCACTCATCTGCAAAAGAACAACTCAGCACCTCCACTGTCCTGAATAATGTGGTTGAGCTCAAGGTCTTTTAGGAAAAGAAGTGAAAAAAACAGAACACAAAAGCTATGTAACAGAAGCAAACATTTCCCTTACTACTTTGTTAAATTGTATGGAGTGGAAACAACAACCTGGGTGGCACAACGCAGCCAGGCAGCAAGGTCACACAGAATCTGGAGCAACTTTCTCCTGTGCTAATAAATAACTCCTTTCAAGTTTGGAAAATATTTAATCTTTTAATAGCATAAAGGATCAGCCACAAAGTTTTATTTTAACCTTGATCCTTGGCAGATGATTTTTTTCTTTACTTAGATAATATTCAATATTTGATGTCATAAAAATTCTTCTTGGTCTAATATGCCTCCCTTGCCTAACCAACATGTGTAGCCCACTGTAGTGGCCAAGTTCAAAGACAGTCTAAGCAACTTCCTGGCTTTACCATGCACAAAGGCAGCAGCCAGAGCTGTTCTTCTTTGCTCCATTTCACAGTTCCTGTGTTTCAGAAGCATTAAATTTCTAGTCATGTATGGTAGCTAGGATGTAAATAGTAGAATAGAATAGAATAGAATAGAATAGAATAGAATAGAATAGAATAGAATAGACCAGGTTGGAAGAGACCTTTGAGATCATCAAGTCCAACCTATCACCCAACACCATCTCATCAACTCAACCATGGCACTAAGTGCCTCAGCCAGGCTCTTTGTAAACACCTCCAGAGATGGTGACTCCACCACCTCCCTGAGCAGCACATTCCAATGGCCAATCTCTCTCTCTGAGAAGAATTTCTTCCTAACCTCCAGCCTAAACCTCCCCTGGCACAGCGTGAGACTGTGTCCTCTTGTTCTGGTGCTGCTTGCCTAGGAGAAGAGACCAACCCCCACCTGGCTACAACCTCCCTTCAGGGAGTTGTAGAGAGCAAGAAGGTCTCCCCTGAGCCTCCTCTTCTCCAGGCTAAGCAACCCCAGCTCCCTCAGCCTCTCCTCACAGGGCTGTGCTCCAAACCCCTCCCCAGCTTTGTTGCCCTTCTCTGGACACCTTCCAGCATCTCAACATCTCTCCCAAACCGAGGGGCCCAGAACTGGACACAGGACTCAAGGTGTGGCCTAACCAGTGCTGAGAACAGGGCTCAATGACTTCCCTGCTTCTGCTGGCCACACACATTCTGATACAGGCCAGAATGCCATTGGCCTTCTTGGCCATGCTCCAACCTAAACCTCCCCTGGTCTTCCATAGAACAATGGCATCTATATATTTTTTACCTCATTGGCTAAGTGCTTTGCTAAACAGAGCGATACAAAGATGCTGAGGGGAGTGGAACCTCTCTTTAATGAGGAAAGATTGAGAGAATTGTGGCTTTTCAGTCTGGAAAAGGGAAGCCTGAGGAGGGATCTCATCAATGTTGATCAATAGTGAAAGGGTGGGTGGCAGGAGGAAGGGACCAGGCTTTTCACACTGGTGCCCAGTAACAGAACAAGAGGTAATGTGTACACAGTTGACCATAAGAAGTTCCACTTGACTATGAGGAGGAACATCTTTATTTTGAGGATGATGGAGCACTGGAGCAGGCTGCCCAGAAAGGTGGTGGAGTCCCATCTCTGGAGACATTCAAAACCCACCTGGATGTGTTCCTGTGTGACCTTCTCTGGGTGAACCTGCCTTGGCAGTGGGATTGGTCTCGATGTTCTCCAACCCCTAGCATTATGTGATTCTGTGATACATTCAGTTTCCAGTAGAAAACAGCAGGAATGGGAATTATTTTTGAGCAAGAGTACATCTTTCTGCTGTATTTTAGCAAAGATAGCTGCATGAAGATTATTTCCTGGAAATCAGTATCCCATCCAGGAGAGCTGATGGTCTCAGATACATGGGAGAATCACTGACTCCAGTAGCATATGACATAGCAAATAGTCTACACGGAGGAAGCCAGGGCTAAAAATAAAAGCATAGGCAGATGGATTTTTATATGTGATGTTCACAATGGCAATACACTGCAGGAGACACTACCAGAACGTTAGTCTTCTGGATATTACCCAGCTGACTCAAAAATCTCTTCCATGCTTCTTCAATCCATTACATTTCTGTAAAATTTCTGTCCATGGATCTGGCCAGGTTGGATAGATGAGCCAAGGTCAGTTGGATGAAGTTTAACACAGTCAAGTGCCAGGTTCTTCCCTTGGGTCACAACGATCCCGTGCACGCTCCAGGCTTGGGGCAGAGTGGCTGGAAACTGCCCAGCAGAAAAAGACCTGAGGGTGTTGGTTGACAGCTGGCAGAAGATGAGCCAGCAGTGTGCCCAGGTGGCCAAGAAGGTCACCGGCACCCTGAGCTGGATGAGCATCAGTGTGGCCAGCAGGACCATGGAAGTGATTGTCCTCTATTTGGCACTGGGGAGGCTGCACTTCAAATACTGTGTTCAGTTTTGGGCTCCTCACTCTAAGGACATTGAGCTGCTGGAAAAGGTCCAAAGAAGGGCAATGATGATGATGAAGGGTCTGGAGAACAGGTTTGCTGAGGAGCAGCTGAGGGAACTGGGGTTGTTTAGTCTGGAGAAGAGGAAGCTGAGGGGAGACCTCATTGCTCTCTACAACTACCTGAAGGGAGGTTGAAGCAAGGTTGGGGCTGCTGCCTTTTCCAAAGTAACTAGCATTAGTAGGAGAGGGAAATGGCCTCAAGTTGCACCAGGGGAGATTTAGGTTGGACATTAGAGAATATATATTTGCTGCAAGAGTGGTCAGGCATTAGAACAGGCTGCCCAGGGAGGTGATGAAGTCACTGTCCCAGGAGGTCTTCAAAAATGTGTAGACATGGCACTTAGGGTCACAGCTTAGTGGGCATGGCAGTGCTGGGCTGACAGTTGGACTTGACGATCTTCACAGCCTTTTCCAACCTTAATGAATCCATGATTCTAAATAATGCTCATGTTTGCTATTATTTCCATAAGGTGAGAGCCTGACCTAGAGCAGTAGGTGTAAGCAAATTGTCAGCTTACTCTCCTCCATCCTGCTTACATCAGACGCTGAAAGAGAGTCGATGAGACAGTGACCGGGTCCCAGAGTCAGGAATCAGATGGAAGAGCCCAAGGCCAAGGCTAAATTACACGCTAATTTTTGCTCTTTTTTGTTGTTGTTGTTGTTGTTGTTAATTACAAACGTTCCTGTATTGGGCAAGTGGGACTCAGCATGTGTAATTAACTCGTTTGGGCAAGTTCCCTGATCAAAAAACTCCACCTCCTTTATCTGATGCGCACACGCCCTGCTGTGCCTTCAACGCCGCATGGGGTGCGTGGGATTTCTCCTATGGCACACTCCCAGTTTTTACATAATGTAAACAAAACAGCCACGTTCAGCAACTCTTGGGCTCCCCTTTTCTTTCCAATGGCTTGAAGCCCTAGAGTGTGAGCACAAACGCGCTGAGCCCCGGGAGCTGCCGAATGAGAGCTTACGTCGCTTGCTACAGAGAAAGTCTCTGGGGTGAGGGCAGCACTTGAAAAGCAGAGCAAATCACAGAATCAGCCAGGTTGGAAGTGACCTCCAAGATCATCAAGTCCAACTGATCACCCAACCCTAACTAATCAACTAGACCATGGCACCAAGTGCCTGATATTCTTATACACCTCCAGGCACATAGACCCTACCACCTTCCTGGGCAACCCATTCCAATGGCCAGTCTCTCTGGGAAGAACTTCTTCCTAAGATCCAGCCTAAACTTCCCCCTGCACAGCCTGAGTATGTGTCCTCTTGTTCTGGGGTTGGGTGCCTGGGAGAAGAGGCCAACCCCCACCTGGCTACAACCTCCCTTCAGGTAGTTGTAGAGAGCAAGAAGGTCTCCCCTGAGCCTCCTCTTCTCCAGGCTCAATACCCCCAGCTCCCTCAGCCTCTCCTCATAGGGCTTGTGCTCCAGACCCTTCATCAGCTTTGGTGCCCTTCTCTGGACACATTCAAGCAACCCCACATCTTTCTTGAATTGAGGGGCCCAGAACTGCACCCAGTATTCAAGGTGCTGAGTATAGGGGCAGAATGATTTCCTGCTCCTGCTGGCCACACTATTCTCATGCCAAGGAAGAGATTTTTTGTGCTGCTTAAAAGTAACAACAAATTCAAGCAGCTGAAGGCAGAACTCTCCAGTGTCATGTGCAGTGCCTGGGAAGCCAGCCTGAAGCCACAACTGGTTTAGCACGAGAGGAAATGACAGTTGTCCCTCAGCTTTCCAGCTGAGCAGGAAATTACCTGGGATATCTCTCAGGAATTTGAAAGTTTTCAAGATGCTTTTCAACCTGTAATTAGGTATTCTGAATATCCACCTTCCATTGCTTCCCTCTCTTTGCACAGGAGGCTGTGGAAACAGAGATCCACACAAGTCCAGAAATCCTGGGCACGGAGATAATTTAATATCTTTGGAGCAACTCAGCAGCTCTAACCAGAAGCAAAGATAGGACAGGAAAAGTAATAACCAAATTCCAGTGAGGATCTGCACTGCTGAAGGGCTGAAAATTAGGGCCTTTGCAGGGATACTCCCTATGCAAAGCCAGACTCAGTTTAATTAGTCAGGTGTTAAGGCACTCACCAAGGAAATACCATCACATCTCTTTGACTATTCCCAAAAGCAAACCTGAGAAGTTTTTCCTTTCCTAACCCCCACTCCCCTCCCAGTCTCATGAGTTAAAACCGGGTGAAGCTGCTCCTTCCTCATTAAACCAGCCAACACCAGATGGCTTGACACCTGGCTGGAGCTGGGTTTGGTGACCTTTGGAGTGACAGCAGGTTGATATGTTTAAAAGAGAGAGTCCTTGGGGGGGGATGCAGTAGGACACAAAGGATTTTTCTGCAGCAGTTGGAAGAGGGTTTGGGTGGGAAGGACACATCGCTTCTGGCATGCAGGAGCTGACTTGCTCTGCTAAATCTCCCCGAGCCAGTGTGTGCATGCTCCTGCTGTTTTATCTCATCTCTGCAGAAACATTAATAGGAACTGCGTGGAGTCTATAAATGACAAGTGGATTAGGAAATCTCCACAGCTGATTATTCACTTGTGGTGCAGGATTGATCCCCCTGGTACTGCTTCCACGGTTTTTCTGCCACCGCTTTGGCACTCTTAACATTTGTCTTTGGCACTTCAGATATTTCTGGCTGCTTTCTCAGCCTCTCAGTGCTGGAAGAATTTTACCTAAAGAGTGGATTGAAATTCTTTCTTTCTTTTTTTTTTTTTCCTCCTTTCCTTTTTTAACTTTCCATAGGCTTGGCAGCAAACTGTGTCATGATGATGTTGGCAGCAACATATTTGTGGCAGAAGGAAGAAAGAGAATCATAAAATATAGGAAAGGGGGAAAAAAATGACATTTTAATGAAATACCTTGTAGCTTCTTGGAAAAAAAGGTGGTGGGGGGGGAATTGTTCTTACAATGCATTCAGTTTATAGCTGTTTGTAGAGAGGAGGAACAACACTTTTTTTCTGAAGTCTTTAAGAAAAAAAATTGCTTGTTAACAAAAAAAGTAATAGTGGCTAGAAATGATTTTCTGCAGTTCCTCGCTGGAGTGAATTTGAGGCTTGGGACATTCTGGGCTTTTCTGAGTACATGAAGATTGCTGGCAGAGGAGTGAGCTTCTGAGAGCGCAGCATGACTTGTTCACAAAAAGAGAGAGCAGAATGGTGGAACATCTAATGCTCCTTTCCACCAGCTACCAAAGCTGGCACCGATTTCTCACACAGCTACCAAGAAATTCATTATCTTAAATAGCTTGTCAGATTATAGTGGTCAGTAGTCCCAGCCCCTACAAAGCTTTTGAACAATCCACAATCGTGGTTGCAACTCTGTAGATAGCCTCAAGCCTAGGTTAGCAATTAGGATCACAACCCAGCTACAGCCACGAAGGTGCAGCAAAGGTCTCTCTGCCGCAGCAAGGAATCCACTCCTCAGCCTAATTCAGGTCAAAGATGAAAGAAATGAGAGACACTTCTCCTGTTCACGCTGCCATCACATCTAACCTCTGTAATTACACATCTCATTTTAATATGACATAAATCTGAGGAAAAACCTCTTAGTGAAAAGCACAACAAAGCCAGTAGCACTGGCACCGGCTGCACAACAGCGAGGAGAACATCAGCCACGCCTGGGTGCTCTCCAGAGAATGAGAAAGCAGAGAGGCAAAACATTCACAGCCAGTCATGGATTTACCAGGGTCAAAGAGGAAAGAGCCGAGGACTTCAAGAGCTTTGCTCCTCTGTGTTTTTTAGCCTCTAGTTGCTATTTTCCCTAATGAAAACAGAATAGAGTCACGGAATCAGCAAGGTTTGGAAAGAACTCTAAGATCAAGGGCCTGCAGTGGTAGGACAAGGCCAAGATCATCCAGTGCAACCTGTCACCCAAGACCTCATGACTACTAAACCATGGCACCAAGTGCCACATCCAGTCCCCTCTTGAACACCTCCAGGGATGGTGACTCCACCACCTCCCTGGGCAGCACATTCCAATGGCCAATATCTCTTTTTATGAAGAACTTCTTCCTAACATCCAGCCTAAACCTCCCCTGGCGCAGCTTGAGACTGTGTCCTCTTCCAGTTGGCTCCAGCAACAGCTGTGAGGAAGGACAGGTGTGGTGTTGCTGGAAGGATTTGGACATTGGGATTTAGTTCCCAAACAAACTCACTCCCCACAATTTAACCAGGCTCCATGATGACAAAAATAAAGAAGAACCTCTTTTTTACTGGAAGAGCTGAGACCTCTCTTACACTGCTTGATATCATGAAGCAAAAGCTTCAAACGGCAGAGTCATTTCACAAGCAGAATATTATAGAACCACAGAATGACTTGAGTTGGAAGGAGCCTTAAATATCATGTAGTTTCAACACCCCTGCCATGGGCAGGGACACCTCCTTCTAAACCAGATTTCTCAAAGACTTATCCAGCCTGGTCTTAAACACTTCCAGGCATGAGGCATCCACAACTTTTCTGGGCAACATGTTCTAGTGTTCTACCACCCTTAGAGTAAAAAAAAAATCTAATATCCAGCCTAAATTTCTCTTGTTCTAATCTAAAACCATTGCCCTTTGTTCTATCACCACAGGCCCTTTTAAATAGACCCTCTGCAGCTTTCCTGCAGACCCCTTTCAGGTACTACATCAGGCATCAGTGCAAGGATTTTGCAGTGCTTTATCACAGTTGAAACTTCCTTTCTCCTCTTCTGCAGAATTAGCCTTCAGCCTCTGCCCAGGCAAAACCCTTCCTTTGCACCAGTGCTTCGTGTAACCCCACTAGAAATAAAATAATAAATGGATAGAAACATCAAACAAAAGCTGACTTTGTGGCACAATCAGCTGCCTGGACCATCCCACTGCAGCTCCAGGGCAGGCACGTGAACCCTGAACCACAGCAGCTCCCACCGCCACATAACGCCGCTCTCATTATTTTTAATTAGCTTTAGCTTCATCTCTGGCAGAGAAATTGTGAGCTTGGCTGTGTCACACAATAACCAGGTTCCTTGGGTCTCCCCACCGTGTGAACGCTCCTTAAAGCCCAGGCAGGATAATTGGCTGTGACTCAGCAGGGTTGAGTGCTGCTGGTGAGACTCCACCCCAAGTGTTGTGGGGTGAGAACGGGACACAGGGGTCAGCTGGCTGCTGGGCACTCACAGGGAGCAGAAAATGTTGCTGTCATTAGGGTGTTGCTTGCAAAACTCACCTTTTCCAGCTAACTAAAGAGGGGACTACACCGAGCACTGCCAGCACAGCCCCAGCTGCGTCCTGGGCTGATCCCCAGCAGCGTGGACAGCAGGGGCAGAGAGGGGATTGTGCCCTTTTGCTCCATTCTGCTGAGACCCCCACCTGCAGTGCTGGGGCCAAATCTGAAGTCCTCAGCACAGACAGGGACCTGTTGGAGCAGGGCCAGAGGAGGCCACAACAATGATGTGGAGGTGGAAGCCCTCTGCTTTGAGGCCAGGCTGAGACTTGGGTCTGTCCAGCCTGGAGAAGAGAAAGCTCCACGGACTTAGAGCAGCCTCCCAGTATTGGAAGGGAGCTAGAGGTGGGCTGGAGAAGGACTTTTTTTGCAAGGTCATGGAGTGACAGCACCCGGGGTACTAGCTTCAAACCAGACACTAGTCATTAAGCAGAAATTCTTCCCTTTGAAGGTGGTGAGATACTGGAAAAGATTGGCCAGAGAAGTTGTGGAGACTCCAAGCCTGGAAGTGTTCAAAGCCAGGTTGGCTGGGGCCTTGAGCAACCTGATCTAGTAGGATGTAAATGAACACAGCTGATCTTTAAGGTCCCTTCTAAACCAAACCATTCTAAGATATGATTTTATAGGAATTAGCTTCTCCACCTCATGCAAGGTCAAGAATAAAAATCCTCTAGCACTTGTCCCTCCCTCAGAACAGAGTAGAAAAGGTCCCCAGTCTCATCTCAGCACCCATAGCTACCTACAACTGCATCAGCTTCTGCCAGAGACTCTGATATACAACAGTTTGTCCTTAGTATTACTCAGTCATTCCCAAAATGAACTGTGAAGACTTCTGGGATCATACTTCTAGAGGCAGTGCAGCTGAATATACAGGACACATAGGCACTATACACAATCATATAGCACAGATCCGGTGTGGGTGCAGACTGGGTTGAGAGTAGCCAAAGAACTTCCTCCTAATGTCCAACCTTAATCTACCCTGCTGCAGTTTCAAACCATTGCCCCTCGTCCTATTGCTACAAGCCCTTCTGAGCAGTCCTCCCCTGCTTGGGGCTGAATTAGAGAAGATCTAAGCAGCACCAATTCCAGATACATTGCTTTAGAGAACTTGACTTTAAAATAGGCTAAACCACATTTTGGAACGATTTTGGTTGAGTAAGCTTAGAAGACAATTGCCATAATTATGCAAATTGAAAGTAGTGAAAAGCCTTAACACAATGTATACAAAATAGCAGTTTGAAAGAATTAGCTTTAAGAATTAGCAGAAATTGGTCATTTGTATGGAATAACAGAACTGGGAGCTAATGGTCCAGAGTGAGAGAGTTTTGCCAGCAGATATCAGAGCTCAGATAGCTCTGTTTAGCAGCTTCGTGCTCGTATTTGTTTAGGGCTGCAGCCTGTGCCTGTATTACTGCATTGGAATTCCAATCACTCACCAGTTCTTAATTAGACAATGTAACTATTGCACTAATTGCAGCAGGAATTGATTATTAACTGGAGTTTGTGTGATAATTAATAACAAAGTTCTTAAAGGGAGCAGAAATCCCATAAAAAGAAGGCGAGCGTTCCCAAGTTGGCTTCGCTACGCCGTGGTTGTGACCCAGAGCTTTAATTGTCAATCTGCATCTAAATTCCCTGCTCCCCAGTCCACTGTTTGCAGTTTTCAGGAGTTGCCAATGAAAGGAAATTTATTTTGTTACCAGGGCTCTTTGCCAAGCTGTGAAATTTTCACATGATCTGCCAAAACAGTCTGCATTCTTCAGGGCCAATAATTGATCAGAGTTGTCTTCTGCTGTCTACGTTCTATTTCTGCTTTGGGTTTATGATTTAAATCAGGAAACACTATCAACAGAGTCCCAGAAGTGCTTGGTTTATCCTTTGGTATTCTTCTGTATAGCATATACTATGGATTAGCTTGGAAAGGACCTTAGAGATCATCTACTCCAACCTCTCCGCTACGATTGAACATTAGGAGGAGGTTCTTCCCAATGAGAGTGGTAAAACACTGGAACAGGTTGCCTAGGGATGTGGCTGGGCCCCCATCTCTGGAGACATTCAGGACCAGGCTTGATGGGCCACCTGATCTACTTGGAGGTGTCCCTGCTGACTGTGGTTGAACAAGATGACCTTTGAGGGTCCCTTCCAATCCAATGCAATCTGCGAATCCATGAAAAAGTACAAGGAGGCAGTTTGGAAGGGAGAAGAAAGAGGAGACTAGCAATGTGTGGTCAACAAAAAATATGACTACAGTGCAAGAAACAAAGCTTCTCCAGGGCAGCCTCTCTTCCAGGGATGTGCTGTCTTTGTGTCAACCATTAACTAAACACTGGACCAGAAGTTGCTTGCAGCCATCACCACTGATGAAAAGTTGGTGTGTCTGCTCCCATTTGGACATCAATGGTTGCAATCTGCTCTAGGTGAACCTGCTTTAGCAAAGGGGATTGGACTAAATGATCTCCAGAGGGTCCTTTCAGCCCCTACTGTTCTGGGATTCTGGGACTCTCTTTTGGCCCTCTCTTCCACAAGGATACAGGAGAGGTCAGCCACAGGTGTAGAGCTCCACACAAGGAGAGGCCAGTCAAACCAGAGGTGGTAGTTCTTGCTTTCAGAGCTCTGGAGTGGTAAGACCCATGATCTGACCACTCCAGAGACAGACACAGAGATAGCACATCCCTAGAAAAAAGGTTGTCCTATAAACACCTCATTTTCTACCCTGTAGTCACACATATTTGCCCAACATGTCGGTATACCACTTTGGCTCTTTCCTGGTCATTGCAAACTACCAAACTCTCCTGTTGACTCAGGTGGAAAGGGGCCTCCAAAATCTCTGCCCCAATGTCCTGCCCCAGCAGGGCCAGCTCTGGACTGTTCAGTCTGAGGCTGTTCCTTAAATGTGTCCCTCCTACTGAGCAGCTGTAGCACAGAGCCGCCCTCAATCTCCACCCCAGCCAACAAGGAGCTCAAACTCATCTCCTTTCTCTGCAATGGCCTCATCTGCCTTCAATGCTCCTCTTACTCCTTGATCATCTATCAGTCTGACTCCTTCTCTCTGGCAAGCTTCCTGTCTCTGATGTGTTAAAAAAGAGTTTTTCTTATTAGCTTTTCCACATTCACTACATGCTCAAACTGTGGCTTTGGCTTGCCTTTTACCTTTGAGTTGAGAGTTGCCTCTTTTCCCTTAATAAATCCCAAACCAAACCTAATAGCTCTTTTGTATGTTGGTTTACATTTGCTTCTTGGCTGATCTTCTGTAAAATTACTATGCTGTGCATATTTGTGTTGAGGAATAAAATAAGTTGTTGCCTTGAAAGCCTCTAAGCCGCCCACAAACATATTCCCCTCTTAGCTGCTCCTTCAATTTCCTTGTAGTTATCTTCCTCATTATTAGGCAGTTCCTCTGTAGGTGCATTGATTTTGAGATATATATATATATTCCCCCCCCTACAAGGATGTTCAACGTTGTTCTGACTGCTCTGGATTGGCTTTTTCACACATAACTGATTGAAGTAGATGAAGAACTGCAGTGCTCAGAAGTTGCTTCCTTGTGCCAACTGTTTTAACGTCAAAAAGTGTTTCTGGAAGGAGGGATCTGGCTGTGGCACTGCCAGTCTGAAGAGGGATAAACCAGCTTACTCTGTGCTTTTTGTTACAGAATCCCAGCATAGTGGGAGTTGGATGGGACTTCTGGAGATCTTCTGGTCCAGCCCCCCTGGTAAAGCAGATTCACCCCCCAGCAGCTTGCCTGGGATCACAACATCCAGGTGGGTTTGGAATCTGTCCAGAGAAGGAGACTCTACATCTCTGGGCAGCCTGTTCAAGAGCTCCAGCACCCTCATAGCAAAAAAGTTTCTTCTCATATTTAGGTAGAACTACCTTGTTCCAATTTGTGCCTGTTGGCCCTTTTCCTGTCACTGGGCACTGTAAAGAGTCTGTCCCCATCCTCTTGCCCCCCACTCTTTAGCTCTTGCTGAGTATTGCTCAGATTCCCCCTGGGGCTGCTCTTCTCCAGGCTCAACAGCCCCAGGGCTCTCAGCCTTTCCTCCTCACAGAGGTACTGCAGTTCCCTCATCACCTTCACAGCCTCCACTGGGCATTTTTGTAGCCTCCACTAGTTTCTCTCCAGTATTTCTGTGTCTCTCTTCACCTAGAGGACCTAGAACTAGACACAATACTCCAGCTGTGGGCAGAGTGAAGGGGAAGGATAACCCCACCTTGACCTGCTGGCCACACTGTTCTCAATGCACCCCAGGAAACCACTGGCCACCTTGGCCATCGCTGCCTCCTGGGGAACTCAGTCCTGCAGTAGTTTTATCACCAGGGCCGTGTAGTCTCCCATTGCTGGTGTCCTGAATGAGGCTGATTAGTTTCTTTTTGCAACATTCATTAAAACATCTCCTGAGCCTTCAGACTGGTGGATAGAATCACTCACACAACTGGCTTTTATCTCACCTTCTGTGTCCCCAAGCTTGTTACAACCATTTCATCTCCTTTGTGATTTCCTACCAGTGCCTTATCTGACTTTTTTCCTGAACAAAATTTCCATGGATAGAAATTTGGTCTTTCCAGAATGGTTTATCCTGAACTTTGTCCATATCTCTTGGCTTCCTTTCACTTTCCCCTCTTATCTTTCTAATTACTAGTGCCAGGAGAACAGAGCTCATCTCTGCTGTAGGTTATCAGTATTTCAAAAGCTTCTCATCCCAATACCTAACAGACCTTTTTTCTCTGCCTTCTGCCTGTCTGGCCTTTGAAGCACTTCATCTCACTTTCATCTACTGCCAATACAAGTTACTCCTTCCATACCTATGCTCTGAACTATGCTGTTGTACACATAGAGATGAGATAATATGCTACTTATTAAAAGGAGAGCTATCAAAAGACAATCAGCAACACTCACTAACTCAAGGCAGAGTCCCTAGAATTTGATGCAAATGAGATATGAAGAAGTTGTTCCTTTGAGAAGGAGGATAAATGACTGCTTGGGTTAGGATCTGTTCTGTGGAAGATGCACTTTAAAAACAAAAAAATCACAAGATATTGTTATAAACAAGGTGGACTGAATGATCACAGAATTATAGAAAGAGACCTGATTGATCACCTAGTTCCAATCCCCCTGCCATGGGCAGGGACACCAATGGCCAGTGGCATCCTGGCCTGTAGCGGGAATAGTATGGCCAGCAGGACAAGGGAGGTTATTCTTCCCCTGTACTCAGCACTGGTCAGGCCACACTTTGAGTCCTGTGTCCAGTTCTGGGGCCCTCAGATCAAGAGGAATGTTGAGATACTGGAACATGTCCAGAGAAGGGCGACAAAACTGGGGAGGGGTCTGGAGCACAGCCCTGTGAGGAGAGGCTGAGGGAGCTGGGGGTATTGAGCCTGGAGAAGAGAAGGCTCAGAGGAGACCACATTGCTGTCTACAGCTCCCTGAAGGGAGGTTGTAGCCAGGTAGGGGTTGGTCTCTTCTCCCAGGCAACCAGCAACAGAATGAGGGGACACAGTCTCAAGCTGTGCCAAGGGAGGTTCAAGATGGATATTAGGAAGAAGTTCTTCACTGAGAGAAAGCTTTGCCATTGGAATGTGCTGCCCAGGGAGGTGGTGGAGTCACCATCCCTGGAGATCTTCAAGAAAAGCCTGGATGAGGCACTTAGTGCCATGGTCCAGATGATTGGATAGGGCTGGGTGATAAGCTGCACTGCATGATCTTGGAGGTCTCTTCCCACCTGGTTGATTCCATGATTCTATGATTCTATGAGTTCCTACTAGATCAGGCTGCTCAAGATACCCCCGAATCTGGCCTTAAACTGTTCCAGACTTGGAGCCTCCTCAGCTCCTAGCAACTTGTCCCAGAACCTCACCATGCTCACAGGGAAAAATTTCTTCCAAATGATGAGTCTCAATTGAGCTGCTTCTAGCTTAAAGCCATTACCCCTGGGCCTATCATTCCATGCCTTTGTAAAAAGTCCCTCTCCAGCTATTTAAAATGTGTCTTGCAACATAAGTGATTCTGTGATTCTAAGCAGGAAAACCCACCTGTCCTGGATTGAATCCCTGACCCTTGACACCATCTTGTCCAAGAATGGTAATGGCCATTTTTTGCACAAACACTAATACCTGTAAGTGCCATCTTCTCTCCACACACCATAACCAATCAAACTGTGTCCAGCATCAGAACAAGAGGACACAGTCTCAAGCTGCACCGGGGGAGGTTTAGGCTGGATGTTAGGGTGAAGTTCTTCACAGAAAGAGAGATTGGCCATTAGAATGTGCTGCCCAGGGAGGTGGTGGAGTCACCATCCCTGGAGATGTTTAGGAAGAGACTGGACGGGGTGCTCGGTGCCATGGTTTAGTTGATTAGATGGTGCTGGGTGAATGGTTGGACTCGATGGTCTCATAGGTCTTTTCCAGCCTGGTTAATTCTACTCATGTTATGTTATGTTATGTTATGTTATGTTATGTTATGTTATGTTATGTTATGTTATGTTATGTTATGTTATGTTATGTTATGTTATGTTATGTTATGTTCTAACCACTTTTGCTGATTTCTTCTTTACCAAAAAAACTAGCACTGCCCCCTTCAGTTACCTGTCCCTCACCAAAACAGCTGTCAGGTGCTAGCAATAGGCTAAACCAAATAAACTCTAGCCACATACAATTTATTTTAGCTTACAAATAGGCTAAATCAAATAAACTCTGTCCACACACAGTTACTTTTAGCTTACAAATAGGCTATAGCCACACAATGTATTTTATCTTACTTGAGGAGAAACAAAAAAATAAGAGGATTTAATTATTGCTAACTATCTATGTCCACAGCAATGAAATCCAAAGAGTGGCTTTTTACAGTGCAGCTAGGCCCCCTCCCATGTTCTCTCCATGTGTCATACCATCTTCACAAGGAACTCTCAAGGTAGCAATTCCAAGCAGACTAGAAAAAAAGGAAGACATTTTTTACCCTGAGAGTGGTTGGCCCAGAGAGGTGGTAGATGCCTCATGCCTGGCACCCTTCCAGGTCAGGTTGTTTGGGACTCTGAGCAACCTGCTCCTGCTGCAGATGTCCCTGCTGACTGTAGGGGGGTTAGACTGGATGACCTTTAAAAAGAAATCCCTTCCCAAGCCAATCCATTCTACGACTCAATAACCATCATTGCAGTTATCTAGGACTCAGAGGCAAAAACCAAAGAAGACTGAAACTATTTTTGCATACAAAACAGTCCTCAATCGTGGTTTTTTTTTTCAAAACAAAACATCAAATAACTCTGTTCCTTCAGATGTTGCAGATGAATGCAGCTTGTCACCCTGCCAGTGTGGGAGTATCTCCTCCCCGAGCCACTGCACAAGCAGAACAAGGGAATTAGCCCTCTTCAGCCATTTTAAAACAACCTTGCTCTGTTTGTCTTGCACCAAGCCGAGCGAGCAGAGGCTCTGTCCCCTTTCGTCTATCCCTGCAGGGCCACAGGATGTCAGGCTTTAAAAGCCACAACATTTGTCATTCATCCAGGGTTTTTGCTTCTCTTCAGCTTCAGGCAGTGGCAATTTGTGTAGGTGAGGGAGGTGGGGGGGAAGTTACTCTAATGGACTTCTGCAGTGGGTTAAGTTCTTTTAATTAGTGTCTTCTGAAAGCAAGTGGCTGGGGGAGATCAATAATGGGCAGAGGAGAGGAAGTGCTCCAAGGTACATGAGAGGCACCTGTCCCACACAGCCCTACAGTTTGTCATCATTTCCAAAGAAAAAAATAAAAAGTGAGCCAAATTTGTCCTTTCTGAGTTTTTCCACAAGCATGAACAATAACAACAACAAAAGCAACATTTTCTACTCATTTCCTACCTCTTTGTCAAAAACTCCTATTTCAGCAGAGGTACAGCACTGCAAAAATGAGACCAAATAGGGACTTAAAAAGAAAGAAACTGAGAAAGAAGAGGAAGAGAGAAGGAAGGAAGGAAGGAAGAGAGAGAAGGAAGGAAGGAAGGAAGAGAGAGAAGGAAGGAAGAAGGAAGAAGAGGAGAGGAGAAGGAAGGAAGGAAGAGAGAAGGAAGGAAGGAAGAAGAAGGAAGGAAGGAAGGAAGGAAGGAGGAAGGAAGGAAGGAAGGGAAGGAAGGAAGGAAGGAAGGAAGGAAGGAAAGAAGGAAAGAAAGAAAGAAAGAAAGAAAGAAAGAAAGAAAGAAAAAGAAAGAAAGAAAGAAAGAAAGAAAAAAGAAGAAAGAAAGAAGGAAAGGAAGAAGAAGGAAGGAGGAGGAAAAGAAGGAAAGAAGGAAGGAAAGAATGAAAGAAGAAGAAAGAAGAAGGAAAGAGAAAGAAGGAAAAAGAAAGAAGAAAGAAGAAGAAGGAAAGAAGGAAGAAAGAAAGAAGGAAAGAAAGAAAGAAAGAAAGAAAGAAAGAAGAAGAAAGAAAGAAAGAAGGAAAGAAAGAAAGAAAGAAAGAAAGAAAGAAGGAAAGAAGGAAAGAAAGAAAGAAAGAAAGAAAGAAAGAAAGAAAGAAAGAAAGAAAGAAAGAAAGAAGAAAGAAAGAAAGAAAGAAAGAAAGAAGGAAAGAAAGAAAATGTAGTATCTTATTTGGTTTCTTTTTTAGTTTCCTCAGCTATAAAGATTAGTTCTGGGAATTAGCTCTCTGATTCTCACAGAAGCCTATTCCTCATGATCAGAAAAGTGACTTCTGAAAGGGTATAGAATGATGCAGATGCCTCAGTTTGCAAAAGGTCTGCTCTGCTGTAGCACATATATGGCAGTAAAATATGCATGAGCTCCTCTGAATAGTAACTCTGCAGTTAGCCAAGCAATAGGTGTAATTATCCTCCTGAATTACAAATTGCCATCAAATTCCAGTAGCCAATACAAATGCAATGGCAATCGTGGTTAGATACAATCCTCTCTTTTTGCTTCTGAATGGAAGATAATAAATAAATGCAAAATGCAAACCGGCCGTGGATGAAGTAACTTCTAATTTTAATATCATATGTGGGAGCCTGGCTCATGTTGCTTTTAGACTTGGGAGCTCCACTCTCTTCCCTGTTGGTTTTGTGGAAGAAAAGGAAGGCAAAGCAATGCAGAATGAATTTGTATTGATTTTGTTCAATCTGTACACAGATGCTTATTCGTATGAAATATCTTAGAACAGCAAAAATCATTTCCAGGGCAAGCAATTAAGTAGAAAAACTATGAGGTTTTCTTGCAGTTGTTTAATACACACTGATACCAGATTTTAAGCAGGGAAAACAGGTAAAGCTGAGTGACACAACTGTTAAATCCTGACTGAAACTCAAGGGTTCACAGAAGGTGCACATTTAAAAACTTCAGGATTTCCCTCATTAATTTTACTCCATTTAGGATCATAGAATAGTTAGGGTTGGAAGGGACCTCAAGGGTCATCTACTTCAAGGATAGGATAGGGATAGGATAGGATAGGATAGGATAGGATAGGATAGGATAGGATAGGATAGGATGGATAGGATAGGATGGGATAGGATATAATACAATACAATACAATACAATAAACCAGGTTGAAAAAGACCTTTGAGATCATCGAGTCCAACCTATCACCCAACACCATCTCATCAACTAAACCATGGCACCAAGTGCCTCATCCAGCCTCTTCTTAAAAAATTCCAGTGATGGTGACTCCACCACCTCCCTGGGCAGCACATTCAATGGCAAACGACTCTCTCGGTGAAGAACTTTCTCCTTGCCTGCAGCCTAAACTTCCCCTGGCACAGCTTGAGACTGTGTCCTCTTGTTCTGGTGCTGGTTGCTAGAGAGAAGAGGCCAACCCCTTCCTGGCTACAACCGCCTTTCAGGTAGTTGTAGAGAGCAATGAGGTCTCCCCTGAGCCTCCTCTTCTCCAGGCTAAACAACCCCAGCTCCCTCAGCCTCTCCTCCCAGGGCTGTGCTCAAGGCCTCTCCCCAGCCTTGTTGCCCTTCTCTGGACACATTCAAATGCCTCAATGTCCTTCCTAAACAGAGGGCCCCAGAACTGGACACAGGACTCAAGGTGTGGCCTAACCAATGCAGAGCCCAGGGACACAAGGACCTCCCTGCTCCTGCTGGCCACACTATTCCTAATGCAGGCCAGGATGCCGTTGGCCTTCTTGGCCACCTGGGCACACTGCTGGCTCATGTTTAGGCAGCTGTCGATCAGCACCCCCAGGTCCCTCTCTGTTTGGGAGCTCTCTCCACCCCAGATGTCTGTTTATGTTGTGCATGGAAAACTCCAGAGCTTCCTTTCAGGCCTTTTTTTCCAAGTGATTATTTCAAATGAAGTATGTGCAATATCTACGGATTAGCTGCTTGGATTTAACAAAGCCACTTTAAAACAGGTGCCAGAATTGCATTTCCTATTAATGGCATCTTGATTAGGGGGAGATGGATTAAAAGATTGCTTTCTTTGGTTTATTTCTTCTCCTGTTTTTTTGCATGCATTTGGCTGATTTGGTATGAAAACCCCTTAAAAACATTACAGAGACCTGCTTTAAATATACTTACATGCTTTATACTTTTTAATATATACATATTTAATACCTTTTTCTTTTTCCCTATTGATTATTTATGCTTTGTTTCATGTCAGATAGCAGCACACACACCTAAGCAGGCTTCCTTGCTTGGGAAAACAAAACTACTGTTAGTACAAACAACACTTTTCTTTTGTTGTCTTCAGGAACAAAAACAACTGCAAAACCATTACATTTCTTTTCTTTTCAAGTTATTGGCCAAAATTTCCTCTGAAGTGGGTGGTGGTGGATCAGAAGCTCAACATAAGCCAGCAGCGTGCACTTGCAGCCCAGAAAGCCAACTACATCCAGGGCTGCACCAAGAGAAGCATAGCCAGAAGGGTGAGGGAGGTGATTCTCCCCCTCTACTCCACCCTGGTGAGACCTCACCTGGAGCACTGCATCCAGTTCTGGAGCCCCAATTACAGGAAGGGTCTGGAGGTGCTGGAAGCTGTCCACAAGGATGATGAGAGGGCTGGAGCTCCTCTCCTACAAAGACAGACTGAGGGAGTTGGGGTTCTTCAGTGTGGAGAAGAGAAGGCTCCAAGGAGACCTCATTGTGGCCTTCCAGTATCTGAAGGGGGCTACAAGAATGCTGGGGAAGGACTTTTGAGGGTGTCAGGGAGTGATAGGACTGGGGGGGAATGGAGCAAAACTAGAAATGGGTAGATTGAGATTGGATGTTAGGAAGAAGTTCTTCCCCATGAGGGTGGTGAGACACTGGCACAGGTTGTTTAAGGAGGTTTTAGAAGCCTCATCCCTGGAGGTTTTTAAGGCCCGCCTGGATGTGGCTGTGAGCAACCTGAATGTAGTGTGAGGTGTCCCTGCCCATGGCAGGGGGGTTGGAACTGGATGATCCTTGAGGTCCCTTCCAACCCTAACAATTCTATGATTCTATAAGTGAGCCAATTTAGCCATGTATGTAATTTCTTTTTTTCCCCAACAGATTGTTGCCTTCAGTTATTAAAAAGTTATCAGCAGCCACACATGCTACACATGCTCTGAGAAGAGAGGAACAAATGTGTCCCTCAACCTTCTGGCCATGTCCCTGCTCTGGCATCCCAGACACTGCTGGCTCCAGCACTTCTCCCTTTTCCCCAGGGCTGTTTCCCAACCAGCTCCACATCCCTGAGACACATTCCTGAAGCAGCCAAACCTCACATTCTGCTTTTGATGAGCTGAGCTTTTAGGGCTGAGCTGGATCCTGCCTTGGCCCTCTTAGGGCAGGTGGCTGCCACGTAGGGCTCATGGTATGAGCAGTGATGCTCTGTGACCGCTGATTATGGTCCTCATCAAGCTACTCATCTGCTTGCCAGTGCAGTTCAGTTTTAGCTACTATTAAATGAATCTGTATTTGTCATTTACATATAGATTCAGGAGCCTTGCTGGTGTATTTAGGCTGACAAACAATAGCAGTGTGTGATGATAAGAGAAGGAAGAGCTGTGTGATTAAGGGCAATGCTGACGAGAGCAAGCGCTGACTCGTAGCTGACACCTTCAAAACAGCCATCCCCAGAAAGCAATGATCTGGCTACCATCAATAATTAACAGATAATAGAGAAATGCTCAAAAAAGCACGATCAAGCAGGGTTTGGGCTGCAACATTTGTATTTCAGAGTCCAAAAGCAAGGAGAAACTGCAGTCAGCTCTACCCTGTGAAGAGCTATTACTACAGATAAATGTTATGAACCATAATTATTATTTGTTGCATACCTCTACAGTTATAACATCTACATAGCTTGCACTTGCATGTGATTTCTCTGAGCCCAGGATTAAATATCACTGCAATATTCATTTTATCATGCAAATTGTACTGAGAGAACACTTCACCTTCCAAACAGAAGCCATATATAATGCCACTGCTGTTTGCACCAGCATTTGCTACAAGAATCATGCCCAGGTTGTAGTGAGCAAAGCTGGAGAGTGCAACTTGTTGTCAAGCCTTCCACCGGCTAAAGAAAGCACAAAGTACATTTGACTTTGGAGGAGTTTAGCATTTGAAGGATAATCCTTTATATACCATGTTAAGGCTGGAGGAGTCACACAGATTTTAAACCATCAGGCTGATCTCAATTTAGGAAAGTTCTGCCCCTCCCACCTCAAAGGAAGAGATAAAGAACCACAGAGTCCATAAATGGAACGAGATGATCTTTAAGATGCCTTCCAACCCAACTCATTCCATGATTCTGCACCAACACAAGCTTGCATTAACTGAGTCTTCGTTCAGAGATCAGAGAATCATCCACGTTCCACATAGTTGCAGCCTCCTAGATGTGATCCATTGGAAGGAGCAACAAATTGGGCTGGCACAGCTCTGGTGTGAAACATTAAAGGTTATTGGCTTCAACTGTTGACCTGCACATCAGTCACTCAGTAACCTCATCTGCAGAACACTGATATGGGGAGCCTGCAGGGACCTTTCCACCTGTATCCCTAAAAATCCCAGACAGCTCAAACCAGACCCACTGACAACACAAACCTCCACATCTACACAAAGATCATGGAACCACACAGTCCTTTCTGTTGGAAAAGACCTTTAAGATCATCAAGTCCAACCACAGACCAAACACCACGGTGGCCACTAAACCATGTCCCAAAGTGCCATATCTATACCTTTTTGACCACCTTGAGGGATGGTGACTCCACCACCTCCCTGCACAGAATCACAGAATCACCAAGGTTGGAAGAGACCTCAAAGATCATCAAGTCCAACCTGTCACCACAGACCTCATGACTAAACCATGGCACCAAGTGTCACATCCCATCCCCTCTTGAACCCCTCCAGCACAAGCTGCTGTTCCAATGCCTCACCATTCCTTCAGTAAAGAAATTGTTTCTAATATCCAATCTAAAACTCCCCTGGTGCAACTTGAGGTCATTTCCTCTCACCCTATCACTTGTCACTAGACCCACACCCACCTCCCTCCAGCCTCCTCTCAGGGAGCTGTAGAGAGTGAGAAGTTCCCCCCTCACTCTCCTTTTTTCCAGGCTGAACAGCCTCAGTTCCCTCAGCTGCTCCTCACCATACGTGTTCGCCAGACCCTTCACTGGCTTGATGGGGTCCTGACCACCCTGATCTAGTCAAAGATATTCGTGCTCACTGCAGGGAAGGTTGCACAAGAAGACCCTGATGCATTCTATGATTTGTTGCCCTTCTGATGGCACACTTCAGCACCTCTGTGCCCCTCTTGGACTGAGGATCCAACTGAAAACAAAACACAAAGTTCTGAGAGGATTTAATACAGGAACAACTGACACTGGTTAGGCCACACCTTGAGAACTGTGTCCAGTTCTGGGGCCCTCAGTTTAGGAAGGACATTGAGACACTTGAATGTGTCCAGAGAAGGGCAGCCAGGCTGGTGAGAGGTCTTGAGCACAGCCCTATGAGGAGAAGCTGAGGGAGCTGGGATTGTTTAGCCTGGAGAAGAGGAGGTTCAGGGGAGACCTCATTGCTCTCCACAACTACCTGAAGGAGGCTGTAGCCAGGTGGGGGTTGGTCTCTTCTCCCAGGCAAGCAGCACCAGAACAAGAGGACACAGTCTCAAGCTGTACCAGGGGAAGTTTAGGCTGGAGGTGAGGAGAAAGTTCTTCCCAGAAAGAGTAATTGGCCATTACAATGTGCTGCCCAGGGAGGTGGTGGAGTCACCATCCCTGGAGGTGTTCAAAAAGGGATTGGATGTGGCACTTGAAGCCATGGTTTAGTAGTCATGAGGTGTTGGGTGATAGGTTGGACTCGATGATCTTCGAGGTCTCTTCCAACCTTATTGATTCTATGATTCAATGACACCACAGACAGTTTTGTCCTAGGGAGCAAATCCCTCCCTGGCACCACTGGCCACAATGCATTGCCTGCCTTTAATTAGCTGTGCTCAGTGTAGGCTTTGGACGCTAAAGTGGTGCTTTGCCCTTACACACACAAACAAACCATCCCCAGAAGCAGGAGAATGATTTCTGAGGTATTTCAGCTGTTGTTCTTTCTCCTCATGCCCATGTCTCAGAAATTCCAACGGGAAAGGGACGAAATTCATTCCATGTCTTTTATAAGCCATGCATTGTTGTGCTCCTTGGATGGCTGAGGATGTTCAATAACTAAATGAGTGTACTTTGGCAGGGCTGCCTATGGGTATCACCTACTCCTGAATAATATTTACATGGCTTAAGGAAAGGCCACTTCATTGAGCTGGAAATGTGAGTTTACTGTTGAGTTGAAGGGGATTGAAAGTAATTAATGCTGACACACTGAAACAAGAGGGTGAAGGGCTAATCCTGCCATTTTTTGGCATTATGAAAAGCTAAATAATTTTGTGTAGCTGTGCCAAATTAGCTGACTCAGGAGACTGAGGGAAACACTGATTTGTACTGTGGTTTCCCCCCCCCCCCCAGTTCTACGCTTTCAATTTGACTATAGATCAGAGGTTTGAATGCATAATGTCAGATGATTAGAAAACTGGTTGTTTCCTATGTCAAAATTCAGGCAGTAGGAAAGGTTACAAACTGTAAGTCTTCTTGTGAGTGCACTGTGCTCCTGCCCTCGTTAGCTCCCACATTATTCAGGTCCCTACTGCCTGCCAGGACTTCCCAGGCAACTAGAGGAACATATGAAGCATATTTCTTGCTCTTCTGTTGGGGACTCCCAAGTATCCATGGATCCATTGTGCATCTCCTGTTCATGCTGACACTGCAAGTTCAGACCTGTAGATGACTGTTACCCTCTAGAAGAAATCATAGAATGGTTTGGGTTGGAAGGGACCTCCAAAGATCATCTAGTCCAATCTCCCTTGCAGTGAGCAGGAACATCTTCCATTAGCTGAAGTAGCCCAGAGTGTTGTCAAGCCTGACCTTGAGGATGGGGCCTCAGCTACCTCCCCGGGCAGCCTAAGCCAATGTTCCACCACCCTTATGGTAAAGAACTTCCTCCTAACATCCAACCTAAATCTAGTCTTCTCTAATTTCAAACCATGACCCCTCACTGCAGGCCTTTGTAAACAGTGCCTCTGCAGCATTCTTGTAGACCCTCTTCAGGTACTGGAAGGTTGCTATTAGCTCTCCCCAGGGTCTTTTATTCTCCAGGCTGAACACCTCCAGCTCCCTCAGCCTGTTCTTGTAGGAAAGGTGTTCCAGATATTTTATACCAGCTACACAATGGCTTGGATCACAATTTTATTACCATAGAATACTTTGGGTTGGAAGGCACCTTTAAAAAAGCCAACTAGTCCCATCCCCTTGTAGTCAGTGGGGACATCTACAACTAGAGCAGGTTGCTCAGAGCCCCAGATAAGCTGATCTGGAATGGTTCTAGAAATGGACCCTCTAGAACCTCTCTGGGCAACCTGGGCAACAGCCTCAACACACTCAGTGCAACAAATGTCTTCCTTCTCTCTAGTCTAAACGTCCCCTCTTCTAGTTTAAAACCATCACCCCTTGCCCTGCCAAAACAGGCCAAGTAAAGTATCTGTCTCTTATAAGTAGAATACAATACAATACTGAAAGTATAGTACTGAAAGGCCACAATAATTGTCCTGATGGGAGTGACCTGTTAAATATTTTTTTTATTTTAAGGAATAAAAACCAAAGTAGATACTTGAAGGGAATTCTTTCCTTTTGCATTGAACAGTTTGGTTGTTTGGGTTTTTTCTGGGTGGGCAGAAAACTCCACCTGGCTTTGTCTTGAAAATATAAACCAGAAGAGTTTCATGAATACCCAAAGACACAATCTTTTCTTCTCAGTCACAGAAGTCCTCTGCAGCCTGCTGTCCTCCCAAGGCACCCCTCAAACCAGCACTCTCCATCCAAACACTGTTGCAACCTGATCTGATTGTGCAAGGTGGAGGTTTCTATGACTCTCCAGGTAGGAAGCCAAAACTGCAGGCTGGCTTTGCCAAGGGACAACGGATCATTTTGGCTGGAGTATCAAACACCACAATCAAGTGGGATATTACTCATCCAGAAACACAAAATGCAATCTTATGATCCGTGTGTGCCATCTGGCACCGGAGCCAATACACTCTACAGCTGGGTAGCACGGAGACGGAGCCAACTGCCATCATCACCTGAGCTGCCAACTCTCAGCACAAACTCCTCTTACTCCTTCCAGCCAGCAGACATCTTTGTATACTATCAGGAAGGGAAAACATAACAAGCATTCTCTAAGGAAAGCCTAAACAAGGAAATTAAGACAAGCCCTTATAACCACACATGTGTATTGAAAAGGAGAGAACCCAAGACTCGGCACATAAAAATCCTCCACGAAATCCAGTATGTGCCTGTGATGTAAAGATGAGATAGAGAGTACAGAATACAGAATGAACCAGGTTGGAAAAGACCTTTGAGATCATCAAGTCCAACCCATCACCCAACACCATCTCTCAACTAAACCATGGCACCAAATGCCTCAGCCAGGCTCTTCCTAAACACCTCCAGTGATGGTGACTCCACCACCTCCCTGGGCAGCACATTCCAATGGCCAATCTCTCTTGCTGGCAACAATTTCTTCCTAACATTCAGCCTAAACCTCCCCTGGCACAGCTTGAGACTCAGTCCTCTCCTTCTGTCACATGTTGCCTGGGAGAAGAGACCAACCCCCACCTGACTGCAACCTTCCTTCAGGCGGTTGTAGAGAGCAAGAAGGTCTTCCCTGAGCCTCCTCTTCTCCATGCTAAGCAACCCCAGCTCCCTCAGCCTCTCCTCATAGGGCTGTGCTCTAAACCCCTCACCAACAGCTTTGTCTTGGTAATGGGAAAATGCAGTAGAGAATTAAAACCCTCAGCAAGTTTCTCCACACAATAACTCAGGTGCTGCAGCTGCAGCTTGCCTTGAAAAAGAAAAAGAAACTGCCCCCATAATGCACTCAGCAAAGGGGAGAAAGGTTTCAGGTTCTCCTACGATAGCTGTTAGATGTGTGAGCTGCTTTGTCAGTTCGATGTCGCAACCCAAGAGATAAGCACCTGTTGCCTGAGGAAACACAACCCATTTCTTAATGCAAGGACATTCCACACTGACTGAAATGAGGAGCAAAGAAGCATAAAAAAAAAAAAAAACAACCAAGGTGGTGATGGTAAATGAAAAATGAAACATGAACATGCAAGCTAAGGGCTTGTCAGCCAGCCCCAAAAATGGACAATACCAGCCTGTCTTTGGTGTAAATGAGGAGACTAAGGCAAACACACAAAACAATCCTACTTTTGTGTCATAAACCCCCCAGAAAGACAAAAGGAGATTACTAAAAGGTGTAATTTTGGGGTTATTTTTTTTGGTTCAAATGCTGTTTATGTTTCTGGCCCATCGAAAATGATCCCTCTTGATTTATCGGTGCAGAATCTATTGCTGCAGCAATTGGAGTGATGATAATAGCCCAGGAAAAAAATGTTGATGCTGTTAGTTTGGTGATTGATTGAAGTGCTACTGAACCAGTGAGGGGATTTATCAATGTGCCTCTGAACTTTGTAAATGATGCTTCTACAAGTCTGTAAACAACCTAAACTGGAAGAGAACTACCAGCACCTCCCACTGCTGAGGCACGCAAGGACTCCAACAGAGCATTATTTCAATTAGGGATGATTAACTGCACTTAATGATCTACACAGTGCTACAGGGAGGCAGATGGGCCTGGTCAGATGTGGGAAAGCAAACATCAGCAAGGGTTGCCTGCCCACAGTGCTTTGCAAGGCTGGATGGACACACAGGGTGGCTGACACATCAGCAGGCTCTGCTGCCATTCAACCAAACCTGAAGAGTTGGAGAGTTGGGCAGAAGGGAACCTTGAGAAGTTCAAGAAGAGTAAAGTAGAGTCCTGCAACTGAGAGAAACAACCCCCTTCACCAGTACAGGTGAAGACTTGAGCTGCTAGAAAGCAGCTCTGTGGAGAAGCAACAAGCTCTCCATGAGCCAGCAATGTGCCCTTGTGGCCAAAAGCTCAATGAGATCCTGGGAGGCATTAAGAACACTGTGACCAGCAGGTCAAGCAACATAATCCTCCCCCTCTATTCTGCCCTACTCAGGCCACATCTGGAGTATTGGGTCAAATTCTGGGCTCCTCAGTTCAAGAGAGACAGGGAACTACTGGGAGAGAGTCTAGTGGAGGCTACCAAAATGCTGGGGGGCCTGAAGCATCTCTGTCAGGAGCAAAGGCTGAGATACATGGGGCTGTGAAGCCTGGAGAAGAGCAGCCCCAGAGGGGATCTGATCAATGCTCAGTAAGAGCTAAAGGAGCTGGGGGGGACAAGAGGATGGGGTCAGACTCCTTTCAGTGGTGCCCAGTGACAGGACAAGGGTGAACAGGCACAAATTGGAACACATGAGGTTCCATCTGAAGATGAGGAGAAACTTCTTTGCTGTGAGTGTGTCAGAGCACTGGAGCAGGCTGCCCACATAAGTTGTAGATTCTCCTTCTCTGGAGAGATTCCAAACCCACATGGACATTGTGATCCTGGGCAAACTGCTGCAGGTGACCCTGCTTTAGGAGGGGGGTTGAGACTAGGTGATCCCCAGAGATCCTTTCCAATCCCCACCATGCTGGGACCAGTGATACAGTTCAGAGTTTTTGGTTACTTACTCTCCCAGCTTATTTGATGTTCCAAAACCATTTTGGGCCTTTGCATCAAAGCAAAAGTCCTCTGAGCAGCATGGCTGCTTTTTTTGCATACTAAATGTTGTGTGAAAGGAAGCAAAAAAGTGGCACCAAAATTAGTGAAGACCATTCTCTTGCCACCAATGCATCCACTGCACAGAGGGGGACCTGTGTTTCTCCCCAGTCTCCACAGCAAGCTCAGACAATCATAAACCCCTTTGCTAGAAGTATGGAAACAGACAGCAGAGATGAAGCAGAATGTTTACCAAGAGAAAGGTATCATAGTATCATAGTATCAGTCAGGGTTGGAAGGGACCACAAGGATCAGCTAGTTCCAACCCCTATGCCATGGGCAGGGAGACTCCACACTAGATCAGGCTGGCCACAGCCTCATCCAGCCTGGGCTTAAACACCTCCAGGGACGGGGCCCCAACCACCTCCCTGGACAACCCATTCCAGGGCTTCACCACTCTCATGGGGAAGAACTTCCTCCTCACCTCCAGCCTGAATCTCCCTACCTCCAGCTTCATTCCATTCCCCCTAGTCCTAGCACTACCTGCTAGCCTGAGAAGTCCGTCCCCAGCCTTCTTGTAGGCCCCCTAAAAACTTGCAGCCATGTGACAAACCTTGAGGACTCAGAAGCCAAGGCCCTTGTCAATCTGCATTTCTGAAATGTTTGCCCTTTCTTCTCAATTATAGAGCAAGGCTTTAAACTGCATCTTCTGTGCTGCTGTTAATGGCTGATGACTCCACTGAACACCAGTAGTGAGGGAGGGCTGACTCCCAGCTTCTAGACTCATGTCAGAATGTGTGAATCTCAGTTTTGCTTTTTATTGATGCTGGCAGACAAAAGGATAAAAATAATCATCAGAAGTGCTAGAACAAGACAACAAATAAAAAGAATCTCAGAGATTTTATAATTGTTGGTAGAGCAGTCAGATGAATGTTGGAGCTGCCAGCAGATGAATGTTGGATTGCAGCACACAGAGATCCTTTGCCTGTTGTCAGACTTCTGAACAAAGCAGATTAAAAACAAATTAGTGAGGCAACAGAATCAGTGCTCCTAACTGCTCCCGTGGTGCTTTGCTTTAAACTTCTCTGTTGAAGCCACAGGAAGACAGGCTGGAGTATCAGAGGATTGCCTGGTGTCAGGAGAACTCCACCACTGACTCGTGCCAACGACCCTACACCACACAAAGCAACAAAACGGTTGGATGTGACCTCAAATCCCAGAAGCAACAAGCACTAATCGCTCCTTCCTCAGCTAATGAGTCCTGCTGTGATACGAGAGCAAAGCTGAACTAGCAGATTTGTGCTGCTGAAGCACAGAGCTGCCTGGTTCTCCTCCTCCCTTCCTTCTCTGTAGCCTCCTGGAGTTTTCCCGTCTAAGTCACGGAATCACAGAACCTAGCGGGTTGGAAGAGACCCCCGAGATCATCGAGACCAACCGATCCCCTAACCCTAACTAATCAACCAGACCGTGGCACTAAGTGCCTCGTCCAGGCTTTCCTTAAACACCCCCAGGGACGTCGACCCCACCCCCTCCCTGAGCAGCCCATCCCAATGGGCAATCTCTCTTTCCAGAGAGGACAAAGGAAACTTTTTCTCTTGCAGTAAACAAATCAATAAGTAAACCAAGTTCTGGCTCTGCCTCTTCCCGACAGGGTTATCAGAAGCTTCGTTGCAAAGACCATTGGAGAACTAAAACTGAACAGTTCTCTGCCAGGTTAAAACCACAAGTGAAGGATCAGACAAGTGCTGGAGCAGGGAAGGTGCAGAAGAGAGGGGACGGGGAGGAGAACAGGAACTATTCTTGCCATGGGGACAAGCTGTAGGATTCACATTTCCTTAGCCCAGGCAGACCACGGTGCTGACCTGACCTGCTACAACATATCTCATCCAAGGCTTGCTTGTTCATTGCATCTCAGGTGTCCCTAAATAGTGCTCAGTGCTCAGTAAAGGTATCATCTGGTGAGGAAAAATTCCATTGGCCTGACTGTACAGCCACTTACAGTTTTTTCCACCTTCTTAAGAGAAGAAATCTTTCTATTACCAGTATTTTTTTAGCAATGCTGTGGTAGCCAAATGGTCCAGAAAAGAGAGAAGAAGAGAGAAGAAAGTCCCAAGGTACAGAGAACTGGGCTGTATCTGGGACTGCATCCCCAGCAGTGTGGGCAGCAGGTGGAGCGAGGGGGATTCTGCTGCTCTGCTGTGCTCTGCTGAGACTCCACCTGCAGCCTGGGACCAGCTCTGGAGTCCTCAGCGCAGCACAGACAGGGACCTGTTGGAGCAGGGCCAGAGAAGGCCAAAGAAATGAGAGGAGAGCTGGTAGCCTTCTGCTGTGAGACCAGGCTGAAAGAGTTGGGCTTGTTCTGCTTAGAGAAGAAAAGGCTCCAAGGAGCAACCTGCTCTAGTTGCAGATGTCCCTGCTGATGACAGGAGGTTTGGACTAGATAACATTTGAAGGTCCCTTCCAACCCAGACCATTCTGTGATTCTGTATGGTTCTCTGAACTGGATAATCAACAGAAATCAATACATCCATCAAATGAAAGCTTGCATTCAGATGAGTGAAAGAGAGAAGTTGAGTTACCCTGTAAAAAGCTGGGACAGAATAGACCAAAATTAACCAGGTTGGAAAAGACCTTCAAGATCATCGAGTCCAACCTATCACCCAACACCATCTCATCAACTAAACCATGGCACCAAGTACCCCATCCAGTTTCTTCCTAACCACCTCCAGTGATGGTGACGCCACCACCTCCCTGGGCAGCACATTCCAATGGCCAATCTCTCTTGCTGGGAAGAACTTCTTCCTAACATCCAGCCTAAACCTCCCCTGGCACAGCCTGAGACTGTGTCCTCTTGTTCTGGTGCTGGCTGAAATGCAGAGGAGTTCTCTCTTTCAGGTAAAAGTAGGATGGGAAACAACCTGCTCTGTGATTTTGTCTCCCCAGACAAGCACTCCTGCATCAGCAAAGAGGACGGCATTGCAGCTGGCCATAGAGTGCTCTGTCGAGTCACATTGTGCTGCGGTTGAAGAGGTTCTGTGGGACACGACAGGACAAACGCCACAAGGTAAGAGAGCTGAACACAGCGCAGCGCCTCGGCAGGCAGCCGCCCGCTTGCCTGCCCTGCCGGCTAACCAGTGTCACTGCGGGGGGGAAACAGCTCACCTGCGGCTGGAAGCAGCTTTGACTTCCAAGTGCTGGGAGGTGGCTTGGTGGAGCCTCTGCCCTCAGACTGTCAGAAAGCCCCTCTTCACTTCTACCTGCTAAAGTTCCCTGTACAGAAGGTCAAACCCGCAGGCTGTTGACCCAAGAAAATTTCTTTGCAGGAGTCCTCCACACAAAAAGAATATGGACCTCCCAGGAGAGGGTCCAGAGGAGGGCCACAAAGATGATCAGAGGACTGCAGCACCTCTCCCCAGGAAGACAGGCTGTGGTGGGGTGAGAGGCTGAGAGGATTGGGGTTGTTCAGCCTGGAGGAAAGAAGAGCTCTGGGGACACCTTAGAGCAGCATTTCACTACCTGAAGAGTACCTGCAAGAAAGCAGGGGAGGGACTGTTCACAAGGGCATGTAGCAACAGGACAAGGGGCAGTGGTTTGAAACTGGAGCAGGGTGGATCGAGGTTGGACATTAGGGGGAGTTCTTTACAATGAGGGCAGTGAAATACTCAAACAGGCTGTCCAGGGAGCTGGTGGAGGTTCAACCCTGGAGACATTCAAGGTCAAACTTGATGTGGCCCTGAGCAACATGATCTAGGTGTGGATGTCCCTGCTCACCACAGGAGGGTTGCACAAAGGTCCCTTCCAACACCAACTGTTGTATGATTCTGTGAATCAAGTGCTACTGAGTGCCTCACAGATTTTCATTGCACTGATAACAATCTTTTGCTTCTGTTTTAACAAAATCAAATGGAAATCAAGCTGAATCCATTTGAAAGGAAAAGCAGCCACCATTTCCATCTTACCTGCCATTCAGGAAATGGCTGGGTTTGACTGCAGGCACCTGAGAGCTTGAGGATAAACAAACAAATAGGCACAAGCGCAGAGCTGAGATGAAACGCTGAGGTTTTTCTATATATACATCCAAATTATTTATAGGAGGTGCCATGAGAGAGGAATGCCTTTGAGTTGCAGTCCACAATTAACCCAGATGACTGGCATCTCAATTACAGCACCAGGATTACCCAAGGCAGGCAACCAGGATCCTCCCTGCCCAGCGCATCCTCCCGGCAGCATCTCAGAGGCATCTGCGCTCTCTTTCTGTGCCAACATGCCTTGGCATTCCCCTGCAAATCAATGGCAAGAAAAGGCTCCAAGAAAGGAGAGGAGGGGGTGGAAGGAACCTGAGGTGAAGAGGAGAAGATGAAAGAAAAATGGGGTTGAAGCATGGCTCAGATCAGAGAAAGTCCAGGGGGAAAAAAAACAAACCAGAAGAGGTTTCTCCAAGTGCCTGTGCAGCTGCTCCCACTGGCAGAAATCTCTGATGGCTTCTCCCTGAAGATTCTTTCTTTTTATTGTTTGTCTTAGGGTTTGGGATTTTTGTTTGCTTTTGTTATTTTGGCTAGAGCTTGTGGGGTAGAAGGTTGTAGACAGGAAGACAGAAGATGCCCTTAAAGTAGAAGGGGATGTGTGGGCTGTTTCAAGGGTGTTAGAAATAGGAATGGCCTAAGCCACTCCCTGTAGGAGTCATAGAATGGTTTGGGTTGGAAGGGACTTCCAAAGGTCATCTAATCCCTCCCTCCTGCAGTCACAGCAGGGACATCATCCACTAGATCATGTTGCTCAGGGCCACATCAACTCTGACCTTGAATGACTACAGGGGTAAGCCTCCACCACCTCCTTGGACAACCTGTTTGAGTGTTTCACCACTCTCATTGTAAAGAACTTTGCCTAAAGTTGAGCCTGACCTTGAATATCTCCTCAGCTACCTCCCTGGGCAACCTGTTCCAGTGTTCCAGTACCCTGGTGGCAAAGAACTTCTTTCTAATATCCGATCGAATATCTGTCACTTGACATCCCTTTCCTCCTTCACCCCTACCTAATCCCATGGGGTTTGTCTTTGCCCTAGGGCCTGGCTCCTTGGTGCTGTTTAGGCTTCTTACAGACCACTTCATCTGCAAATTAATGTGTTGAATCATTACAAAATGTTGCTTCTCTGAACGTGCTGAAATCTAATTCTGAGACGTTAAGCACTTTACCATCTGGACTCAAGTGTGAACACATGTGTTCAGACACCGAGATGGACTTGCTTGAGAATTCAAATATTAAGCCTCGGGATACATGAAAGCCAAGCATCTCAGATTTTGTAAGGATTTGCCCTGATTTCTTCAGGATGTGGAGGTTTGATGTGTTCTGTCAGAACCTACCTGGGCAGACCATTAATTAACATTAAGACATCCATAGATTAGGTCAGACCTTAGAAGAAACTTCTTCACTGAAAGGGTTACCAAACCAGGCTCCACAGGGACGTGGTTGAATCCACATCCCTGCAGGTGTTTTGAAGAGACAGAGAACTGGTGCTGAGGGACATGGTTCAGCACCAGCCATGGCAGAGTTAGAGAATGGTTGGACTCAATGATCTTCAAGGGCCTTTCCAGCCCAGACAACTCTATGATTCTATACGTTACACAGAACAAAGCGTTAGTGACAGAAGCAGCAATTTCACTGGAAATAAAAACATTTCCTGTTGACTAATCTATCTATCTATCTCTCTATCTATCTCTCTATCTATTTCTCTATCTATCTATCAATACATAGTCTGGACATTAGGAAACCTTTTTTCCCAGCAGGAGTGGTCAGGCATTGGAATGTGCTGCCCAGGTTGGTGATTGAGTCACCAACCTGGGATGTGTTTCAAGGTGGTTTGGATGTGGTGCTTGGGGATATGGTTTAGGGATGAACCTTGTAGAGCAGGGTTCTGGGTTGGACTTGGTGATCCTGAGGGTCTTTTCCAACCTGAATGTTTCTGTGATTCTGTGATCAAACACAAATCTCCAGAATTTGGTATCACTTCAGTTTGAAAGCATTCAAAATAACTCTCAGCAATCTACCTTCCACAGCAACCTACACTTCCCATCCCCAGCAGCTCAGAAGTTGAGTTGAAAACCAGTGTGATTTTGCTATGCTGAACAAATTTCCCCACTTGCAAAGTTACAGAGCATATGTTTCAAAGCTGGCACCCACCGAGGCACACCAGGTTCTGCTATCTTTACCCTGCTGCACAGCAGCGAAGCCCAGGGAGGCACTTTGCCCAGCAGGATGGTTTGCAATGGGTTAAAGCAAAATGCTTGAACTTGTCAAGATATTTTTGCATTGTCTGGCAAAGTTGTTTGTTCTGTTGGAGATGCTGCAGGGTATCAGTCACTTTGAAGGAGAGGATGTCCAAGCAGTCCCACAGTCAGACAGTGACTGGCACTGTCAGTAAATCGTTTTGTCAAGAGTTGGTTTTGCAGCGACGGGAAGGAAATTGTGTGATTGTTGGAAATTAACTGGAGCATTTTGTGTTTATCAGCATGCTGAGTCCACAATAAAACCATCAATTACAGCTTGGTAATGCCACTGAGACCAGTTTGAATACAGAATACAGAATTAACCAAGTTGGAAAAGACCTCTGAGATCATCAAGTCCAAACTATCACCCAACACCATCTCATCAACTAAACCATGGCACCAAGTGCCTCAGCCAGGCTCTTCCTATACACCTCCAGTGATGGTGACTCCACCACCTCGTTGGGCAGCACATTCCAATGGGCAATCACTCTCTCTATGAAGAATTTCTTCCTAACATGCAGTCTAAATCTTCCCTGCACAGCTTGAGGCTGTATCCTCTACTTTGCAAGCAGAATGGTGGGATCCTTTCTGATCTGTGATATTGTCAGTACAAAACAGGGAAGTAAAAGGGTTTTCCCCATACTTATCTTCCTTCAGCCCAAGCTAGCAGCCTTTGCCACATAGCTCTGTCCACACAGCATGAGATATTTGTGGAACAGCAAAGAGAAGGGGAGCTGCAGTGGTCATGATGGTGTGATTCTGTACAAAATCCTCAGGGTCTGCACAAAATCACCAGATTCTGTACAAACCCCCAGAATCACAGAATGTTAGGGGTTGGAAGTGAACCTCATAAGATCATCCAGGCCAACTCCCTTGCCAGAGTAGGATCACCTAGGGTAGGTCACACAGGAATGCATCCAGGTGGGTTTGGAATGTCTCCAGAGAAGGAGACTCCACAACCTCTCTGGGCAGCCTGCTCCAGGGCTCTGGCACCCTCACAGAAAAGAAGTTTTTCCTTGTGTTCATTTGGTACCTCCTCTGCTCCAGCTTGCACCCATTGCTCCTCATCTTATTCTTGGACATCACTGAGCAGTTCCCTGTCCTTCCAGACCTGAGGGGCCCTGAATGGGACAGAATACTCCAGATCATCAGATTCCAGACAAAATCACCACAGTCTGTATAAAATCAGAGGTATCAGCCTGTAGATTTTAAAGCTCTGAAACAGTGTTTGAACATCAGCCCACTGAGAAATTTGAATTATTTTGGGGGGGTGGGGGGGAAGGGAGAACAGAAAGCTATCACACTGACCTACTGTGTTCAGTTTTGGGGGTCTGAGAAGGTCCAGAGAAGGGTAATGAAGCTGTTGAAGAGTTTGGACAACAGGTCTGGTGAAGAGCAGCTGAGGGAACTGGAGATGTTCAGCCTGGAGAAAAGAAGGACCAGGGGTGACCTTCTGGCTCTCTACAAGTCCCTGAAAGGAGGTTGGAGTAAGGTGGGGGCCAGTCTCTCCTCCCTTGAAACAAGTGACAGGACAAGAGGAAATGGCCTCAAGTTGCACAAGGGAGGTTTCATTTGGACGTTAGAGGAAACTTCTTCACTGCAAGGGTTCCCAAATGCTGGAACAAGCTCCCCAGGGAAGTGGTTGAATCCACCCCTGGAAGTGTCTAAAAGACACCTAGATGTGGTGCTGGGGCACATGGTTTAGCACCAGAGCTAGTAGTTGAAGAATGCTTGGACTCCAAGATCTTGAAGGTCTTTTGCAACCAAAATGATTCTGTCACTCTCTGATTCTGCTGGCCAGAGGCATCACTTTTAAACTTCCACGTCCATCCTTGTACAACCAAAGGTATCCACCACCAGCTACCAAAGCGTAAGTACAATCTGGATTACTTTGCAGAACACTCAGTCCTCAGCTAGTATTTCCCAATCAAGTTTGGTAAATTCTTCCACACTACCTGTAGCATTTATTTCTGACTGACTGACAAGTCCTCTGGGACTTGAGACATGCTAGACCTGCATGCTGAGTCTACAAAGGCTCAGGGGAGACCTTATTGCTGTCTACAACTACCTGAAGGGAAGTTGTAGCCAGGAGGGGGTTGGTCTCTTCTCCCAGGCAACCAATACCAGAACAAGAGGACACGGTCTCAAGTGGCACCAGGGGAGGTTTAGGCTGGAGGTGAGGAGAAAGTTCTTCCCAGAGAAAGTTGTTAGCCATTGGAATGTGCTGCCCAGGGAGGTGGTGGAGTCACTGTCCCTGGAGGTTTTCAAGAGGGGACTGGATGTGCCACTTGAAGCCATGGTTTAATAGTCATGAGGTGTTGGGTGACAGGTTGGACTTGATGATCATTGAAGTCTTTTCCAACCTTATTGATTCTATGATTCTATGATTCTGTGAATGTGCTGAGTGCAGCTCTCCAGCTTCCCTCTGAAAATGATTGTTAAAGTCAATGAAAGATAAGTGGTGGATGAAGAGTGACAATGAAATAATCTAATTTGCCACTAATTGGGTTTAGACAGCAGTAGGGGAACCTTCCTAGATCTCCCTCTAGGGAAAGAGGAAAAAGAGGCATATTAGAACAAAAGGCAGCTTAACATGTAGAAGCTGGTGCTGTGGCTAATGCTGTACCATGGCAGCGATTCAAACTCTCTTCAGAGAGAGAGATTCCAACCCACTTTGAAACCTGTTGGTGAACGCCTTTTGCTTTTGCCCATAAACACTCCCAGGGACAGCCCACAGACAAGCCAGGAGATGATGAAAAAAAAAGAAAGGAAGGGAAGACAATTATTTCAGCACTGCAAGAATGCAGAAAATTACAACTATCAGCTCATGCTGATAACAAAGTGGCCTCCTTCTCTCGCTCTGGTTTGCCCCAAACTTGGGCATCAAACACGCGTTCACAAATAGTTTCAACCAGCAAGCTACTGGCAAAGAAGGCACAGAAAGAGAGAAGCAAAAAGCAAATCACAGAAGGCACAGAAAGAGAGAAGCAAAAAGCAAATCACAGCAGGGGCTACAGAGGTGGATATGGGAGGAATAATTAGAAGCATTTCAATTAAACACATATAGTCAAGCCAAGCAGTACCTATGGGCAATGTATCTGTCAACACACACAGGAGGGATGTAAACAGCAAAAAAGGGAAGGGAAGATTTAGTGCAAGCCACTGGGCATAGCTGGGAGTGATGTGATTAAATTAAGAAAGATAATTCAGGTCGAATCTGAAGAACAACTTCCTGACAGTGAAATGCCTCAGCTTCAAACAATCTCCCAAGCAAGCAGTTAATCCCCAATCTTTAAAACATGACTGGGCAAGAGCCCTTGTACATGCAGAACGGGGAACACAGCTGCTTCTGCCAAAAGATGGATTAGAAAATGAAGTAAGCCTTTAATTTCTTTAATATCTCTGTGAATCTCCCATCCCAGTGGGATTGCATGATGGTGAAACTGAGGGGGGAAAGAAAAGATAGATGGAGGCAGACTCATCCCAAACACTTGAGCAAGTACTTTAAAACTAATATCTATGAAATGAAAAGTGATGCTAGGCAGAGGGGTGAAACCACAGAATCACAGAACATTAGGGGTTGGAAGGGACCCTCAGAAATCACCGAGTCCAACCCCCCTGCCAAAGCAGAATGGCCATGGGGAGGTCACACAGGAGTACATTCAGGTGCATTTGGAACCTCTTCAGAGAAGGAGACTCCACAGCCTCTGTGGGCAGCCTGCTCCAGTGCTCTGTCACACCTCCAGTAACTTATTATGGTAGCTTTGCAGTGTGGACCTACCACAGTGAGTCTTGTAGAGGCTGCAAAGATACTGAGAGGACTGGATCACCTCTGTGAGAAGGAAAGCGGAGAGAGCTGGAGATGTTTAGCCTGGAGAAGAGAAGTCTGAGAGGGGATTTTCTCAATGCTCAGCAAGAGCTAAGCAGTGGGGTGCAAGAGAATGGAGCCAGATTCTACTTAGCGGTGCCCAGTGAGAAAACAAGGGGCAACAGGCACAAGCTAGAACACAGGAAGTTCTACCTAAACACGAGGAGAAACTTCTTTCACATGAGTCCTGGAGCAGGCTGCCCAGAGAGGTTGTGGAGTCTCCTTTCCTGAGGAGATTTCAAACCCACCTGGACATTGCAAGCCTGGGCAAGCTACTGTGGGTGCTCCTGCTTTAGAAGGGGGGTTGAACTGGTCTCCAGAGGTCCCTTTCAACCCCTATTATGCTGGGATTCTGAGATTCCAAAAAGTTTCCAAATAGCTGTGCCTCAGCCAATAGCATCACATCTCTCCCTAGACCACACTGCACTTGTTGCTGATGTTTCACTTGTTTTTCTTCTTCAAGATGTCCTTAAACACAGTGCCAAGCAGCAGAACACAACGAAGACTAAGTCTGCACCACCCACTTCTCCAGGGTCAGCTTTGGCAACGAGGTGTGAAGCTCTGCTCCTGCTCTGCTCCACTCTGGCATGGCCCCATGCACCAGTTCCCATCTCCATCCTCCATCCCAGTTACCTTCTGAACCCCTTTACCCTCTCTCTTGCCAACATCCTAGCAAAGACTAGGTAAGTCTCATTACCCTGTTAGCAAAGACTAGTTAAGTCTTTTTATCCTGCCGCACAAATTAAATCAGCTTAGGAGAGGCAAACTTCAGAGCTTTGCCCAAGGTTACAATCATATTCAGAGGCAAAGCCAAGACTAGATTTGGAATCCTGCTTTCTCCTGTAATGTTTAGACTACAGCTCCTGCAGCAAATGCTTTCACACTTTATAGTGTTTACTAACTTCATAATGTCTGCTAACTTACTGCTCTGCCTGAAGAAGCTACACAAGAAAGAATTTAATCGATGGAAAATAAGTTATTAGGAGTTGTGCAAGGCAGCACTTAACCGCTCAGATTAGTTGGACAGTTTCTGTTGTTTCAGGAGAAGGCCAAGAGTTTCCATCTTGCTGTAAGGGAGAAAATCACAGGGATTATTCAGGCTTCACTTGGAAGCTACTAGAAGTGCAAAGCACCATCCATCATCTTTATGGTGCATCACATCACCTGAGGCATGAAGTAATCATCTAAAAATGCACTGCCTGACGTGCCCGTGGTGTATAATCAATAGCCTCTACGATCAGAGAATATTAAGAAAAATCTTTTATTCCATCAAGTGCCTTGTTTTTATACAAAGATGTCCATTATCACAAAAGCACAACTGGAGAACTGTCTTGATGTGGATTGAGAAGTCCTCCTTCTAGAAATAAAAGGGCACGGCTCAATAAATCTGTAACTCGTCGCCGAGAAGCTCGGATCAGCTCCCTAACGGCAGAATTAACTCCGGGAGCATAAAAGAGCTGGCTTCAAAACAACCAGCCCTCCATACTCCTGCATATGATGTTTGCCAAGTTCATATTTATAGCCATACACTTACAAATATATGTATCTCTAAAAAGGAAAATACATGCTGCATTCCTGCACTACCAACCCGGTGATCTCAAGTGCCAGCTAATGCACCCTCGGAGATGATGCTGAGCAGCCAGCACAGCTCAGCGAGGCCAGCAAACAGCACTGCCTGAAACAATGACTACCAGTGAAGCTTCAGCCTGATTTTCTGTCTGTGTAATTTGCTTCACACAGACAAGAAGCTGCTTCTCAAATGGGCAGTCTCAAAAACCTGATAGTTTTGAAGGGCACAAAGCACCACTTTAACGACTTAGTCAATAGAGGTTGTTTGGAACACCGTGTGCCAGCCTCCAGAGTTCCACAGGTTGGTGCCTGCATGGTCACAGACTGTGACCTATGGAGCAAAATGAACTCTTTTTGGAAGAGAGAGAAAATGATTTCAGCATTCTATCTTGTCAGTGCTGAGTTAATGGTTGGACTTGAAGGTCTGTAGTCTCAAGTTGCACCAGGGGAGGTATAGATGAGATATTAGGAAAAATTTCTTCACTGAAAGGGTCATTAGGTACAGGAAGAGGCTGCCCAGGGAGGAGGTGGAGTCATCATCCTTGGAGATGTTCTAAAGTCACTTGTGATAGTATAGTATTACAGTATTGCTAAGGTTGGAAGAGACCTCAAAGATCATCGAGTCCAACCTGTCTCCACAAACCCCATGACTAGAACAAGTGAAAGGACATTGCTCCCCAGAGAGAACACTCCTGCCCACTGCAGGCTTGAACTCACGACCTTCGCAGTGAGAGTCTTAGGTGCTACCAACTGTGCCACATGGATAGGGATCCACATAAAGGTGGATGAGGTGCTGAGAGACATGGCCTAAGAGTTGTGTACAGGCAGATGTTGAGTTATAGAATAGAATAAACCAGTTTGGAAGAGACCTTTGAGATACAATACAATACAATACACCAGGTTGGAAGAGACCCTCAAGATCATCGCGTCCAACCTATCAACCAATCCAACCCACCTCAATACAATACAATACAATACAACCCACCTAAACAACTGAAAAACTAAACCCTGGCACCAAGCACCCCATCAAGCCTCTTCTTGAACACCTCCAATGAAGGTGACTCCACCACCTCCCTGGGCAGCCGATTCCAGTGGGCAATCACTCTCTCGGTATAGAACTTCTTCCTAAGATCCAGTCTAAACCTGCCCTGGCGCAGCCTGAGACTGTGTCCTCTTGTTCTGGTACTGGCTGCCTGGGAGAAGAGACCAACCTCTGCCTGTCCACAACCTCCCTTCAGGTAGCTGTAGAGAGCAGTAAGGTCACCCCTCAGTCTCCTCTTCTCCAGGCTAAGCAACCCCAGCTCCCTCAGCCTCTCCTCATAGGGCTTGTCTTCCAAACCCCTCACCAACTTTGTTGCCTTTGGACACGCTCCAGCAAGACAACATCTTTCCTAAACTGAGGGGCCCAGAACTGGACACAGGACCCAAGGTATGGCCTAACCTCTGCAGCATACAGGGGGAGAATGACCTCCCTGCTCCTGCTGGCCACACTGTTCCTGATGCAGGCCAGGATGCCATTGGCCCTCTTGGCTGCCTGGGCACACTGCAGGCTCATGTTCAGCCTACCATCAACCAGCACCCCCAGGTCCCTCTCTGCCTGGCCGCTCTCCAACCACTCTGACCCCAGCCTGTAGCACTGCATGGGGTTGCTGTGGCCAATGTGCAGAACCCAGCACTTGGATGTGTTCAGTCTCCTGCCCTTGGCCTCTGCCCATCTGTCCAGCCAGTCAAGGTCCCACTGCAAAGCCTCTCTGCCCTCCAGCAGATCAACTCCTGCCCCCAGCTTGGTGTCATCCGCAAATTTACTGCTGATGGACTCAATGCCCTCCTCCAGATCATCAATAAAGATGTTAAAGAGCATGGGGCCCAGTGGATGGGCTCGATGATCTTAAGGTCTTTTCCAATCAGGCAATTCTGTGATCACAGAATCAGAGCATGTTAGGGGTTGGAAGGGACCTCAAAAGATCATCCAGTCCAACTGCCCTGCCAAAGCAGGATCACCTAGAGCAAGTCACACAGGAATTCATCCAGATGAGTTTTGAATGTCTCAGAGAAGAAGACAACCTCCCTGGGCAGCCTGCTCCAGGGTTTTGTCACCCTCGCAGTGAAAAAGTTTTTCCTTATGTGATCTTAAAGATCTTTTCTAAACAAAGTGATGCTGCAATTCTATTCCCCACACAGGTCTAACACACATGTAAATCACAAGCACTGACAGAATAAAGACTCTTCTGTCTAAACTAAACTAATGCTGCACATCTGTGGTGGCTGTGTGCCAGTGCTGAGTTTTTAAGGGAGGGGCCTTAATCACTGCAAAAGAAATGACTCAGGCAGTAAGATAGAGGAGGTGGAATATGGATATGGGGTGTGAGGCTGTGGGTCTCTTCTTACTGTTTCTGGCTTCTAAATCTAAGAGTTGCTTCATTGTCAAGTTAATATATGGCACAGGTTTAGAGGCAAAGTTTCCTGAGTAGGATCATTCAGAAGGTCAACCACATCCTGGATAGCACCCCCAGTAGTGTGGGAAGCAGGTGGAAGGAGGGGATTCTGCCCCCCTGCTCTGCTCCGCTGAGACCCCACCTGTGGTGCTGAGACCAGCTCTGGAGTCCTCAGCACAGCAGAGACAGTGACCTGTGGCAGTGGAGCCAGAGGAGGCCACAGCAATAATGGGAGGGCTGGAAGCCCTCTGCTGTGAGGCCAGGCTGAGAGAGTTTAGTTTGTCCAGCCTGGGAAAGAGAAGGCTGCAGGGAGACCTTCTGATGGTCTTTCAGTGCTTAGTGGGGCTAGTAAGGAGGATAGGGACAGACTTTTGAGTGGGGTCTGTTATGAGAGGACAAGGGGTGATGGGTTTAAATGAAAATAAGATTAAGACCAGACAGAAGTTTTTGTGAACTGAGGATGGTGAAACACTGTCCCAGGTTGCCCAGAGAAGTGGTAGAAGCCCCATCCCTGGAATCATTGCAGGTCAGGTTGTTTGGGGCTCTGAGCAACCTGGTCTAGTTGCAGATTTCCCTGCTGACTGCAGAGGGTTTGGACTAGATGGCCTTTAAATGTCCCAACCTGAACCATTCTATGAGTCCAGCCTCATCTGCTGCTACAAAGATGACAGCAGTCATTCATAGTCTCATCCAGTCTGGAGACTCTTTGTCCCTCTGGACTTCCCATCCTACTACAGCTCACCTGGGAGTGACCAAACACAGGTGACCTGGATTCAAGCTCCATGTAACCAGATTAGCCCAGAAATCTCACACCAGCCAACACCAACATCACAGAGTGGTGTTTCCCTTCTGAAACTTTCTTGACACGTGATCAAACTCTCTCACTCTCCTTCTTTTTTGCACTCTTGCAAAATCCTCCCAGTTTAAATTGCAGTCTTTGGAGCCAACACGTCTGGCTGGAGCTGCTCTGTCATTCATAACCTTATTATGCAAATAAAACATAGACAAGCTGTAAGTTCCAATTGAATCCAAACACCCTGGAGCATCCAATAAATGGAGACATCTAAAAAACACAGCTCCATGGATGACATACATTTGTCATCCAGCTGAGAAATCTCAGATAGAAAGATGAATAAGAGCGAATTTACAAATGTCAAGAAGCTTCAGGATCCTTTTTGCCCATTTCTATTGCTTCAGGGAAGAGCTGAGACCCAGGGAAAAAATACATATATCCCTCTTGTGAAATGGCAAAGCCATGTTTGCACTTCTTAACCATCCCCAAAGGCTGATCTAGGGACCCACAGCCTTAACTTGGCATTTATTATTATTGTAAATATTTCTTAGATTCCTTAATGAGAGATGAAGAACTCCAACAGACTATTTCAGACTGCGCCTCAGCTGCTTGTCAAAAGGAAACCAAAAAAGTGAACACAAAGAGCTGACAAAATTAAAGAGTAATATTAAATAAATGTTTTCTTAATGCTTTTAAAGCACTGAGCCTGGACCTTGTATGTACAGAATATCTCTGTAAGAATAACTCATATTTTGGCACTTGGGGAGATGGTTCAATGCCCATGGTGGTCTTAGGGTGAAGGTTGGACCCAATGATCTGAAAGGTCTCTTCCAAGCAAAAAAAATTCTGATTCTAAGAATAGAATAGAATAGAATAGAATAGAATAGACCAGGTTGGAAGAGACCTTCAAGATCATTGCGTCCAACCCATCAACCAATCCAACCCACCTAAACAACTAACCCATGGCACCAAGCACCCCATCAAGTCTCCTCCTGAACACCTCCAGTGATGGTGACTCCACCACCTCCATGGGCAGCCCATTCCAATGGGCAATCACTCTCTCTGTGTAGAACTTCTTCCTAACATCCAGCCTAAACAGACAATGTGTTTTGTTGATCACAAGCACAATGGGAAAGAACCTGAGGCACAAAAGGTTAACACGGCTGGCCAGTGGAAGAGATTTTAATCAATATTCTTGATTTAGCAATAATCAATGTAACAATTTGTCAACAATTTGCTAATATTAGCAGCATTTCTGGAGCTGAGAGAGTTGGGGCAGTTCAGTCTGGAGAAGAGAAGGCTATGAGGAGACCTTATTGTGGCCTTCCAGTATCTGAAGGGGGCCTACAAGAGAACTGGGGAGGGACTTTTTAGGGTGTCAGGTAATGATAGGACTAGAGGGAATGGAACAAAACTAGAAATGGGTAGATTCAGATTGGATGTTGGAAGGAATTCTTCCCCATGAGGGTGGTGAGACACTGGAACAGGTTGCCAAGGGAGGGCAGGAATGCCCTTTCCCTGGAGGTGTTCGAGGCCAGGCTGGATGTGGCTGTGAGCAACCTGCTGTAGTGTGAGGTGTCCCTGCCCATGGCAGGGGGGTTGGAACTGGATGATCCTTGAGGTCCCTTCCAATCCTGACAATTCTATGATTCTATGATCTATTTGCTCTCTATTGGGCATTTCTGTGATGATAGGAGAGGTGAAATGAGTATTTAGCAGCCCAGCAAAGCAACTGAAGGTTTGGTTTGCAGCCTTTTCGTATTGCAACAGGTCTGAAAATTGCTGGGATGTTTTACCAGTACAAACTGGTCTGCAATGAATAGCATTGATTACCATCGTTTAGCTGTGATTCAAACCCCCGCTTTAGATAAGCAGAAGGGTTTAGAGCAGGCAAGGATGTAGTGCTGAGAGGTGATAATGATGATGGCTGCTATGAAATGAGTGTTTATAGAGGTTTGCAACTGCTTTTGGATCAAAGTCAACAGATCTATCAGTCACTCTCAGATGCAGGGGATGGAACATTTGTTCCTCATACAGAGGCAAAACAGCAGCAGAGGTGAGCTAGCCAAGGACTAACTCAAGAGTAGTGAAAGATCTCATGGAAATTCAATGGGTTTATTATTACAGGTGTACTGGGACATCTTCACTGCAATGTCACCATCTGGCATGGCCCAATTAAAACGTGAGTAGCTGCCTCCATAGATCCAACTGCTCAGATCCCAGGGGTGCAGAGCAGGCAGGGCACCCCAGGATCACAGAATGGTTTTGGTTGGCAGGGACCTTTAAAGGTCATTTAGTCCACCTCCCCTGCAATGAGCAGGCACATGTTTAGAACCCAGAGCACTGTGGCTCCTCACCTTCTAGGAGCCTCCCTTATGCTTCCTCAGGGATGAAAACATCTATGAAACTCATCTAGATGAGTTTGTTCCTGCTGGTCAGAGTAAATTCATAAATGATTAAAAACATCAAGAATCACAACTCCTCAGCTGCTACAATAAACCAGCACAGCTACAAATGCTGTAGTACCATCAGATCAGCTTACAACAAATGACAGCATGGCTTTGTCTAGTGCCTGTAAGGCTCCTTACACTGGGAAAGTCACAGCTCAGCAATTAGCTGAAGGTTTATTTGGACACAGTTGTTGTTGGAATGGGTTCAGGCTTACTTACTGAAGCTGTTGTTAGCACTGCTTCCTACAAATACAAAATGAGGGCTATCAGATAAATACAGAGGTGAGATAAAATCCAATTATAAGGTTATTTACTGTCTCCAGTGGTTAGAGTGGTTTTACCACTGAGACAAGTCTGTTGACATCTGTGGACCAGGGTGGGTGTGATGTCAGAAACACATGCCCTTGTGTAGCATGAATTTAAGAGTCACAGAACATTTTGGTTTGGAAGGGACCTTTAAAGCTCATCTAGCCCAAAATCCCTGCAGTCAGCAGGGACATCTCCAACTACAGCAGGTTGCTCAGAGCCTCAAATCACCTCACCTGCAATGGTTTCAGGGATGGGACATCTACTACCTCTCATCTACTACCTCAGTGTCAAAAATTTCTTCCTTCTGTTTAGTTTAAATCTCCCTCTTTTGGTTAAATCCATCACCCCTTGTCCTGTCACAACAGGCCCCGCTCAAAAGTCTGTGTCCAGTTTTCTGATCAGCCCTTTAAGCACTGAAAGACCACCAGGTCACCCTGCAGCTTTTTCCAGGCTCAACAACTCCAACTCTCTCAGCCTGGCCTCACAGCAGAGGGCTTCCAGCCCTCCCAGTATTGCTGTGGCCTCCCCTGGCCCCACTGCCACAGGTCACTGTCTCTGCTGTGCTGAGGACTCCAGAGCTGGTCCCAGCACCACAGGTGGGGTCTCAGCAGAGCAGAGCAGAGCAGAGCAGAGCAGAGGGGCAGAATCCCCTCCTTCTACCTGCTGCCCACACTGCTGGGGATCATCCCAGGATGGTTGGGCCCAGGCAGTGAAAATTGCTTAGAATTGCCTTGCTTAGAATTGGCCTGGCTTGGAGCAAGTGTCCACAACAATCATTACAACACAGAGTTCTTTTTCAAGCATATTCCACCACGGAAAGCAGCAGGCAGGGAAGTCTTTTGTATTTACTTTTACTGGCAAAGAATGATGCACTGATCCTGACGCCACTTTGTATTGCAAAGGCTAAGCTTAGATATAATTGCAGTGACCAAGCTACCCTCCCTTGGACAGGCTGCCAGGGAACCCAGAGATGTCCACACTCTGCCAGAAGACTTTTATAGACTGCTGAGTACTCAGAACCTTCACTAAGCTCAGTGGGGCTAAGGATGTTACCCCAGCTACCTACAAAGGATAGTGATGTCTGTTAAGGGTGATAGAATAGAATAGAATAGAATAGAATAGAATAGAATAGAATAGAATAGAATAGAATAGAATAGACCAGGTTGGAAAAGACCTTTGAGATCATTAAGTCCAACCTATCACCCAACACCATCTAATCAACTAAGCCATGGCACTAAGTGCCTCATCCAGGCTCTTCCTAAACACCTCCAGTGACAGTGACTTCACCACCTCCCTGGGCAGCACATTCCAATGGCCAGTCTCTCTTTCTATGAAGAACTTCTTCCTGTGGCAGCACCAGAGAGGAAAGGTCAGAGAATCACAGAATAATGGAGGTTGGAAGGGAGCTTTGAGGAACATCGAGTGCAAACCCCCTGCTAAAGCAGGGTCATACACAGCAGCTTGCCCACAACTGCACTCTTCAGGTGGGTTTGCAGTCTCTCCAGACAAGGAGACTCCACAACCTATCTGGGCATTCTGCTCCAGAGCTCCAGCACCCTCACACCAAGGAAGATTCTCCTCGTCTTCAGGTGGAACCTGCTGGGTTCCAGTTTGTGCTTGCTGCCCCTTGTCCTTTGAATAGAATAGAATAGCATAAACCAGGGTGGAAGATGCCTTCAAGATCACTGCATCCAACCCAGGCTGGATGAGGCTCTGGCCAGCCTGATCTAGTGCGGGGTGTCCCTGGCCACAGCAGAGGGGTTGGAACTAGCTGATCCTTGTGCTCCCTCCCAACCCTGACTGATACTATGATAAGGATTTCCCAAAGCATTTGGTGAACTTTCTTAGGATCCCTCAGCCACAAAAACCCTTATGGAATGGAAAATGGAATTCCTTCGACGCATCACAAATGAGGAGTGGGGTGCTGTTTTTCCCTTGTCCTGGGCTCTTTAGACTTTCTCTTTTCCTCTTTATATTCCCCAGAAATGCTGACTGCCACGAACATTAGATCACATTTTTCAAACCCAGCTATTTATTGTGTCTGTTTGCCCCTTCCTACAGGAAAAAAAAAAAGAGCAGAAACTTGTATTTTCCTTTTTGCTGGCTAAAGACACTTCCTAAGTAATCTAAGAAGCTACTTTCATGTTTGCTCAATAAGTATTTCAAGATGCTGCTATTTTGATAATGTGCTGACTGATCCATAATTCACAGCAACGTGAAGTTTAATAATATCCTCAACCTCAGACAGATGAGCTCTCAATTCTGATGGGCTAAATCGAGCTCTGAAGCCCTACTGCTCCTCATTTGTTTTGTAAATTGATACTGAATGGTTGTTACTCAACCTAACTCAGGGGTTTCTAACACCAAAGCATTCAAAAAAGAAATCACCTGAGCCCTGCACTCATGTACAAACATACTGCCCAGGAAGTGGAGCACACAGAATACAGAATACACAATTAACACCATCTCATCAACTAAACCATGGCACCAACTGTCTCAGCCAGGCTTCCTAAACACCTCCAGGGATGGGGACTCCACCACCTCCCTGGGCAGCACATTCCAATGGCCAATCTCTCTTTCAGGGAAGAATTTCTTCCTAACATCCAGCCTAAACCTCCCCTGGCACAGCTTGAGACTCTGTCCTCTCCTTCTGTCACAGATTGCTTGGGAGGAGTGGCCAACCCCCACCTGGCTACAACCTCCCTTCAGGGAGTTGTAGATGGCAATAAGGTCTCCCCTGAGCCTCCTCTTCTGCAGGCTAAGCAACCCCAGCTCCCTCAGCCTCTCTTCAGAGAGGAGCAGAACACAGGAGCACTGAGGACCAGCAGACAGGGCCACTGGGGACCAGCACACAGGAGCACTGAGGACCAGCACACAGGGCCACTGGGGACCAGCACACAGGAGCACTGAGGACCAGCACACAGGGCCACTGGGGACCAGCACACAGGGCCACTGGGGACCAGCACACAGGAGCACTGAGGACCAGCACACAGGGCCACTGGGGACCAGCCACAGTAGCACAGAAGGACCAGCACACAGATGCACTGAGGGCCAGCAGCAGGCATTACTTCCTGGTTTTCCTGACTTGGCTTTGCCCTGACACAGGTTAACTGAGCTGGGAGGGGTCTGGGAGAGATGAGATGTTCTAGGTTTGGCAATGTCCCCACTTGTGGCTTTTGCCTCTCTGCTCAAGTCATAAAACCCATCTGTGCCTCAGATTCCCCATCTGCCAGGTGGAGATGATTCCTTCCTGCCTCATGCAGCTCTGGGTGATGATTACTTTAGAAGCCCGCTCAGATCCATGGAAGAGACACTGCAAAAGGCATTGCTAAAGCATTGACAAGAGGCTGGGAGATTTCCTCTTGGGAGATTTATTTTACAACATGCATTTCTAAAGAACACATTCACTTAGAAGGTGAAGGAGGGGCAGAAATAACACAGCAAAACCAGGTTCTTGCTGGTTTTCCTTGCTCTTGTCCAAAATTCATCTTGTACTGCTTTCAAGGGTCTTGGATGTCCTGCCATTAACCCTCAGATTAAATATTTTCATTTGTGGGCAGATGAATAAATCAGAATTGGGTTTACCTTTGCTGGAGCGTGTCCAGAGAAGGGCAACGAAGTTGGTGAGGGGGTTGGAACACAAGCCCTATGAGGAGAGGCTGAGGGAGCTGGGGTTGCTTAGCCTGGAGAAGAGGAGACTCAGGGGTGACCTTATTGCTCTCTACAACTCCCTGAAGGGAGGTTGTAGACAGGCAGAGGTTGGTCTCTTCTCCCAGGCAGCCTGCACCAGAACAAGAGGACACAGTCTCAGGCTGCGCCAGGGGAGGTTTAGGCTGGCTGTTAGGAAGAAGTTCTATACAGAGAGAGTGACTGCCCATTGGAATAGGCTGCCCAGGGAGGTGGTGGAGTCACCATCATTGGAGGTGTTCAGGAGGAGACTTGATGGGGTGCTTGGTGCCATGGGTTAGTTGTTTAGGTGGGTTGGATTGGTTGATGGGTTGGACACCATGATCTTGAAGGTCTCTTCCAACCTGGTTTATTCTATTTTATTCTACCTAACAGCTACACCTTTCCCTGCTTACCTCCTCTCCAATCATCTTACTGGTGGTTGCCCAGGGATGTGTTTGAGGCCTTATCCCTGGAAACATTCAAGATTAGACTTGATACGGTGCCAGCTCTGATCTAGTTGTGTGTGCCCTGCTGACTGCAGGGGGGTTGGAGTTGATGACCCTTGAGGGTCTCTCCTGACCCAATGCAATTTGTGACTCTATGAAATGCTTTTTACCAATCTCATTGTCAAAAATCTTATATAAAACCAGAACCTGATAGCAGAGATCACTTCCTCCACCTGACTTGGACTAATCTGGCAGTTATGGGACTACAAAGCTCAGTGCATGGCACTGCAGCAGCTTTCCAGCCAGCACAAAATGGAAGTGCAACAATTTCCCCCAGCAAAAAGGCTGCTCCATCAACTACAAAATGTTTCACATCCTCAGGTCAGGGCATGCAAGACACCTTCTTGACCACTCCTGATTGCTCTGTCATACCCCAAACACTGCAGCCTCTGGTAGCCTACAAGCACCCAGGAGCCTTCAGAAGCTGTTTGTATGGTGTCAATCTCTGCCTGGCTTTGCATTCTGAATGAGCAGGATGGAACAAATTACAGACTGTTTTAAGGAAATTAAAATGCCAAACATATTTTACCTCTAAATAACACTAAACACAAATCTGAGTCTTCTGCCTCTCTGCATGCATCACTGCCAGCAATTACAACCTGATCTGTAACACCCAAAAGTTACAAGCAGGAGAAAGAAAAGGAAAAACACCAACCCTGCCTTGAATGAGACCCACTCCCAGGCTGCTTCTACATGAATGAGAGCATTTAAAATGTAAACAGGACTAGCAGAAGGACAGGGTGGTGTGGAAAGTAAATGGCAATACAGGCTTCCATCATCTGTATGAAAAATACTTCAGAGTGTCATAAGTAAATGAACATCTACATTTCAAACCATTCCAGGAATCACAGAATTCATTGTGTGGGAAGGGACATTTAAAGGTCATCTAATCCAACCCTGCTGCAGTGAGCAGGGACATCCCCAACCAGATCAGGTTGCTCAGGGCCCCATCAAGCCTGACCTTGAATGTCCACAGGGATGGGGCCTCCAACACCTCCCTGGGCAACTTGTTCCAGAGTTCCACCACCATCATAGCAAAAAACTTCATCCTCACATCCAATCTGAATCTACCCTTCTCTAGTTTAAAACCATTGCCCCTTGTCCTAGTCCTACAAGCCCTTGTCTCCCCAGCTCTCCTGTAGCCCCCTTCAGGTACTGGAAGGCTGCTCTAAAAGGTCTCCTCATAGCTTCCTTTGCTCCAGGATGAACAGCCCAACCTCTCTCAGCCTTTCTTTGTAGGGGAGGTGCTGCAGCACATCATCTACACTAAACAAACCTCCATGCTTTATACCTAAAGCAGCACAGAATGACCTAATTCTCCCATTATAGAGAGGAGAACCTATCTATAGCACGGAAGGAACAAGCAAGCCCTCTGTGCCCTTCCCAGACTGTGCTTCCTTGGCAGCGTTGTGTGGGATAAATCTCTCCTCCTCAGCTATCTCTTTACTTCCTGTGCTGATCTTATGCAATAAACACTAAAATAAGAGAAGTTGCTTGCCCTTTCCCAGCTGTCTCTTCACAATGATGCTGAACTATTGGGTAATATCTTCAAAATCTCATGAAAAGGAAAAAAAAAATATATGTATATAAATGTGGGTTTTTTTACCCCAGTGTCAGGATCTACTCACTTAGATTGAGGCTTGTGCACCTGGAGTCATTAGACTTGCACTGGTGCAGCTCACCTGGCTCTACAGACTCTATCTGCCTGTGTAGATAGATGGTATCAGAGATGTATGTGCTTTGGTATAACACAGGAATCAACAACGCAGTCAGGAGGATTTTCAGACACAGGAAGGACCCAAAGCTTTCATTGGACAGAGGAGTTCCTACACCTTACATGGTTTAGCATGATAGAATGGTTTGGTTTGCAAGGGACTTTTAAAGGTCTAACCTCCCTGCACTCAAGAGGGACACCTCCAACTAGAGCAGGTTGCTCAGAGCCTCAAACAACCTGACCTGGAATGGTTCCAGGGATGGGACATCTCCCACCTCTCTGAGCAACCCAGGCCAGCGTCTCATCAGCACCAGTGTCAAAAATTTCTTCCTTGCTTCTACTCTGAATCTCCCTCTTTAAATTCAAGCCATCACTCCTTGTCCTGTCACAACAGACCCTGCTCAAAAGTCTGTCCCCAGCTTTCTGATCAGCCCTTGAAGCACTGCAAGGCCACCAGAAGGTCTCCCTGGAGCCTTCTCTTCTCCAGGCTGAACAAGCCCAACTCTCTCAGCCTGGCCTCCGAGCAGAGGGCTTCCAGCCCTCCCAGCACTGCTGTGGCCTTCTCTGGCCCTGTCTGTGCTGAGGACTCCAGAGCTGGCTCCAGTACTGCAGGTGGGTCTCAGCAGAGTGCAGCAGAGGGGCAGAATCCCCTTCCTTTGCTGCCTATGCTGCTAGGGATCAACCCAGGACAGACATAGCTGGATCTGGGCAGAGATCATTTTTCACATTCAACTTCTCATCCACCTGCTTGCATAAAGCTACACCTGAAATCTACAACAGCAGGAACAGAACCAAATTGATGAGACTCCTTGGCCAGCATCCCTTCATCTTGTGCAAAATGCATGTTGATGTTCATTTATCTACTGACAGTCAGATGTGATCTGTATACACCTGACCATTGTGCTTCCTCGCTGTGGTGTGGGGAACAGGTAGAACCTTCCAGAAAAGAGGAGGGCTTTGCCAGCTCTTGGCCACCACCACAGCCATGGCAGCTGAAGCCCAGTGCAGGCAGCTACATGCCCAGCAATTAGAAGAAGAGCCAGATTCAGAAAGGTGTGGACACCTCAGCTGAGCCAGCCATTCCTCATATTCCTGCACAGGTTTTCCAGACTCATCCCTGCCTCCCAGAGAAGTCACTTCTTCCCTTGCCTTTGTCAGATACATTAAGTCAGCCTGGAACTCAGTGGTAAGGAAAAGAAAGGAAACTAGTTATAGAATCATGGAATTGTTAGGGTTGGAAGGGACCTCAAGGATCATCCAGTTCCAACCCCCCTGCCATGAGCAGGGACCCCTCACACTACGGCAGGTTGCCCAGAGCTACATCCAGCCTGGCCTTCAAAACCTCCAGGGATGAGGCTTCCACCACCTCCCTAGTCAGGGTTAGTCAGCCCTTGAAATCCACCCAAATGGTGTTGTGATTCAAAATTACAAATGTTTGTGTATGTTTGGGTTTGTTTTCCCTCTCTTTAGGTCTCTCTGTAGCTTCTGCTGCCAAAATAAAGCCCAGATGCTTCTTCCCTTTGTTACTAGAGATGAATTTGCATTTCCAAATGCAAAATCCTGTACAAGAAGCTTTGGCTGTTTCATTTCTTGAAACAAAATGAAAACTTCTTGAAGGAGGGAGAAAACCTTGGGTAACACATCTGGCAATGCTGAATTTCAGAGATGAAGAGAGCTCCCAGGAAGATCCTGACCTCCATCAGGCATCCTGCTGCTCTGCACCACCAGCACAGCCCAGAGCTTTCATCAGCCTATTGCAGAAGCTCCTTGGGAGCCCTCTGCTTGCTGCAGAACTGACTGTCCTGCTCAGACAGCTGCTTATGTCTAAATATATTCCCTGAAGACATTTCGTTCTGGTGGACAGAAGACTTGGTAGTGTTGGCTTCATGATTGGACTCAATGAGCCTAAAAGTCTTTTCCAGCCTAAATGATTTCAAGTTCCCCATGAGCCAGCAACAGTTTTTTGTTCCCAAGAAGGTCAGTGGTCTCCTGGGGTGCATTTTAGGAAGTGTGACCAGCAGGTTGAAGGAAGTTCTCTTCCCTTTTTACTCCGCCCTAGCGAGGCCACATCCGCAATACTGTGTCCACTTCTGGACTCCCCAGTTCGAGAGAGACAGGAAATTACTGGAGAGAGTCCAGCAGAGGCGATAAAGATGCTGAAGGGCCTGGAGCATCTCTGTGAGAAGGAAAAGCTGAGAGCCCTGGGGCTGTTGATCCTGTAGAAGAGCAGCCTGAAAGGGAATATTCTCAATGCTCAGCAAGAGTTAAAGGGTGGGGGGCAGGAGCATGGGGTCAGACTACTTTCAGTGGTGCCCAGTGACAGGACAAGGGGCAACAGGCACAAACTGGAACCCAGGAGGTTCCACCTGAAGAATGAAGAGAAATGTCTTTGGTGTGAGGGGCTGGAGCCCTGGAGCAGGCTGCCCAGAGAGGTCGTGGAGTCTCCTTCTCTGGAGAGCTCCCAGACCCACCTGGACATTGTGATCCTAGGCACACTGCTGTGGGTGACCCTGCTTTGGCAGGGAGGTTGAACTGAATGATCCTCAGAGGTCTTTTCCAACCTCCACCATTCTGTGTGCCTCTGAGATTCCAAAAGCAGAACACTGACAAAGCCATACTCTTCCCAAACCAAGCATGTGAGGAACCACACAGCACTCCATCAGCTTCTGTTCTCCTTGCCTTTGACAAAGCAAAACGCCGTTCCAGACTCCACAGCACCACATACTTTGGGTTACCCAGAGAAAGAGGCTTCAAATGTGCTCTTCACAGCATTTAATAACATCAGGGTGAATGATTCATGGCTAAATTAGGAAGATGGGTGATGGGTTGGACATGATGATCTCGAAGGTCTCTTCCACCCTGGTCTGGTCTATTCTATTCTACTCTATTCTACTCTACTCTATTCTATTCTATAGCACTTTCAGAGCTGAGCAGCATAAAGCAGATCCACGACAGATATGGCTGGGCACTTGCAGAATGAGCAGACAGCAACTTTCAGCAGAAAGCTGAACACTGTTGCTGCAAACTAATAATGATGTATGCTCAGGAGGGCAGCTGGCATGCATCTAAGTGCCTCATTCATAAAGCCTCTCTTTATTTCGAAGCTAGAACCACATACTTAGCAATACTGCCAGTGATAAACAGGACTCATTATGTGTTTTGGTTGTGTGGAGCAATTGCTCTGTGTTAATGCTGCATCGTGGTGCTCAGCACTAGCCTCAACAATTAGGTTCTCTAGAGCCCCTCATAAATCCCATCCACACTGCTGAATGCTCCTAAATGGCACATTATGCACAGGTCAAAGCTGGATCTGAAGCTTTAGGGTGCACAGTGAATCAGAATAAAAACATGCTCCCTAGAGACCTGTGAATGCTTCAAGGAAGATGAGGGGGAGGAGAAGACATTTGATTTTAAGGGGGGGGGGAAATAAAGGAATCACTTTGTGCAGTGAATTTTCTGTCTTGTTTCCCTTTCCCATTTTTATTACTTAGTAAGCATTCAGGAAAACTGGATCTTTGCATTGGGGATGTTCTGCACCTGCTGTCTAGCCTATAAAAATGCTGTTTTCAATTCAAAGCAATAAAACACTGCAATTAATCTAAATCACATCATTACTCTTGGAGCCTAGACTCACATAATTGCCTCCCTCTACCTTGCTGTGTACCTCTTGTCTTACTTTCCCATCTAGCTGGATTTTGTTCATCTTACCTCTTTGAACGTAAAGCTACTGCCCTTTGATGCTTGCTTTAGAACTCCCAGGCTCTGTTTCAGAGGAGGTGCATGCTTAAGCACCTAAACACACAGATCCCTGCACAGATCCCTGCTTTGCACGGTCATCATCATCATAGAATGGCTTAGGTTGGGAGGGACCAATCCTCACGCCATGAGTAGAGACACCTTCCACTAGACCAGGTTGTTAAAGTCCTTGTGCAGCCTGACCTTGAACACCTCCACAGAGGGGGCAACTATCAGACAGGAAGAACATTAAAATCTAGAAGAAATACCATGTGCACCCAACTCATAGAATCACAGAATCAACCAGGTTGGAAAAGACCTCAGAGATCATCAAGTCCAACCTGTTAGCTAACACCAAACACCACATGACAACTAAACCACATCCAATCCTGTTTTGAGCACCGCCAGTGACATTGACTTCACCACCTCCCTGGGCAGCACATTCCAATAGCCAATTACTCTTGCTGGGAAGAACTTTCTCCTCACCTCGAGCCTAAACTTCCCCTGGCACAGCTTGAGACTGTGTCCTCTTGTTCTGGTGCTGCTTGCCTGGGAGAAGAGACCAACCCCCACCTAGCTACAACCTCTCTTCAGGGAGCTGTAGAGAGCAAGAAGGTCTCTTCTCCTCTTCTCCAGGCTAAGCAACCCCAGCTCCCTCAGCCTCTCCTCACAGGGCTGTGCTCCAGACCCTTCCCCAGCTTCTCTGGACACCTTCCAGCATCTCAACATCCTTCCTAAACTGAGGGGCCCAGAACTGGACACAGGACTCAAGGTGTGGCCTAACCAGTGCTGAGCACAGGGCACAATGACTTCCCTGCTCCTGCTGGCCACACTATTCCTGATGCAGGCCAGGATGCCATTGGCCTTCTTGGCCACCTGGGCACACTGCTGGCTCATGTTCCGCTGCTGTCACCCAGCACCCCCAGGTCCCTTTCTGCTTGGCCACTCTGCAGCCACTCTGACCCCAGCCTGTAGTGCTGCGAGGGGTTGCTGTAGCCAAAGTGCAACACCCAGCACTTGGACTTGCTGAATGCCATCCTCTTGGACTTTGCCCATCTGTCCAGCCTGTCAAGGTCCCTCTGCAGAACCCTCCTGCCCAGAACTTGGTGTCATCTGCAAATTTACTGATGATGGACTCAGTAATTCCTACAAGGCTGGGATGGTCAGAATAATTCATAACAGGGGGTTTCCAGACACACACAGGCTACCCACACTGCTGAACATCACATGCCAACTGCTCCAGAGCTGAGCACTGTACCATGCCACTGCGAACCCCTGCAGCAGTGGAACAGGAACAGCCACCATAAGCACTGGTAGGAGATAGTGCAGGAGTAGGCTGAACATAGCTGGCAGAAAAGATTAAAAGTCTTTGCACTGCTATGCCTGAGCAGCCATGGATCCTCTCAACATCTTAGTTATGTGCTGCAAACCCAAAATACAAGCAGCTGCATCCAAACAGTTGATCCCAGTGTGGTATTCAGCAAGACCATTGCATGATATTCTATTAAAAAATGCAGATGCCAAAGAAAATGTCCTTTTTAGCCACTCTCATCTGGCAATTCCATACACAAGTCAAAGCAGAGGTAGCTGTCACTGAGATAAACTAACTCTGGGATTCCACAGATAATAGAATCATAGAGTGGTTTGAGTTGGAAGGGACCTCCAAAGGTCATCTAGTCCAATCCCCCTGTGGTGAGCAGGGGCATCTTCCACAAGGTCAGGTTCCCCAGAGCCTTGTTGAGCTTGACCTTCAATATCTCCATGTATGAGGGCTCAACTACCTCCCTGGGAAACCTGTTCCAGTGTTCCACCACCCTCATGGTAAAGAACTCCTTCCTAACATCCAATCTCAATCTGCTCTTCTCTAATTTAAAATAATAATAGCTTTTCAATAAATCAATGCATTAACTTCCCCATTCTCCATTTCTCCAGGCATGCAAACTCTGGTTCCTGCTGTTAGTAAGATACAAGCATGGACCAGCATCAACACGTGGTTCCACAATCTACAAGAAGAGAAATAAGGAAAGATTTCACAGGAATTCCCATTTTACCTCATGAACAGGACTTTGTGTCCTGAGGTGTTCAGTGCCAGAGCATTGATGAGATTGAGACTCTTGAATGTGTCCAGAAAAGGGCAACAAGGCTGGGGAGAGGCCTCAAGCACAAACCCTGTGAGGAGAGGCTGAGGGAGCTGGGGTTGCTTAGCCTGGAGAAGAGGAGGCTCAGGGGAGACCTTCTTGCTCTCTACAACCCCCTGAAGGGAGGTTGTAGCCAGGTGGGGGTTGGTCTCCTCTCCCAGGTAACCAGCACCAGAACAAGAGGACACAGTCTCAAGCTGTGCCAGGGGAAGTTTAGGCTGGAGGTGAGGAGAAAGTTCTTCACAGGGAGAGTTGTTAGCCATTGAAATGTGCTGCCCAGGGAGGTGGTGGAGTCACCATCCCTGAAGGTGTTCAAGAGGGAATTGGACGCAGCACTTGGTGCCATGGTTTAGTAGTCATGGGGTGTTGGGTGACAGGTTGGACTTGATGATCTGTGATTGATTGAACATTATTGATTCTATGATTTCACATCTCAGATCAGATGCAGATGAACAGGTGACAGAGATGCTGCTTTGCTACTGTGCATACAGCAGAGGATGAATCATTCATTTTCTCAGGTTTCCTATTCTTACTTGGAATAAAGTTTGCCAGATTGTCTGGACTCAAGTGGGCACAGAAAGTTTTATTCTGCACTTTCTGACATTAGCAGGAATGAAGGAGATGGAAATTTGTATTAATAAGCTTAAAAGCAGAAGCAGAAGATAGACTATGCAGAGGAAGATCAGCTGGGTGATGTCCAAGCAAAATAATTCAATTCCTCTTCTTTTCAGTCCAGGCACAACTAGAATCATAGAACCGTTTTGGTTGGAAGAGATCTTTAAGATCATCAAGTCCAACCATTAATCCAGCACTGCCAAGCCACCACTAAGCCATATTCCTCAGCACTACATCTACACAGCTTTGAAACCCCCCCAGAGATAGGGACCTCAGCTCTGCCCAGGGCAGCCTGAGCCAGGACTTGACAACATTTCTAAGAAATTGTTTCTCATATCCAACCTAAACCTTCCCTGGTGTTACTGGAGGATGTTTCCTCTTGCCCTATCACTTTTTACTAGGGAGAAGAGACCACCTCCCACCTGGCTCCAGCCTACTTTCAGGGAGCTGCAGAGAGCCAGAAGGACTCTCCTGAGTCTCCTTTTCTCCAGACTGAATAACCCCACCTCCCCCAGTTGCTCCTCACCAGCCCTGTTCTGCAGACCCTTCACCAGCTTTGCTGCCCTTCTCTGGACCTGCTCCACCACCTCAATGTCCTTCTTGGACTGAGAAGCCCAAAACTCCACACAGTATTCAAATATTTCAAGATAGGACACTGCTGAGCCCCCAGAGGAGACCTTTCAGAATTATTTAGCAAGTTGAACATGAGCTGTGGTCCGTGGCAGAGCCAATAAGAGCAAGATACTCCTTATGCCCACACACAAGGAGTGATTTTCAAGACTTCAGGTTTTAAGCACTGCCAAGAGCTTCTGTATTCTGTCTGTGTTTCAGGTGGTGTCTTCCAACAGTCCTCAGGTGGGGGAACTGTCCACCAAGGTAATTTAGTTTGGTTTTGGATAGCCAAGGTAGGCTTTTACACTTCTTCCAATCACAGTGAAAACTCCAGCCCTTGTTGTTGCAAGCAGCTTCTCAAGTTTCCTTTCTAGGTCTCCTACATCCTTGCAGCATTTTTTGCATAATGAATAGAGATATCAGGATGATTTCCAGCTTGGATATAAAATGCTCTAACTACTAAGGAAATTGCTCTGTGTACATTGCCAAAATGGAGGCATAAATAACACACTGAAGTGTATGAGATGAGATGCCTCCCAGTGACACAGAGGAAATGAGATTGTCTCACTTGCCCACACTTTGTCTGGTAGACTGTGTTGACACCTTGTTGTGAGACCACCACACTGTTTGGGAGTATCTCTGGGTATGCTCGTTGATTTTTCTCTCCATTTCCTTCCTCTATGAAGCCAAGGCTCCTTTATTTCCTCTGTTTTCTGAATTAACCTCTTTGCCTACTATCTCAGGCCTCTGAACTGAGCCTCTCCTATTCAGAGGAGAGCCCATGAAAGACCTTATGCAGTCCAGATGCAGCTGGCCAGACTTCAGTACCAGCTGCCATGGCATTTGCAACCTCTTAGGGGAGAGCTTCGCTGCCCTAAGGGCTGCAGGAGGCATTTGGTGCAGAAGTGGTGCATCATGCTCAAAAGCAAGCTGGAGTGTTGAGTCCAAGAGTCAGCTTTCCTGTGGTACACAGTTTGACATTTAGAAGGACGTTTGCACCATCACAATGAAACCAAGGCCTTCTGATGTCAAAACCTGGGACTTCAGCAAGGCTCCGTGGGCTGGTGGCAAAGGGGTTCCTCAAGGCAGTCAGGAAATAACAGATCATTGAAACCATCACTTCCCATGGTCAAGACAAGTTCTCCACTGGTCTACTAGCTGCACTAACAAGAAGGATGGAGAATTATTTTGTTGGGGAAATATGTTAAAGAAACTAAGATTCAGAAAAAGAAACTTTGAACTACATTTGTAGAGAGCTTGAAGACTTCTTTGGAGAGAGATGCTATGGAAGTGTAAGCTGGGCATCTTCTGGAAGAAATATTCCTGTCCTACTGAACTTTTCTCTGGATCTTTATACCATCAAGAACAAAGAATTCTAGAGGGAAATGTGAATTTCCAAAATAATCAACTTTCTCTTTACTCTGGACTAAGAAGTTAGGAGAAGTTAGTGTGAAAAATAAATCCATCTGGAGACAATGTCCAATGCATTTCTTTCCCACTGCATGCTCAAGCCTAACTCCTAAGATTCCCAAACAGATTTTATGTCCATACTTGCTTCTGGTTTCTGAGATTTCTTTTGCTCTGGTTGAACTCTTCTTGGCACAAGATCAAAAACTGGGAAATTCAGATGAGGTGGCTTTAAACCTCCCATTACTCTGCAGGCTCAGGAATGCTAATGAACGCTCAGTGCAGTGTGTGATGGACATCTGTACAGCTGCTGCTTACTGTGAGACAACAGAAAATGTGATCCAGCCTCCAAATTCTGAGGAATTGGGGATAAAACACATTAAGCTGGTAGGATGTCTGTTGTTGATGACATAACAATCGAATTAGAGGTTCTCTCCTAATTCTGAGCTCAAGTCAGAAGGCAGAAGACCTCCAGGAAGTCAGTGAGAGAAGGAAATTGGAGTCAAATATTTTAGTATTAATGCTAAAATGTGGATCAGGACAGCAGCAGAAACAGGAGCTGAGAAACTGAAGTATTTCAGAAAGTTAAAACAAAGTGCAAAACAAACCAAGGGAATATTCCCATATCCTATTCAGTTTATAAGGACACGAATGAGACCCTAACAGAGGACAATAGAGTGGCATTGAGTGCACCCTCAGCAAGTTTGCTGCTGACACCAAGCTGTGTGGTGCAGCAGACACGCTGGAGGGAAGGGATGCCATCCAGAGGGACCTGGACAGGCTGGAGAGGTGGGCACAGGCCAACCTCATGAGCTTCAACAAGACCAAGGGCAGGATCCTGCAGCTGGGTCGAGGCAATCCCAGGCACAAATACCGGCTGGGCAGTGACTGGCTGGGGAGCAGCCCAGAGGAGAGAGACTTGGGGGTGCTGGTGGATGAGAAGCTCAACATGAGCTCTCAATGTGCACTTGCAGCCCGGAAAGCCAATCAGAGCCTGGGCTGCATCAGGAGAAGTGTGGCCAGCAGGGCAAGGGAGGGGATTCTCCCCCTCTGCTCAGCCCTGGTGAGACCCCACCTGGAGTACTGCCTCCAGTTCTGGAGCCCCTAGTACAAAAGGAATCTGGAGGTGCTGGAAGGTGTCCAGAGAAGGGCCACGAGGATGAGCAGAGGGCTGGAGCACCTCTCCTGTGAGGACAGACTGAAGGAGTTGGGGCTGTTCAGTCTGGAGAAGAGAAGGCTCCCAGGTGACCTCATTGTGGCCTTCCAGTATCTGAAGGGGGCTACAAGAAGGCTGGGGAGGGACTTTTCAGGCTATCAGGTAGTGCTAGGACTAGGGGGAATGGAATGAAGCTGGAGGTGAGAAGGAAGTTCTTCCCCATGAGAGTGGTGAAGCCTTGGAATGGGTTGTCCAGGGAGGTGGTTGGGGCCCCACCCCTGGAGGTATTTAAGCCCAGGCTGGATGAGGCTCTGGCCAGCCTTATCTAGTGCAGGGTGTCCCTGCCCATGGCAGGGGGTTGGAACTAGATGACCCTTGTGGTCCCTCCCAACCCTGACTGATACTATGACAGATAGGTTGGGGTTTTTTTTTCTTTCCTGTTAAACCCCAGTGTTGCATAAAGGACTTTCCAGAAAGCCAGACTCTCAGAAACAGACCTACACCAGCTTGAGTTTCCTGGCATTCAGCAGCACTAATTGTCCCTTTTTTTTCCTTGCTCTTTGCCATATTTCTTGGAAAACAACAGCTGTGTTTGTTCAAATAGCAGTATCCTGATGACTTGATGATAGGCTAATCTGCAGAAATTCCAAGTGTGACTGTCCTGCAGGAATCTCTGCAGAGCACCACACAATTGCTTTTGGATGACACAAATCCCTGGAAAGTCTTCCATACTTTTGGCTGGTCTGGGAGGTTACTTTTAGCCTAGTGAGTTCACCGAAATGTCTTACAGCATGCACTGTGTTTTTCCGGTTTGGGGGAATAATTTCCTCATGCATCAATGTCAGAAAGTAATTCCCCAACAGCAGCAGTTTCCCTGTTGTGCACTCCAAGCAGAGGGAGGGAGGATGTCAAATTAAAACAGCTTCAGCATCCACAGGGAAATCAAGGCTACAAATCCAGCAGGACCATCAAGGTTCTCCATGAGATAATGCAAGCTTCAGACAGGGTGGTACCTTAGCAAGCAGTTCATACAACATCTCAAATGACCCAGGAGAAAAGCAACCTCATGAGAGGGGCTGAATTTATCACCTAAGGCCTTTAGCCAGACAGAGGAAAGTCAGCTCTGTAGCACAGGGGGTACCCAGCTCATATCACCATTGGTGTGTCACAGATTCATGGACTTAGAGAATGGTTTGGGTTGCAATGGACCTTCAAGATCATCTAGTTCCAACCCCCCCTGCCATGGACAGGGATGCCTTTCACTAGCCCAGGTTGCTCAAGGCTCCATCCAATCTGGCCTCAAGCACCTCCAGGGAGGGGGCATCCACAGCCTCCCTGGGCAACCTGTTCCCATCTCTCCCCACTGTGCTGTCTATTTAAGGTCATTATCTGACCACACAGCCATGGAGAGACACCTGGAAAACTAGATGTTAACTGAAAGACTGAGTGGGTTTGGTAATTCATGACTGATTTGAAGGACCTTAGTCATCTATAGAATAGTGGAATGGTTTGGTTCAGAAGGGACCTTAAAGGTCACCTGGTCACACCCCCTCTACAGTGAGCAGGGACACCTGCAACTAGAGCTGATTACTCAGAGTCCCCAAAAAAATGACCAGGAATGTACTTCTACCACCTGTCTGAGCAACCTGGGACAGGTTCTTGCCACCTAGAGTGGAAAAAAATTTATTCCTTCTGCCTAGGCTGAACGTCTCCTCTTGTAATCTAAAGCCATCACCCCATGTCCTTTCACAGCCAGCCCTGCTAATTCTGTCCCCATCTTTCTGATCAACCCCTTTAAGTACTTACAGGCCCAAGAAGGTCTCCCCAGAGACTTCTTCAGGTGTAACAATCTCTCAGCCTGTCCTCACCACAGAGGGATTCCACTTGCCTTTCTCCTCCTCTTTCATGTAAGTCCTGCCCTGCTCAGTTCTTCACTCAGAACTCTGAACACAGAGAGGAAATGGGGAGAAAAGAAAATTTTCTACCCAGCTATAGTCCTGCTAATTAAATACCAAACTGTTAATACATGCAAACCAGATGGGAATGAGGAGCAGGGAATGAAGAGGCAGAGCAGGATGAGGGGGTAGGATGGGTCCTTGAGCCCCTCAGCCAACGCACTCGCCAGTACCTAGAAGGACAGCAAGGGAATGGGACATTGCCAAGGTGGTCCTGATGGCATCATCTTTCCAGAAAAGCAGGTAATGTTTACATGCTTCAAAACCCAAGCTCAGCCTTTTTACAAGACAGAACACATGGAGACCCACTCCTGGAGAGAATACATCTTAGTTTCATTGGCTGTGCTTTAGGTAATTTGGGCAAATCTTCCTTTATTCATCATTCCCCCCAGACTGAACACTTCTTCCCCAGTTGGAGATTTCCTCCTCTCCAGATTGTGCTTTTCCCAAGAAAGGTGAGACCAGATGATATTTTAGGTCCCTTCCAACCTGAATTCTGTGATTTAATTTGTTGTAGACTTCCTCCCTGATCTTTCCACCTGCATTAATGGTTTCTACCCAGCTGCACCTCCCCAGCTGATCTTGGCAGTGCTGAGTCAACGGCTGGACTTAATTCCCTTAAAGATCTCTTCCAACCAAAACAATTCTTAGATGCTATTCTAGGATTAAAAACTCTTTCAGGAACTCTGAAGCCTCCCTGAGCAGGCAATAAGGTGACTGCAAAAGCCTTTGGCGACACAGTGAAGAAGGGAAGGTTACAGCTATGCAATGGAGATCACTTGTCTCCTTCAACTTAACAGGCTAGATGTGAGGAGGAAGTTCTTCCCCATGAGAGTGGTGAAGCCCTGGAATGGGTTGTCCAGGGAGGTGGTTGAGGCCCCGTCCCTGGAAGTGTTCAAGACCAGGCTGGATGAGGCTCTGGCCAGCCTGATCTAGTGTAGAGTGTCCCTGCCCATGGCAGGGAGGTTGGAACTAGCTGATCCTTGTGGTCCCTTCCAACCCTGACTGAAACTATGAAACTATGAAACTACCAGTGTAACTTCCAGGTCCAGGTCTGTCCTGTTCTGAGGTGCACAGAGCTGGACACAGCTTTACCAGCATCTTGCTTCTCAGCTGTGATGTGTTTAGGCTTTGAAGACAGCCAGCCAGCCAGCTCAACTTATTTGTGCCAGATAGTGATTTATATTTCTTAATCAATGTTTCAAATAAGACTCCAAATGTTTTATTTAGACTTAGCTTTATGACATCATCTTTTCCAGCTTAAACTGCAGCCTTAGAAACACCAAGAATAGAATAAAAGATTGGGTGAGCTTGACCTTCTCTAATTCCAAAACACTCTGTCCATTTATTGCTCCCATTTATTTCTTTATTCATATCACTTTCTCTTCCCCCCTATTATTTTCCTCTGAACTGAGGAAGCAATTTCGCTTCTGCTTTTGTCTGTGAGACCATATTTAATTTCATAGCCCCAATCTGCATAGAAATAAAGTCACTTCATCATTTCCTTGCCCATCTTCAAGACATGATAACTCAGATTGTTTTCACAGGTACACTGAATCCTCAACCAGCCAAGCATTTTAAGGCTGGGCTGATGTCCCCACCTTGTTTTCCAGCATTACAGACTGGTCCTTAGCTTACTTCTCCTGGAGCAACAACAAAATTAATCACAAATACCCCTGAAAAGCACAAATCTCCCCAAGGGGTGATTTATGAGCAGTTGTACATAAATACAGATCATCAATGCAGATGGTTCTCTACAAGTCTATTATCAGTGCTGATGGACTGAATAAAATTGCTGTCATTTTCCTCCACATGACTGAGCCTCTCTTTGCTGGAAAATTAACCACAAGCAACGTCTTTCAGCTTCCAGATTAAAAAATAGACAAAAGATTCCTTTTGCATTTAGAGTATGAGGCAGAAAAAAACTTTCAAAAGCTTACAGATTAAAGTATAAAATGCCTTAGCTCTTAAAACTTCATGAATAAGATGCACTTCATCAGTCAGTAAATTGCTGCGTTTGTGATCAGGCATTGGAATAGGTTGCCCAGGGAGGTGGTGGAGTCACCACAGATCCGCAGGATGTATCTGGTTGGAAGAGACCTCAAAGACCATCCAGTCCAACAGAGGGATTCGCAGAGGGCCTCTCTCACTTATCTGGGGGCCAGCCCAGCCCTTACCCTTGACATTATTCTACTTTTTTTCCTTACCAAACTTTCTTAAACTCAGCTCAAATCCCATCTGGCACAAGCACCAGAGCTCACCTGCAAGGTGGTGCTGCACTAGAAAAGCTCAAGAGCAGCACATCCCCTTTCCTGGAGAATCTGTTCCCACAGTTTATGGTTTCAAACCAAACAGCTGCCTGGCTTTGAAGAAATAATTTATCTTGTGAAAATATCAACAGCAGTGCAGAGAACAAATGCTCTAGATAGTCCTTTTTGCTTTTACGCCAGGGCTTCCGTGCCAGACCCTGGACTTGGTTTATGCCTCATACCCTGGAGCTTTCTAAGTACATAAATCAAGTGGAAAGTTTAAATCCAAACCCAAAAGGGGAACAGTTACAAACACAGAGTGCAAGCAAGGCTTCAAGAACGTTCACAAAGAAATAGTGATCCCTACAGATCTTTGCAGGAGGTCCCATCCCACTCACTGGACTGGCTCTAGGAATCCATCCCCTGGGATGCCAGAACCCTGGGACTCCAGGGCTGCTCCTACCTGGAGATGAGGGAACTGATTGGGTCTGCATCTACCTTATTTGATCATGTCTGAAATTTCTTCACAAATCCATCACACATGGATTTCCAGGGGAGCAAGGGGACTTTAGCAGCCACATCAGCTCCCATCTCCTGGGCCAGACAATGCTGAAACCAAGGTCAGCTACCTCCACAGGCAGAAGGCTTTTTGCTCTCTCTCTGAAAGAGCAAGTGCAGGTAATTAGCTAATTTACAACCCACTCCATAATTAAAATATAGAAAGACCTCAATGCTACAGGTCATGTTCACAGTTCATTATTCATGACACAATCATCTATTTTTTATATTTCTAGTCTCTCCAGGGGCTCACACCAGCCCCTTTGCAGGCTCTAGGGCATCCAACTGAACCAACGCTGCTTCTGAATTGCAATCATGAGGAAATGACCTCAAGTTGCACCAGGGGAGCTTTAGGTTGGATATTAGGGAAGATTTCTTTCCTGAAAGAGTGGCCAGGCAGTGGAACAGGCTGCCCAGGGAGGTGGTGGAGTCACCATCCCTGGAGATGTTCAGGAAATGTGTGGACATGGCACTTTGGAACATGGCTTAGTGGGCATGGCAGTGCTGGGTTCACAGTTGGACTTGATCTTAGAGGCCTTTTCCAACCTTAATGATTCTGTGATTCCATTCTATGATCTTTTCCTTCTCTCCTCCAGATACCTTCCTCAGCAGGAAATTCTACAACTAGCCCAGCTGCATTTTTTTCCACAGGAATTGTTGCTCAATTCTCAGGTGCTCACCATCCATTTAAATAAACCAAGGCTAGGAGCTGTAGGACCTGCCTCAGTAGTTCTGCCTGTGGTGAAGTCTGCAGCAGGTTAAGACATTAAAGTGGTTATCTGAACAGCCACTGTGACACCACAGCATCTCACCTAGCTAGGAGAGATATGAGCAAGACTTTCTGAGATGAGACCCTGTGACTGTTAATATTTTGGGTCAAAAAGCTAAGCTCAGAGGACACCATATCTAGGTCAGAAACATCACTGGACAGAATTTAGAAGGCAAGAAGGGTATATCCTTAAAGAACCTGTGTATCTAGTTTAGAATGGTCCATTCTAGTGCATGAGCAGGGCCTACGAGACAGCAGGAGAGGGATTTTGACAAGAACTTGTAGCCACAGGCTGAGGGACAATGGCTTTGAGCTGGAAGAGGGGACATTTAGACTGGAGATTAGGAAGAAATTCTTTCCAGTGAGGGTGGTGAGACACTGGAACAGGTGACTCCACCACCTCCCTGGGCAGCACATTCCAATGGCCAATCTCTCTTGCTGGGAAGAATTTCTTCCTCGCCTCCAGCCTAAACCTCCCCTGGCACAGCTTGAGACTGTGTCCTCTTGTTCTGCTGCTGGTTGCCTGGGAGAAGAGACCAACCCCCACCTGGCTACAACCACCCTTCAGGGAGTTGTAGAGAGCAATAAGGTCTGCCCTGAGCCTCCTCTTCTCCAGGCTAAGCACCCCCAGCTCCCTCAGCCTCTCCTCACAGGGCTGTGCTCCAGACCCCTCCCCAGCTTTGTTGCCCTTCTCTGGACACATTGCAGCAATTCAACATCTTTCCTAAACTGAGGGGTTTAGGAAAGGGGTTTAGGGGTGCCCAGAACTGGACACAGGACTCAAGGTATGGCGTCACCAGTGCTGAGTACAGGGACAGAATGTAGTATGGTGAGGTTCAAATACTACATCTAAAACCTCTTTTAGTGCCAGAATCTCAAAGGTACTTCATGTGATGGAGGTCTGTGGCTCTTATTGCTCCCAAAGAACCCCCAAGTTGTTCCAGCTGAAGGCTCCACCACAGGATTGTAATACAAATGAGAATAAGGAGTAATACAATGTATATTTATGCTATAATTTGAATGATTAAATAAAATGTCACTTGTATACACACAGCTGCTTTCTGGAGAGCAACAGTAATTTCCTGCTTTTCAATGGCTTGAACAAATGTGGTGAGTTGGATTTCTAAGTCTTTTTTGCTTGTTTCTTAATTGATGAATTTGTGTGTGTGTGTCAAAGAACCCAAATCATTCACAGAATTGCAAGGAGAAAAAAAAAGGAAAAAGAAAGGGAAAAAAAAACCCAACCCTGAATTAGCTTTGAAACACTGGCAGAATGTGTCTATAGGAGCAGGGAAACCACAAACACGTGCTGTAAACTCCCAGCTTACTTCTTGCTGCTAATCCTAGGCTGGGTTGGAATGGGTGATTGTCCTTCTGGTGTATGAGGTGACCAGAGCCCAGTTATCTGGCCAAGAAGTGGAACAGGCACAAACAACAGCTTTGGGCTTCCAGATCGAAAACCAGACAAAAGATTCCTTTGGCATTTAGAATAGAAGACAATGAACCAGGTTGGAAAAGACCTTTGAGGTCATCGAGTCCAACCTATCACCCAACACCGTCTCATCAACTCAACCATGGCACCAAGTGCCTCAGCCAGGCTCTTCCTAAACACCTCCAAGTGATGGTGACTCCACCACCTCCCTGGGCAGCACATTCCAATGGCCAATCTCTATTGCTGGGAACAATTTCTTTCTAACATCCAGTCAAAACCTTCCCTAGCACAGCTTGAGACTGTGTCCTCTTGTTCTGGTGCTGCCTGCCTGGGAGAAGAGACCAACCCCCACCTGGCTACAGCCTCCCTTCAGGGAGTTGTAGACAGCAATTAGGTCTCCCCTGAGACTCCTCTTCTGCAGGCTAAGCAACCTCAGCTCCCTCAGCCTCTCCTCACAGGGCTGTGCTCCAGACCCCTCCCCAGCTTTGTTGCCCTTCTCTGGACACCTTCCAGCATCTCAACATCTTTCCTAAACTGAGGGGCCCAGAACTGGACACAGGACTCAAGGTGTGGCCTAACCAGTGCTGAGTAGAGGAGCAGAATGACTTCCCTGCTCCAGCTGGCCACACATTTAGAGTATGAGGCAAAAAAAATTCAAAAGCTTACAGAATTGAAGTATAAAATACCTTAGCTCTTAAAACTTCATTCATAAGATGCACTTCATCAGTTACTAAAATTATTGTGCTTGTGATCAGGCATTGGAGTAGGTTGCCAGGGAGGTGGTGGAGTCACCAACCCTGGAGGTGTTCAAGAAACCTGTGGGCATGGCACTTGGGTGCATGGTTCAATGGCCATGGCATTGCTGGGTTGATGGTTGGACTCAATGATCTTAGAGGGCTCCCCCTACCCAAACAATTCTAAGATTCTATGATCTATGCATTCTCTTTAAGGTGATGTCATCAGACTGTCAATGCCAAGCCAGACTTTACTACTTCATTGTATATAATCCTAACAAAATTGATTTCTTTGCAAAGAGAAGAACAAAAAACATCCTTTATGGGAAGTGACAACCCTGAAAAGAACAAAACTTTCTTAGTGATACTTCATTCATGAAACACACACAGGTGATAAGGACTTCTCTCCACAAGAATCAGAGCTTCTCCTTTTCACTGTTTAAACACTGCCCAGTTTTGCTGTGTAATTACAAGAAATGAACCCTGAACTGTGTTTAAGGAGATCATTGTCTGACCACATAGTCATGGACAGATACCTGGAGAGCTAGATGTTAACCCAAAGACTGAGTGGTTTTGGTACCTCATGACTATTTTGAAGGACCTTAGTCATTTATAGAATAGTGGAATGGCTAGGTTTGGAAGGGACCTTAAAGGGCTTCTAGTCCAACCCCTCTACAGTGATCAGGGACATCTTCAACTAGAGCAGGTTGCTCAGAACCCCAGACAACCTGACCACAGAATGTAAGGGGCTGGAAGGGACCTCAAAAGGTCATCCACTCCAACCCCCCTGCCAGAGCAGGATCACCTAGAGCAGGTCACAGAGGAACACATCCAGGCAGGTCTTGAATATCTCCAGAGAGGGAGACTCCACAACCTCCCTGGGCAGCCTGTTCCAGTACTCCCTCTCCCTCACAATGAAAACTTTTTCCTCATGTTTCCATGGAACTTCCTATGCCTCAACTTCCACCATTGCCCCCTGTGCTGTCATTGGGCATCACCCAGCAGAACCTGGCTCCAGCCTCTTGGCACTCACCCTTCACATCTTACAGACATCAATGAGATCACCTCTCAGTCTCCTCCAAGCTAAAGAGATCCAGCTCCCTCAGTCTCTCGTAATTATTATCCTTAGGGGTTTTTGCCTTCTCCTTGTTTCATACTGAAAGCAGAGCTTTTGTTTTGCATCCCACAGCAGGTAGCTTTCATTCTCTGAGGAAATTTACATTTGATCTCCAAAAGAGTACAAAGGATTTCACAGATATCTTCCTAATTTACTGTGCATACATCAGTGCCACCACTCTTCAGAGCTACTATTTTGTCTGCTGCTTGCAGTACTCTTTAGGTAACACACACACACATATATATGTAAGTGTAAATATACATTAAATATGTGGAGTTCCTCACCAGCTTCCTAAAAATAAAGCTCCATCAAACAGAGCTGGTCCTGTGGAAAGCAGCAGACAGATACTTGGAAGAGGCAGATAGAAGGAAAGATTGAACAACATTTTTCTATCTGCAGGTTGTATCTGGAGGCTGGGGAAGTTTTGTCCACGGCAGGTCACAACTGGCAATTCCTGTTTGTTGTGGAAACTGATTGATTTTGTTGGTTTGGCAAGTTCTGAAAGGCAACATTTCAAATTCTGCAGTATTTCATGCCCCTTAGCACTGAAGTCACTTATAGGCCAGCCAATGAAACCTGGATTTGAGTTTAGGAAAAAAGGCAACAAACAACTTAGTGAATATTGACAAGAATATAATGGATTTGTCCTGGCAAGGAGTCCATGGACTTGGAAAGAAAATGTAGGTATGAGAAGCCCTGCTCTACTTATTTCCTGCAATATTTTGTTAGTGAGATCATCGGCAACAAAAAGCTGCAAGTTAATTAAAGCCTGGTGCAGGTGTAGAAGCTGTAGGCTGAGGTGACCACAAAATGCATCTGAGCAGGAGAAGGAGCAGTGAGTAAAGAAAGAATCTGTGCCCTTTCCTCAGTGACAGACCACATTTTTCTTGGCATTACCTGTGCCCATTTTTCTTCCTTATTCCGATTCCTTACTCATCCAGTAAGACTCTGAATAAAATACATGAACCCTACTATGAACAGACAGTATTTGTGGATTCATTATCATGCATTAAACTGCATCTCCACATAAAAGCAGAATGAGAGAGTCATAGAATCATTGAATTGTTAGGGTTGGAAGGGACCTCAAGGATCATCTAGTTCCAACCCCCCTGCCATGGGCAGGGACACCTCACACTATAGAAGGTTGCTCAGTGCCACATCCAGCCTGGCCTTCAAAACCTCCAGGGATGAGGCATCCACCACCTCCCTGGGCAACCTGTGCCAGTCTCTCACCACCCTCATGGAGGAGAATTCTTCCTAAAAAAAGAGGAATTATTAGAAGGACCTGGGAATTTTGGTAGACAAAGAGGGTTCTCTTTGGGAGGGGCTTGGACTCGATGATCCCTGGAGGTCCCTTCCAACCTCTAATGTTCTGTGATTCTGCGTGAGCCAGCAATGTGCCCTCATGGCCAAGAAGACCAATGGGCTCCTGGGGGGGCAGTAAGAAAAATGTGACCAGTACAAGGGAGGTTCTCCTCCCCTTCTACCCTGCTCTGGTGAGGCCACACCTGGAGTCCTGTCCTGGTCTCCCAAGCTCAAGAGAAGAAAGGAACTACAGTAGAGAGTCCAGCAGAGCTAAAGGGCCTGGAGCATCTCTGTGAGAAGGAAAGGCTGAGAGCCCTGGGGCTGCTGAGCCCGGAGAAGAGCAGCCTGAGAGGGGTTCTTCCCAATGGTGATCAATAGGTAAAGGGCAGGGGGCAAGAGCATAGAACCAAACTCTTTTGAGAGGTGCCCAGTGAAACAAGGTGAAACAGGCAGAAAGAATGGTTTGGGTTTAAAGGGACCTTAAAAGTTCATCTAGTTCCACTCCATGCAGTCAGCAGGGACATCTTCAAATAGATCACCTTGCTCAGAACCTTGTTATGATGCGTACAAGGATGCAAGGACCCTGCTCAGCTGTGCACAATCTACTTACTTCTTGGTGAAAAGATGCATCACACTGCTAGAGCTTCAGATGCTCTAGCCCTGGGCAGTTTGATTAGCTGACAGGAATTAATCTGTGCATTTTTGCTAGTAAATTCAGCATGGAACAAAACAGGTAGCAACATGTGGTGAATTTCTTCTGTCTCAGGCACTTATTCTTTTTCAGAGGAGAGCAGAGAAGAGGCAACTGTGGGCAGGAAATAGAGCAGGTTCCCCACTGCACTTAGAATCATGGAATCAACCAGGTTAGAAAAGACCTCAGAGAACACCAAGTCCAACCTATAACCTAATACCCCAACACCTCATGACTAACTAAACCATGGCTCCAAGTGCCACATCCAAGCCTTTTTTGAGCACCTCCAGGGACAGGGACTCCATCACATTCCTGGGCAGCACATCCCAATGGCAAATTACTCTTTCTGGGAAGAACTTTCTCCTCACCTCTTCCCACTGGCACAGCTTGAGACTGTGTCCTCTTGTTCCGGTGCTGGTTGCCTGGGAGAAGAGACCAACCCCCACCTGGCTACAGGTTCCCTTCAGTTAGTTGTAGAAAGCAACAAGGTCTGCCCTGAGCCTCCTCTTCTCCAGGCTAAACAACCCCAATTCCCTCAGCCTCTCCTCACAGGACCTGTCTATGCCGAGGGCAGGGGCTCGTTGGTACCAAAAGGCATTACTCCCACAGACTTACTCACAGCAGTCACGTTTCCAACTGCTAATCTGGTAGAATATTTGCTCCTTTTTACCCCTGTGGTCTGAGAGGAAAGCTAAGGGAAACCCCACCCCTTCTGAATTTCTTTTCTATTTATTGACTTGAGACAGCTATAATTTATTAAGCAAACTACCTGGCACCAGCAGGCCAACTCCAAGTCTACTCTTTCCATTACCGCTCAGAGGAGAAAGTCTCCAAGAGAGATGCCAAATGCACATGGGTGAAGTAATCAATATGGGGCGGGGGAGAGCAGATTAATCACCAGCTGTGTAATGCTGGACCCCGAAAGCCACTCGATTTAATCTCCACCGCTCGGAGCCGTTTCTAATCTCGTGCTGTACGCAGGTGTTCACAGCCCCTTTTGCACTAGCCTCGTGTGACCCAAGCCTGGTTTTAATTGCTTAACAAAGGTAATTTTATTAGAGAGATAAAGATATAGCTAAGGCTAATAAGCTGACTTCGAAATATAAAGAGCCTTTCAAGATTGGATTTTTAGTTAGCTTGCTGCTCTTTCTTTAGTATCTAATTGATTTTCTTGACATCTCTTTAGCCTGGCATAGTGCCTGCCTAAGTACTTTATCTGACCTTCAGGCACTTTGCCAGGTATTGATCCCAGCCCTACAATGGCCGTGTTGTAGCTGCTCCTCCAACTTTGATAAGGGCTAATGTACCAGCACCAGCCAGACAGGAAGTCAATGGCCACCAAATTTCCATCATCCTGCTCTCCCTATCTACTTAGGTGAGTATTCTGAGCCATGCTGAAATAAGATCCTAAGCAGGCCATATGTGCTTGTGTTCCACATTTCTCATCCAGGAAATATTTTACAAAGAGAAACCTTAAATAAAAGTGTCGAGAGAGAATTTTCATCGTCGAGCTAAAAGGAAGCTTTACTGATTTGTCGAGCAGGAATAGAAGCCAGCTTAAGCTCTTAAATAAAACAGCAAAAGAATACCAAAAAAAAAAAAAAAAAGAGAGAGAAGAGGAAAAAAAAGAAATTAAAAAAAAAAAAGAAGAAAAAAATACCCCCCAAAAAAATAAGAAGAGTTAAAAAAGACTTGACATTTTTCAGCAGCATCTCATGCACCTAAGTCCATGAAAAGATTTTGCACCTTTAAGGGAAAGCTGTGTCTTTAAATGGTACCTTTAACAAGAATCCCAAGACAGCAATTAATTGGGAGTTACTAATAGCCAAATACAGCACAGATTTAAAAGGAGAAAGAAAAAAAGGACATAAAACTTGCTAATATTCTTGTAATAGCAACAGTCAAGGTTAAGTTTTCCCAAATCCCACTTCACTCGTGCAAGGCCTTGTAGTTATTAAAGCCATTAAGCAATCCAAAGATAAGACTAATATAAGCTGTCTCCACCAGATGTTCCAGTGTATAAGGGGCTCCAGCATAAGGCAGAGGAAGCTAATGGATCATCTCCTCCATGCAGACTCCTTAAACCACTGCATCTGATTAAAGTGACAGCTATATAAGAATCTGGGCTGTTCAAAAAGCTTTACAGGGTAAATAAATACTTACAGCGTGTGCAAATGAGCAGTGCTGCACAAGACCAGCAGTCAGAGCCTTGAGATCATAGAATCATAGAAATCCTTTGGTTGGAAAAGACCTTTAAGACCACTGAGTCCAACTGTCAACCTAAGACCTCCATGGCCATCAAACTATGTCCCCAAGTGCCATGGCCACAGGTTTCTTGAATGCCTCCAGGAGTGGTGACTCCACCACCTCCCTGGGCAGCCTGTTCCAGTGCCTGGCCACTCTTGCAGCAAAGAAGTTGTTCCCAATCTCCAACCTACACACCCCTGGCAAAATTCCAGGCCATTTCCTCTTGTTCTGTCCTCTGACACTAGGGAAAAGAGATCAACCCCCACCTCACTGCAACCTCCTTTCAGGGAGTTGTGGAGAGCAATGAGGACTCCCCTCAGCCTCCTCTTCTGCAGACTACAGACAATCCCAGTTCCCTCAGACTTTTCTCCTATGAAGCAGACAAGTGAGTCTGCAGACACACTCCAAATAATTGTCCAAGGCTTCCAATGGAGTCTTTTAAATGGTTTGTTGGGGTTTTTTTGATGTTTGGTTGGCTCTGTATGCCCACAGAGAATCAGTAAGGAGCCATGGTTTCATGACCAGCCTCCAGACTTGGAAATATTGGTTGAATCCTAACACTCCATCACAACTGAAACACTCTTCACAACTACTGAGTCTTTCAGTGTCTCCAAAACATTGACAATGGATGCACAAGGAACGCTGCCAGATAAATACTTTAAACATTGAACTCAAGGACAACTGTTACAGAGCAAGACAAATACCACAGACAGACAAGAGTCGTGCTTAGAAGACACAGCTGCCCTGAGGCTCCTGCTGCTCCAGAACGAAGCCCAGCTTAGCCATAACTGCCAGTTAATTCAAATGCAAGACAACAACAACAAAAGTACTCAATATTCTGCATTTATGTATTTATATTTGCTTGAAAGAGTTAAAACAGACCACGTTTCAAAAGCTAAGCTTCCCAGCCCCCACCATGAAAAAGTTGAGATCAGGAAGAGAGTAAACAGAAATGCTTCAATCCCAAACTCTTGTAAAGGGGAAAACAATCAAGTTAAGCCAAGGGGAAAGCTTCAGCAGGGAAAATGATGGATTTTTCAAGTGACAAAGAAAATATTACAAACAGATCACCACATTAAGAGACTATTTCAATATACAGGAAGATCCCTCTTGTACTATTTTGCCTTTAGCTGGTCAGGAAACTTCACATCTTTCACTCACTCTGCAAAACACTGTCTCCCTACCTTATCATAGTATCAGTCAGGGTTGGGAGGGACCACAAGGATCAGCTAGTTCCAACCCCCCTGCCATGGGCAGGGACACCCCACACTAGATCAGGCTGGCCACAGCCTCATCCAGCCTGGGCTTAAACACCTCCAGGGATGGGGCCTCAACCACCTCCCTGGACAACCCATTCCAGGGCTTCACCACTCTCATGGGGAAGAACTTCCTCCTCACATCTAGCCTGAATCTCCCTACCTCCAGCTTCATTCCATTCCCCCTAGTCCTATCACTCCCTGATAGCCTGAGAAGTCCCTCCCCAGCCTTCTTGTAGCCCCCTTCAGATCCTGGAAGGCCACAATGAGGTCACCTCGGATCCTTCTCTTCTCCAGACTGAACAGCCCCAACTCCTTCAGTCTCTCCTCATAGGACAGGAGCTCCAGCCCTCTGCTCATCCTCGTGGCCCTTCTCTGGCCACCTTCCAGCACCTCCAGATCCCTCTTGTAATAGGGGCTCCAGGACTGGAGGCAGTACTCCAGGTGGGGTCTCACCAGAGCTGAGCAGAGGGGGAGAATCACCTCCCTTGAACTGCTGGCCACACTTCTCCTGCTGCAGCCCAGGGTCTGATTGGCTTTCCGGGCTGCAAGTGCACATTGAGAGCTCATGTTGAGCTTCTCGTCCCCAGCACCCCCAAGTCTCTCTCCTCAGGGCTGCTCTCCAGCCAGTCACTGCCCAGCCTGGATTTGTGGGTTCCAGCCTGAAAAGAGGCTTGAAAAGTCCTGTCATTTCAGCAAGGACTCTGCTGTTCCCCTCCAAAGAAATCACTCAAGGTACAAATTAACGTTTTGGAGATTGATCCACTATTTAAATTTATTTGGCCTCCCATAAGTGCTGTGATGCTTCATATAGGAGTAGAACAGGAAGACGTCTCCCAGACGGCTTGGCACGGCACCAGCAGACCATCAGCAAAGAGGCAGCTGAAAGATCTGCTCTTGCAAAGTGGATGTGGAAGGGCAGAAGATTTCTGCTTTGACTAAGACTGGCTGGAGTCCTGGCTCATAAAATAAATGCATCTGACAGTGAAGTCAGCAATGAAGTTAACAGAATCAGCATAACTGAAACACTGATGCATGGGGGCTCTTGTGGTGCTAAACCGAAATGACTGATCTAAAGGCAACACCTCCCTTCTTCTCTTTCTCAGTTTGCTTCTGCTGCAGAAATTTCCTACTTTGCTCTCTCCATTTCTGCTCAGATGAATGAGTTGATAAAGAAGGTGGTGGGGAAGGACCCTGATACATCTACTCAGAGCTGCATACTGCTCCACCTGCAATAATCATTGACTGGAATGGGTCGGAAGGGACATTTAAAGGTGATCTAGTTCAGCCCCCTGCAGTCACCAGGGACATCTTCAACTTGATCAGGCTGCCAGAGCCCCAAACAACCTGTTTCCAGGGATAGGGCTTTGACCACCCCTATGGGCAGCTAAGGCCAACGTCTCACCACCCTCATGGGAAAAAAATTCCTTCCTGCTCTCTAGTCTAAATCTCCCACTTTTAGATCAAACTGTCACCCCTTCTCCTGTCACAACAAGACCTGCTCAAAAGTCTGTCCCCAGCTTTCTCATCAGCCATTTTAAGCACTGGAAGGCCACCAGAACATCTCTCTGGAGCCTTCTCGTCTCCAGATTGAACAACCCCAACAATCTCAGGCTGGCCTCACAGCAGAGGGCTTCCAGCCAACCCCCATCATTGTTGTGGCCTCCTGCAGCCCCAATTCCTGTCCTTGTGCTGAAGACTCCAGAGCTGAACACACTAGAGACAGGGAGTATTCCGTAGGATCTCCCTTGGGAAAACTCCCCAAGCAGAAATCTCTGCTGGCTGTGGCACTCCCAGCCAAGGCATAGGGAGGGTGCATGAAAATTTAGAACAATGTCTGCAAAGAGAACAAGTTGGGAATGTAAGTAGAAGAAACATGGATTAGGGAAGATAACTGAGTGGGTTCCCCAGGGTGCTCCCAGTTCAAAAGAGACAGAGACCTGCTGGAGAGAATCATCAGTGTGTATAAATATCTGAGGGGTGGGTGTCAAGTGGAGGGGGCCAAGCTCCTTTGGGTGGTGTGCACTAATAAGACAAGAAACAACAGGTTCAAGCTTGAACACAGACAATTTCACTTCAACATGAGGAGAAACTACTTTAAAGCGAGGGACACAAAGCCCTGGAGCAGGCTGCCCAGAGAGGTTGTGGAGTCTCCTTCTCTGGAGACTTTCATTCCTGTGTGGACTACCCTAGGTGATCCTGCTGTGGCAGGGGGTTTGGACCTGATGATCTCTGGAGACCCCTTCCAACCTCTAATGTACTGTGATACTGTGACATGGGGCAGGGCTGAGGGAGATGTACAGGATCTGGTTTTCTTACCGTTAGGGCAAGGCTAATTTGCTTTAGTTGCAATTAGCCTTTTTACCTCCTAAGCTCTGACGTTTAGTGCAGATTGATAGGGCTTTGGGTGTATCTCTGGGAACAGTCTGTGGACATGGAGCCACTGATTTTTCTTTATTATTATTGCTAATAACACAAGCTGAGCAAACGTGGCCTGGGAACCACTACATTCTGCAGAAACTTTGCTAGGTCTGGAAAATTTCCTTCTCAATGACAACAATACTTAGTGGCAAACCTTCAGCTACAGAGATGTGGGTGGACAAGCCCCTGTGCTTTATTTCGTAGAATCAACAAGGTTGGAAAAGATCTTTGAGATCATCAAGTCCACCCCATCACCCAACACCTTCCAATCAATTAAACCATGGCACCAAGTGCCTCACCCAATCTCTTCCTGGACACCTCCAGGGATGGTGACTCCACCACCTCCCAGGGCAGCACATTCCAATGGCCAATCTCTCTTTCAGGGAAGAATTTCTTCCTAACCTCCAGCCTAAACCTCCCTTGGCACAGCTTGAGACTGTGTCCTCTTGTTCTGGTGCTGCTCGTCTGGGAGAAGAGACCAACCCCCACCTGGCTACAGCCTCCCTTCAGGTTTGCATCTTCCACAAACTTTCCAACAGATGATTTAAAGCAGAGGTGTCCAGCAGCCGCAGTTAGATGCACTGCAAGATTTTAGATGAAACTATTCCGGTTGAGTCTGCAGTGACACCATTCCTCTTTTACACAGATTGGGACAGAACAACAGAATGGCTTTGGTTGGAAAATGCCTTTAAGATGAACAAGTCCAACCATTCTCTAACTCTACCAAGACGGAGGCTAAGCCATGCCACTCAGCACCACATCTTTGCGCCTTTCAAACACCTCCAGGGATGGAGATTCAACCACCTCCCTGGGCAGCCTGTTCCAGTGTTTGAGAATCCTTTCAGTGAAGAACTTTCTTCTAATACTGAAACTAAACCTCCCCTGGTGCACCTCGATGCCATTTCCTCTTGTTCTATCACTTGTTACTCAGGAGAGGAGGCCAACCCCCAGCCTTGCTCCAACCTTCATTCAGGGATCTGTAGAGAGCTAGAAGGTCTCCCTGTCTCCAGACTAAACAACCCCATTTCACAGAATGTTAGGGGCCAGCAGGGACCTCAAAGGATCACCCAGTCCAACCTCCATGCCAGAGCAGGATCACCTATACCATACCACACAGGAACACATCCAGGTGGGTCTTGAATATCTCCAGAGAGGGAGGCTGCACAACCCCCTGGGCAACCTGTTCCAGTGCTCCATCAGCCTTACAGTGAAAAATCTTTTCCTCATGTTTCCATGGAGCTTCCTATGCCTCAAGTTGCACCATTGTCCTGTGTCCTGTCACTGGGAATCACCAAGCAGAGCCTGACTCCAACATCTTGCCACTCAGCCTTTACATAGTTATAAACATTAATGAGGTTCCCCCTCAGTCTCTTCCTCTCCAAGCCAGAGACCCATCTCCCTCAGTCTCTCCTCATAAGGGAGATTTCTCTCAGCTGCTCCTCACCAGCTCTGTTCTCCAGACCCCAGCTTCATTCCCCTCATCTGGACCCTCTCCAGCACCTCCATGTCTTTCTTGTAGTGAAGGAACAATGCAATCTATCCAGCTCCCAAAGGAACAATACAATACAATACAATACAACAACAGGTTGGAAGAGACCTTCAAGATCATCACGTCCAACCCATCAACCAATCCAACCCACCTAAAATACAATACAGTACCATACAGTACAATACAGTACAAAGAGTACAATACAGTACAGTACAATACAACCCACCTAAACAACTAAAAAAACCCTAAACCCTGGCACCAAGCATCCCATCAAGCCTCTTCTTGAATACCTCAATGAAGGTGACTCCACACTTCCACAGGCAGCTGATTCCAGTGGGCAATCTCTCTCAGTATACTTCTTCCTAACTTCAAGTCTAAACCTGCCCTGGCGCAGCCTGAGACTGTGTCCTCTTGTTCTGGTACTGGCTGCCTGGGAGAAGAGACCAACCTCCGCCTGGCTACAACCTCCCCTCAGGTAGTTGTAGAGAGCAATAAGGTCACCCCTCAGTCTCCTCTTCTCCAGGCTAAGCAACCCCAGCTCCCTCAGCCTCTCCTCATAGGGCTTGTCTTCCAAACCCCTCACCAACTTTGTTGCCCTTCTCTGGACACGCTCCAGTAAGACAACATCTTTCCTAAACTGAGGGGCCCAGAACTGGACACAGCACTCAAGGTGCGGCCTAACCAGTGCAGTGTACAGGGGCAGAATGACCTCCCTGCTCCTGCTGGCCACACTGTTTCTGATGCAGGCAAAAACCACTATATGCTCTGACACAGACACTCTTCAAGAGAGCTGGGAAGAATGAAAGACAAAACCCTTCTAGGACTACATTTTTTTCCTTCTTCCTATTTTAGGCACTAATATATCTTTGAGTAATTTAATCTTCAGGAAACACAGAAATTGCCCAGGGAGGTGGTGGAAGCCTCATGCCTGGAGGTTTTTTAAGGCCAGGCTGGATGTTGCTCTGAGCAACTTGCTCTAGTGTGAGGTGTCCCTGCTCATGGCAGGGGGGTTTGAACTGGCTGATCCTTGAGGTCCCTTCCAACCCTGACAATTCCATGATTCTATAAATACTTCTTGACAGAAGCCAGTGAAGGGCTCTTACGAAGCAAGAGAAAGCCAACAGATATGCAGCAGCTGTCTCAGGGATGCAGAGGTTTGAAATTGAACACCCCAAATCCAAGTAAAACTTCATTACTTGCTTTTGATGAGTGCAGAAGTTTACTCTGCAGAAAATTAACCAGCTTAATATCAACATGGCAATACACTTAACCTAATTACAGAAAGAATGATTGCTCTTTAGAATGGGCTGCCCAGGGAGGTGGTGGGGTCGATGCCCCTGGAGGTGTTTTAAGGAGAGACTGGATGAGGCACTTGGTGCCATGGTCTAGTTGATTAGATAGGGTTGGGTGATAGATTGGACTTGATGATCTTGGCAGTCTCTTCCAACCTGGTTGATTCTGTGGTACACCCTCACTTCTTTAGAATCTGGTTCAAATTGGGCTGTAACAACATGGGTGGAATAAGTCTTTTCTTCTCAAGTGAGTGTCATGATGTAAAGGCACAACAAAAATTTTATCACACAACCCAGTGTTGACTCCAGAGGTCTAGAAGGACTCTAGGGGGACTAGAAGGTGGTGCCAGGTTAGATGTTAGGCTCAGTCTTAGAGGTCTTTTCCAACCCAAAGAAAGTCATGCTTTTACACAATTGAAGAAATTCACTGAAGAGCCTGTTCAGACCCTGCTTCTATAGAATGGAATGGACCAGACCTTCGAGATCATCAAGTCCAACACCATCTAATCAACTAAACCAAGTGCCTCATCCAGGCTCTTCCTAAACATCTCCAGTGCTGGTGACTGCGCCACCTCTCTGGGCAGCACATTCCAATGGCAAATCACTCTATGAAGAACTTATTCCTCAGAAGTTGGAAAAGACTTCAGAGAACATCAAGTCCAACCTAGTACCTAATACCCAACACCTCATGACTAACTAAACCATGGCTTCAAGTGCCACATCCAAGCCTTTTTTGAACACCTCCAGAGACAGGGACTCCACCACCTCCCAGGGCAGCACATTCCAATGGCCAATCTCTCTTACTGGGAAGAACTTTCTTCTCACCTCGAGCCTAAACTTTCCCTGGCACAGCTTGAGACTGTGTCCTCTTGTTCTGGTGATGGTTGCCTGGGAGAAGAGACCAACCCCCACCTGGCTACAGCCTCCCTTCAGGGAGTTGTAGAGAGCAAGAAGGTCTCCCTTGAGCCTCCTCTTCTCCAGGCAAAGCAACCCCAGCTCCCTCAGCTTCTCCTCACAGGGCTGTGCTCCAGTCCCCTCCCCAGCTTGGTTGCCCTTCTCTGGACACCTTCCAGCAACTCAACATCTTTCCTAATCTGAGGGGCCCAGAACTGGACACAGGACTCTAGTGCAATGTCCTCAAAATGTCTGTCTGCCTCTCTTTCACAGTGACTGAATTTCTCCCCAAAGAGCGTTTGATCCGCAGAAGTGCTGGCTTAATCATCATTGACTTAATGATTCTTTTACAATGTCAATTAACTGGGATGAAAAATTAAACCATTTGCAGAGCACGAGGACCTTTTAAATTACACATTGCAAAAATATTATTTAAAATTCTTGGTTATATAACCCCTTTTAGAACTGTCACAGAATAATGCTGCTCTAACATTTGACTCATTACTCATGCCAATGCTTGTTGGAATTCAGCGCTGGCAGGTATTGAAATACCAAACTCACTAGAAATGAAGAAATTAGCAAGGTGGAACAGCAGAATTAGGCAGTGCTATGCAGAAAAGGCAGGAGGGATGGGGGGGTGGGGTGGAAAACGCACATCCCATTCAGGTGCTAAAACCTGCTAAACATGAGGTTTGACACTGCTAATGTCATGGTAAAGCTCCAATTATATAACAATTGCCAAATTCTATAAAACAAGTCAGATATCCAAGGTGGGTTTTGACTTTTGTTCTTTTGAAAACACATTGAAGCCATTTGCTGGGAACATTTCCTTTCAGCTGGTTTTACCCTTTCCATCCGTCCCTCCCCACACCCACGTCGCAGTGCACCCCTGAATGGGTGTTTTACTCTTGACTCCTTCAGTTAATTCTCTTAGAGAGTTGCCTTGCTACTGCAAACTACCTCAAGCAGCTCTCTAATGCTGCCTTCTCATTGTGCTGTGGAGCATTTCTTTAGCACTCAGCAGTTGCACTGACAGTCATCAAGCAGCGAACTGCTCCAACTCACCCTTCAGCAACTAACTGCTGTTGCCTCTGCTGCTCCTCTGATGGGAAACCAAATGAGAGGCTCGATCTGGGACCTGCATGAATGTGGGATTTCCCCTCAAGGGAAACATATTCAAATAAGCCTAAACATGTACAAGAAAGAGTCCTTTTGCTTCTCCCTAGCCCAATAGATATGCACTGGAGGTCACAGTGTTTGTCATGTGAATATCAGGGGTAAGTATTATAATTTAAAAGAAGGAAACAAAATCTAACAGTTACATTTGGAACAAAAGAAGCCATTCATGGGGCTGCCTGTTTTCTGAACAGCCATCATGCAATGCCCAACATAAATTAGCAAGAGGACAGTAAAAGGATGGCAAGTAGCCAAATTACCATGATAATTTCTGGCTTCAGTGTTCATCGTGGTCTCCAGTGGGTTTTATCAGTGTGTAAAGGCTCATGGTTGTTGTGGAGTGTGCACTAGCAAAACTCACTTCTCTTTCAGTCCCACTAAATCATAAACATATGCTGGAAATGAGTCCACCCCCTCTCTCACTCCACCTTTTACATATATATATGGAAAAAATAATAATAACCAGGAAAGCTCAAGAAACAGAGAGAAAACCAAACCAGTCTAAAGGCACTTTCAAGGAACAGAATTCCCTTTTAACTTACAGGTTCCTTCAAAGACCCTCTCTAACAGGATTCTTGTGGTCACTCTGTCACCATGGGATCACTAGATGTCATGACTTCAGGAAGGGTCAGTATTTAACAGCAGTAAGGACAGACATACAGAGGATAGAACACAGGAGGTTCCACCTCAACACAACCAGATGCTTCTTTAGTGTGAGGCTGCTGGAGCCCTGAAGCAGGCTGCCCAGAGAAGTTTTAGAGTCTCCTTCTCTGGACACTTTCAAAACCCACCTGGATGTGTTTCTGTGTGACCTGCCCAATGATCTCTGGAGGTCCCCTGCAACCCCTACCACTCTGTGACTCTGTGATATTCAGGCCCATTAGGATAAAAGCCTTTGTGCACATTGCAAGCACCAAATCACCCTCCTTACAACACACCAGGTTGTAAGGGACCTCAAGGATCATCTGTTCCAACCTTACTCATGAAAAGGACAGTCTACTTGTACACTTAATCATGACTGACACAAGAAAATAGACTCCTGGTTTTCCTTCAGATGGATTCCCACAGCGTGCAAACATGGTTAACCTTGCCCACACCTACGGCGCAGTATTGACTATTCTCCATGCATAAAGACTTTGCATCATTGTTGTCTCCTCCACAGAGGAGAAACAAGACTTGTGTGACCAGTCATACAGCACAGGGAGTCAAAGATCACAATCCTCAGGCTGAAATGTTATTGTCTAACATAAAAATCAGCCAACCTCAGACTCCAAACCACAACAACTCCCTTTCCCTGATGAATAATTCCCCACCAGCCTTCTGCACTAGGCCTTTGTTTCACAGCTGGAAGTCTGAATGCTATCACTGATAATGCTGAGTATATTCTGGAAAGAGCCTTTTAAAGGCCTGTCACTAACACTGATGAACTTTACATGAAATTCTGAAGGCATGGGACATTTTGGATTCCACGGGGCAAGGAGTTCTTTTGTAGCTGCCTATGTTTCACATACTTCTGATCACCTGAAGGCTGTTGTAAACAGAGCGTTTCTGTCCTGCCTAGACCTCAGCAGTCATTAACATTTCACATTCCAAAGCTTATTCTCCAAATAACCCTACTTTGATTTTGGAAAGGGAATCTAAGGGAAACTTGTATTAGGAATGTCCATTATGCCTTCTCTTGGCAATGTCAATTGGAGGAAGAAAGTAGAAGCTGGGATTGTTGGAGTTCCACACCAATTGTAATGTCATTGTGTGATCCCTCACCTCAGTTTCCACACTTTCCACCTGACTGTACCTTTCTGTTCCATTAAATTAACAACATCACTGAAATGATGCAAAGCACAGAAGGACATAGAGACAATGTCTCTTTTGTTCTTATGACCTAATGCTCTGTGGATGCTACTGATAAAACCAAAAGGAAGGTTTCCCTCTGTGAGCAGCAATTATCATTGCTTCACTTGCTGCTCAAGATCACAATGAGAAGCCACAGTTGCTTATGTCTTCATGATATGGAAAATACTGCCTAACTGCTGGCTTGTGGAGTGTCCATCAAGTTTGTCTTCAGGCTTCTAAATTTGGGATCTGATTACCTGAGATACCATGTCCTAAGGGCACTGGCAAGAGCAACAGAATTTGTTGGATCTGTTTCCAGCTTTATTTTCATAGAATCTTAGAGTTGCTTCAGTTGGAAAATACCTCAAGTCCAACCATCAACCCAACACCACCACAACCATGAAACTCTGTCCCAAAGTGCCATGTCTGGATGTTTTTTTAACACCTCCAGGGATGGAGACTCCACAACCTCCCTGGGCAGCCTGTTCCAATGCCTGACCAAAACTAGATTTTCCCCCCAATTACATTTTGTTCCCTTCTGAACAGACTGCAAAATGTCAGCAATGACAACCACTGACTTTGAAGTTGTCAAGCTGGAGAAACGTTTTGGTTGCTGCTGGCTGTACACTCAGTATTTGGGGTTCTTGGGACCAGAGGAAGTGTACCTCCTAGGTGGGACTTCTTTTGACAAGCAATTCCACTGAAGTAGACTGTATGTTGTTCACTCAGACACAGGGATGTTAAATCAACCATTTTTGTTGATCAGTTCAACATATTGCAGTTTGCTAATCCAACAGCAATGACTTGAGCATACACTCTGATCATGACAAAGGGAAAGGGATGAGCTGTGATAGCCACAGAGTATTTTTTATTAGACATTAACAATTGCCTTTTGGTCAGGCATTGGAACAGGCTGCCTAGGGAAGTGGTGGAGTCACCACCCCTGAAGGTGTTACAAAAACACAGAAACATGGCACTTCAGGGCATGGTTTAGTGGGCATGGTGATGTTGGGTTGATGGTTGGACTTGATGATCTTCCAACCTTAGCAATTCCATGATTCCCTGCACTTACACTTACAAGGCAAGGCACTAAGAAGAGGTGGGGGAAAAAAACCCTTCCCTTATGAAGCAAGACTGGGATCTCTGGGGCTGTTTAGTCTTGAGAAAACTGAAAGATCTGATCAATGCCTATAATAGAATGGAATTCCATAATGGAATGAAGCTGGAGGTGGGGAGATTCATGCTTGATGTGAGGAGGAAGTTCTTCACCATGAGAGTGGTGAAGCCCTGGAATGGATTGTCTAGGGAGGTGGTTGAGGCCCCATCCCTGGAAGTGTTTAAGACCAGGCTGGATGAGGCTCTGGCCAGCCTGATCTAGTGTGGGGTGTCCCTGGCCCCTGGCAGGGGGGTTGGAACTAGATGATCCTTGTGGTCCCTTCCAACCCTGACTGATACTATGATAGAAGTATCTGAGGGGTGGGTGTCAAGTGGAAAGGGCCAAGTTCTTTTCAGTGGTGCACACTAGTAAGACAAGAAACAGCAGGTTCAAGGTTGAACATAGAAGATTTCACCTCAACATGAGGAGAAACTTCTTTACAGTGAGGATGACAGAGCCCTGGAGCAGGCTGCCCAGAGAGATTGTGGAGTCTCCTTCTCTGGAGACTTTCAAAACCCACCTGGATGCATTCTGTGCAGACTACACTGAGTGATCCTGCACTGGCAGGGGGGGTTGACCTGATGATCTCCTGAGGTCTCTTCCAGTCTCTAATGTACTGTGGTACTGTGAACTATTCCATGTCTGCAAAACACTGGGAAGATGTACAAGAAGCACTCTAGCCCAGGTAAGATATCACTGAAGATTTCCCACACATACACACAAGGTGGGGTTTGGGTATTTTTTTTTAAATAGAATCTGGAAGATTAAATAAGGAGAAGCCTCCAAATAGCTTTGTAAATAATTTCAGAACTATCACAGGCATATTTAAACAAGAGGATGGTAACAAGCAATTCCTCAGCAATGACTGATAGCAATTTCTGATGTTATCATAGGTCTTGTCCCATTATTACAAGATAAATGACCTAATATATTACACTATCTTGCAGCTGAGCTCTGCATCTCATTCTGCTCCTTAGAGATTCCAGACAGCATATGGGAATTTAGTGGCTCAGGTTTCAGGTGTTCTCAAGCCCTCTTGGGTGCTGAGGTTCCATCTGAGCAGCAGCAGCCAAGGAGCATTTCCTCAGGAAAATTCAGTGGCTGACTTTGGAATGTTAGGCAATATTCTCAGATCAGTTTTGAAGGAGAGAAAAGATAGAAAGAAAGACAGAGACCTCACACGAATTATTTGCTATTAGCTATTAACTACAGATTTTTCAGGTGGTGGCCACTTGAAACATTACCTGGGACACCTGAGAATCACAGGTTGGTTTGGAGTTGGAAAAGACCTTTAAGATCCACAAGTCCAACCACTCTCTAATTCTACTGAGTCTGGTGTTAAACCACGTCCAAATTCTCTGCCTCTTGTAAACACCTCCAGGGATGGGGATTCAACCACCTCCCTCAACAGCCTATTCCAGTGGCTGAGAACCCTTTCACTAAAGAATTTTCTTCTAATGTTCAACCTAAACCTCCCCCAGTGCAACTTGAGGCCATTTCCTCTTGTCCTGTCACTAGGGAGAAGAGACCAACCCCCACCAAACTCCTATCTCCTTTTAGGCAATTGTGAAGAGCAAGGAGGCCTCCTCTGAGTCGCCTTTTCTCCAGGCTAAACAGCCCCAGTTCCCTCAGCCACTCCTCATAGTGATGTGGATCCATCCACATCAGAAGTCATGTGCTCCACAGACAAACCAGCAAACAGCATCTCACTCCTCTTCATTTTAAAGCATTTTCTTGTGAAAAATAGTGCTTCAGACATGGCATCAGCTCTATGAAGTGAAACATTCACATTCCAAAAGGAGAGATGCCTCTGAACAGGCAAATGTGAGATGAAGGAGGATTTTAGCTACTGTCAGAGTGCACAGAGAGGATAACCTTTAAATTCTGAGGTCACAAGCAGTGGAGACAATCCAGATGATTCCCAAGAGTCAAGAGCAACCTTACACTAGTGGTTTATGGTTATGGTTTCTAACCATCCATGTGCATGTCCCTCTGGGAGGGACAACACCTCCAAGAAGGGCAAAAAAACCCCAAAAGGTATGTGGTGTCTCAGCCAATCCTTTTCACAGAGTGGCATCTTGGTTTAAATTGCTGATGAGAGTGGGTTGGAGCCAAGACTCCAGTTATGATAGAAGCACATTTTCCTTCCTGCCAGTCCTGGCATGGGCTGGTGAGCACTGGCAGGAAAACAGAGCAGGCGTGCGGGGCCAGGTGATCTAACCACCTCAAAGCAAGATTAGCTGGAACTGGTTTGTCAAAGCTCTTCTGCATCACCAACTTGAAAGCTTTTATTCTAATGCCCTGCTGTGTGAAACAAAGCCAGTTTAGAGGAGCACCACCAAAACTGAACTCTTATCAGTGTGGTATTAAAAATACATCACAAGGCTCACACCATGGGAGGTCCATCCTCCACTGAGGTAGATTTCTGGACAGGTTTCCATAGCAGTTTGGAGGCTTATCATCCTTCTCCAATGGCTGACAAAACCTGCTGGTGTACACTTGTTCTAAGGGATTTCTACAGGGTGTTTCATGGTTGGGAGGAGGCAGGGGAAGAAAAGTGTGTTATGAGCAATAATTCCTTTTAGCCATAAAGTTGAAGACCTTATTGAGGCCTTTTGGTACTTAAAGGAGCCAATGAAAGAGCTGGGGACAGACTTTTCAGAGGTTCTTTTCTGACCAGACAAGGGGTGATAGGTTCAAACTGAAAGAGGAAAATGTAGAACAGAGGAGAAGGAAAAATATTTTTATGCAGAGGGTGGTGAGACACCAGCCCAGGTTGCCTGGAGAGATGGTAGAATCCCCATTCCAGGTCAGATTTGTTTGGGGCTCTGAACATCCTGATAGAGTTGCAGTTGCCCCTGCTGACTGCAGGAGAGTTGGACTAGAGATTTAATGGTTTCTTCAATTCAAACCATTCTATGACTCCATAATAATCTAACACACACTAACAGGTTTCGTAATATTACAGCTGCCCTATACCAGCTCTCAGATAAGTAACCCAAAGATGGTCAGACCAAAGATGCTTCAGCAGCGATGCCTCCTGAGAGAAGGGTTGAAAGGGAGCTGCATACCCACAGAGACATGCAGGTGAGGGCACCAGAATGGCCATAGCACAGGAGGTAGCAGAGGAAGCTTTGGAGAGGCCAGGCAGCAGAGCATGCTAGGCAGCATCTGTGAGTTACCAAGGAAGATCAACTTTGCACTGCTAATCTCTTCCTCCGTGTGCAGTTTATGCTGTGTAACACTAACCCAGATAGCCTGGATAACGAGACCGGAGAACTGCTTTCCAGGTCACTGCTGATTAAAAGGGTAGAGCTAGCGCTGATAACAAACTGTTGCTCTAGTTCATGAGTGGTTATCAGCACTGGGGTATGACTGGACAGAACTCATCATTTTCCCTCTGGATGATTCAGTGGAATTTTTTCTTTTCCCCATCTCTTTTAATCTCATTTTCTATGAATTAAGAGCATATTGCTTAAGGAAATGATATCTTGTTTTGGCAAACGGACGGTCTAGTTGCATTAAAACCTTCCTTGTGTCTAGCACAACTGATGTGCTCAATGTTTCCCAACTAAATATTTGGCAGGTCAAAGTAGAGAATCGAACGGTCAGCGCACACCCTGCTCCTGACCACAGCTAATGGAATTAATGTCACTTATTTCAGTCAAGTGGTGTTGCAAAGCCCATGCCTAATCTATGACGTGTGTAGATAAACAGATTTACAAAGCAAGGGCTTACACAGCACCTTGTCTTTCAAGGTCACAGGTTAGACTGCAAAGAAAGCAACTGCGAGAGACCTTTACATGGCTACTTACCCCAAGTGCCACCAGATATATTGATCCATATATTCATACAGCTCAAACACAGAATCATACAACAAAATGGGGACCTGGGAGTGCTGATCGACAGCTGCCTAAACATGAGCCAGCAGTGTGCCCAGGTGGCCAAGAAGGCCAATGGCATCCTGGCCTGCATTAGGAATAGTGTGGCCAACGGGAGCAGGGATGTCATTGTACCCCCGTACTCCGCATTGGTTAGGCCACACCTTGAGTACTGTGTCCAGTGCTGGGCCCCTCAGTTTAGGAAGGACATTGAGACACTTGAACATATCCAGAGAAGGGCAACAAGGCTGGGGAGAGGCCTTGAGCACAGCCCTGTGAGGAGAGGCTGAGGGAGCTGGGGTTGCTTAGCCTGGAGAAGAGGAGGCTCAGGAGAGACCTCGTTGCTCTCTACAATTACCTGAGAGGTGGGTGCAGCCAGGAAGGGGTTGGCCTCTTCCCTCTAGCAACCAGCACCAGAACAAGGGGACACAGTCTCAGGCTGCACCAGGGGAAGTTTAGGCTGGAGGTGAGGAGAAAGTTCTTCACAGAGAGAGTCGTTCACCATTGGAATGTGCTGCCCAGGGAGGTGGTGGAGTCACCATCCCTGGAGATGTTCAAGAGGGGACTGGACATGGCACTTGGTGCCATGCTCTAGTCATGAGGTCTGTGGTGACAGGTAGGACTTGATGATCTTTGAGGTCTCTTCCAACCTTGGTGATTGTGTGATATTGTGAAAATGGTTGGGAAAGACTTGAAGATCACAGCTACGGACAGCTATTTATTAAACTGGATTTACTACAAATCTTCTCTATTTAAGCACACTTTACCTGCTAGGGAGCACAACAAAGAATCCCAAGAAACACAAATTTCATTTTTTGCCTAAAACTGTCACTCCTTTGTCAATAATTCAAACTAAAACCCAACCAAACAAAACATATGTAATAGTAAAAAATTATATTTAATCCTCATCCTGTTAGGTAAATGAGGCTGCATCTAAAACACAGTTTACATGAAACCACTACAGTTTAGGAAAGATGTCAAGTTGCTGAAAGGTGTCCAGAGAAGGGCAACAAAGCTGGGGAGGGGTCTGGAGCACAGCCCTGTGAGGAGACGCTGAGGGAGCTGGGGTTGCTTAGCCTGGAGAAGAGGAGGCTCAGGGAAGACCTTCTTGCTCTCTACAACTCCCTGAAGGGAGGTTGTAGCCAGAAGGGGGTTGGTGTCCTCTCCCAGGCAACCAGCACCAGAACAAGAGGACACAGTCTCCAGCTGTGCCAGGGGAGGTTCAGGCTGGATGTTAGGAAGAAGTTCTTCCCAGCAAGAGAGATTGGCCCTTGGAATGTGCTGCCCAGGGAGGTGGTGGAGTCACCATCACTGGAGGTGTTTAGGAAGAGCCTGGCTGAGGCACTTGGTGCCATGGTTTAGTTGGTGAGATGGTGTTGGGTGATAGGTTGGACTTGATGATCTCAAAGGTCTTTTCCAACCTGGTTAATTCTATTCTATTCTACACCATAGATCAAATTTCTTCCTGAATTGAACAGAAAGAAGTTATTTCTATGAGGTAAGGTGATCCTAGACCCTGAACACAACACATGGACACAGCATAACTGCTGTGACTGTACTCAGCTTCGCAATATATCGGCCTTCGATCAGGGAGCTGCTTACAAGACATAAAAAATGAGATTAGCAACGGTGAGATAATGCCAGCACTGCATCTTGGAAGACTTTTCCATCATTTGTATGTTAATGAACACCTGCCTGTAGAGCTCTGTTGTTCCTGGACATTTGCAGCAACTTAAATTAACAGAAGGAAAGAGCAGCTCGTTTTGTGGTGATCTTCCTATCTAGACCAAGGAGCTACAAGTCTTTTTCCTATTTTTTTCCCCCTAAACCAGCTTAAAAACTTTATTACAACAGATTTCCTTGTTAAAAACCAAAAAAAAACCCTAAAATAAATAAATAAATGAGCCAGGATCTATAAGCTGAAGCCATTCTACAAGCTCTTAAAAACTGTGCTATGGGCTAGATCTTAGATTAATGTTTGTGATGCACGCTAGAAACCTGCAAAGCATTTATGTAATTGCTAAGCATTATTATTTTTATTACTGTAACAGATGGAACCAATCCATCTTCGTAGATAATATCTCATAAATGATTCATCACTAGTCCTTTAACCTAAAGTCTTTTGTATTTTGCAGATCCATGAGAAATAACTATTAGGAGGCTCCACGCATAAAATAGTAACGCAGACTACCTAACGCCTTCCAAACCTAGTAGGCTTCCTAGCATTTGAGTCTTGGAGCTTCCACCTTGCTCCTGTTTCTCTCAGAATCTCTTATTTGTGCCTGATAGTTCTCCTTATTTTCCTTCACTGGTTTTCAGGTGGTGTAAAATATCCCTGCCAACTACTGGTAATGTTTCTAGCTCACACAGCTGCCCTTAATTGCGAACAGGGACTCGACTCCTGCTCGAAGAGAGAAATACCCCCCACAAATACAGGATATAGCTCTATAATGCAGCATTCTTGGCTCCAACTGCTAATGTAAAAGAGCTCTGTGATCACACTGCCCATCTTTCCTTTCTCCCAGAACTTTTTGGACTGGTTTTAATCAAATTGGAAAGCCAGGTAGACATCTCACAGATAAGAGTTTCTATCAGCTTAATGAGAAGTGATGGCTGGAAGAGAAAAGAAGCACACCAATTAGTCCTGTCACGGGTAAAAAGGCTTAAATGGGACCTCATCAGTCATCCCCCATGCCTGGGCTGCCTCTGGCTATTCAGACACTGTTAGTCCAGAGTCAGACACAGCAGATGCCATCTCCTGTCCACCTTACAGCTGTACACCTTACGGACCGCTGATGATACTTTGAAAGATGAGTGTCTAAAACCCTATTAAAGACTGACCCAAGCAAAGTAGTGATAGGACAAGGGGTAATTGCTTTAAACTGGAAGAGGGCAGATTTAGACTGGATATTAGGAAGAGATTATTCACAGTGAGGGGGACATTGGAGCAAGTTGCCTAGGGAAGCTGTGGATGCCCACTACCTGGGTTCAAGGCCAGGTTGGATGGGGCCTTGAGCAACCTGGTCCGGTGGAAGGAGTCCCTGCCCATGGAAGGGGCATTGGAACTAGCTGATCTTTAAGGTCCCTTCCAACCCAAACAATTGTGTGATTCATAGGTGATATATCCCAACTCTTAAAATACAAAGATATGTTAATTTATACACACACACCCCCCAAAAAAATTCTCATTTTCAACTGTTGAAGAAAATGCAGAGAAAGGATCACAATCCATCACATCTATCATATTATTTTCATACTGGCTTTAGGACCATCAGTTCTGAGGGCCTCAATCTGTTACCCACTGGGCTTGTAGGCCTGTGGAGAAGGTGAAGGTTTCCATTTTCTTTTTGGGATCATTTGGGTTACTCAATCAGCTCTTTACACACAGAACAATCAGCCATCTTCAGAAGACTTCAATGGAATGGTAAAAGCTAATTAAAAGTGATGAGCTCCCATATGCTATCTGAAACCTTTATGGGTTCATGAGCTGCAAATTCCAAAGGATAACAAGTAAAAATCACTATGGAAGTTTGTCACTTTAAATTAAGCACAACAAACTATAAAATTAAAAGTTAATAAGATCCACCAAGACAAACAAAAACCAATAGTCAGGATCATGGTCTGTGCCACAAAGAGCCCAGCACACAGTGTCAGTGTGTGCAGAGAACAAAAGACCACCAACTGCCTATTATTTACCTCTGTAGTTTCAAACCCTAGAGGCCTAGTGAAGCTGGAGAAGTATTTGAGCAGCTAGTGAGACCAGTAGCTCCATGAAGAGACATGAGTTCCAGCTCTAGAGCCCTGGGCTGGACAGAGGCTGAGAGGGCTGGGGTTGTTAAGCCTGGAGAAAAGCAGGCTGAAGGAAGACCACCTCACTTTCTACAACTCTCTGGAAAGAACTTGGAGTGAGGTGGGGTTTAGTCTCTTCTCCCAAGGAACAAGCAACAGAGTAAAAGAAACTGCTCTCAAGTTACAACCTGATTTAGGTTGGATAATAGGAGAAACCTCATCCCTGAATGGGTTGTTGAACTGTCTAGGGCAGTGGTAGAGGGATTGAAAAGCCATTTAGATGTGATGTTGAGGGACATGGTTTAGTGGTGACCTGGCACTACTGGGTTAAGGGTTGGACTTAGTCTTAAAGCTCTCTTCCAATCAAAATGACTCTATGCCTCAGCTCACAACTATATACTACAGCATAAGACATTTTTACAGCCTGTTGCTAATACTTCTCACCTCACTAAGCTGCAGCAGAGGAGGTTCTGCTGGGCAAATAGCTTGCAGATCATATTAAACTGCAAAGCTTTAAACCCTCCTGCTCCACCTACTTCTTACAAAGTTGTTTTATTCATCATCAGTGCTTACTTACTTCAGCTGAAAAATGTGTTTGGAGACTGAAAGAATGGAACTTTGCCACCAGTCACTTTGACACTGGGTCTCTTCTGAAGAGCTGAGAAGTTACTATTCCCCTTGAGAAACCACATGAAAGCTTTACTTGAACAAGCTGAGCTATCTTTGACTTGAAAAGCATCATGTGATCCCAGCCATTCCACTTGCAGCCAGATATTGACTCACAAAAGAGTAAGTTGCCTTGAAAGCTTCCCCTTAAAAATCTAAATTCATCTACAATTTTCATGAAAATTCATGCAAAAACCAGTTTGAAATACCCAAAAAAACCTCCCAAAAGTCAAATCTAGAAGAACATGTTTTCTAAGCAGCCTCAAATTCCACATAGAAAGGAGAGGATGTGGAGCCAGACTGTCCTTTGGTTGAGGAGGACAAGCAGAATGGGCAGGCAGGATGATGATGCCCTCCTAAAATTCTTTCTCAAAGGGGAATTCTATAAAGAGCAGGATTGAGATATCACAGTTAAGAAACATGAATCCTTCATCCCTGACTGAGCTTTTCCATGTTTCACTAGAAGGACTAGCATTTCTAAACCACCCTTTTGAAAGCCATTGCTTTTCCATTCCTCTTTGCACATAAAAGACACATTCCTTGTAAAGCCAGCCACAAATGTATTCTTTTTGGTAACACCTCAGTTAAATACAATGAACAACATTTTGCTCCACTGTGGAGTACACCCACTTCAGGGAAAGAACATTGCTGTAAAGCTGAAGAACAACATTTGCTCTCATTCAAGGAAATCCCTCTAATGCTCATGATTTTTATAGTCTCTTACAAGCTGGACCACCTCACTTTCAACAGCATCTGCCTGGCATGTCCAGCTTTCCATCCCCCAAAACTCCCAATTCCTTCTCCAAAGGGCTGCATTCTCTCACCTCATCCCCCAGCCTGTATTGATAATGAGGATTGTTCTGACACAGCTACAAGGCAAAATACAGAATAAAACAGGTTGGAAAAGACCTTTAAGATCATCAAGTCCAATCTATCACCCACCACCATATAATCGACTAAACCATGGCACTCAGTGCTTCATCCAGTCTCTGTTTAAACATTTGGGGCTGTTCAGTCTGGAGAAGAGAAGGCTCCAGGGTGGCCTCATTGTGGCCTTCCACTATCTGAAGGGGGCCTGCAAGAAGGCTGGGGAGGGACTTCTCAGGCTATCAGGTAGTGATAGGACTAGGGGGAATGGAATGAAGCTGGAGGTGGAGAGATTCAGGCTAGACGTGAGGAGGAAGTTCTTCACCATGAGAGTGGTGAAGCTCTGGAATGGGTTGTCCAGGGAGGTGGTTGAGGCCCCATCCCTGGAGGTGTTTAAGCCCAGACTGGATGAGGCTCTGTCCAGCCTGATCTAGTGTAGGGTGTCCCTGCCTATGGCAGGGGGGTTGGAACTAGATGATCCTTGTGGTCCCTTCCAACCCTGACTGATAGTATGATCCTATGATACTTCCAGTGATAGTGACTCCACCACCTCGCTGGGCAGCACATTCCAGTAACCAGTTTCTCTTTCTGTGAAGAATTTCTTCCTAACATGCAGCCTAAACCTCTCCTGGCACAGCTTGAGACTGCGTCCTCTCAGACATGAGGCCCTGCACTTGGTCTTGCTGAGCCTCATGTGGTTCACCTGGGCCCAGCTTATCCAGGTCCTTCTGCATGACCACTCTCATCTCTCTAACATTTTGGCAGCACCACTCACCTGCATTGCCCATGAGAGCAACACACAAGCAAAACTCCATTTTTATTCCTGGACACATTTTTGCTCATTCTGAGCTGTTCTTGGGAGGACACAAGCAGCTCTGTTACCACTTTGGCCTCTCAGTGCCCGCATTTGAACTGTGTCACTTAGTTAATGCATTTGCTTTACCATGAGATTTTTAAACACCACCACCAGCTGCTCAGCATAACGACTTTTCATTTACAGTTTTCTAATGACCACGAGGGTAGGGAGAAAAGAAAAATCTCAGCTCTAAAACACACATTATTTTACACCAAGGCAGAGAACAGCAAGCAGCCATCTCAATGGATGACAGCTCCGCAGCGAAATGTATTTTCATTTCAAGATCCCCACAGCTACACTGAATTTAATTGCGTGAACGGCCACCAGGATTTCTCTCTCAAACACAACCAAATGCAGATCACCAAAGAAACAACCATTACGTGCAGGAAACCATCTTTAGTTTCTAATATGATGAAATGCTTTAAAAGGAACCAAGAGGCAGAAAATTAAAGGAAGCGTGACTTTCAAGTGGCCACCAACCGGGGTTAGGAGCTTTGAGAAAAGGAAAAGTTTGCAAATGAAGCTCTTAGCAGGGCACAAAAGCTGTAGGGGAATAATGTGCTCTAACCCAAATGGGAAGGGACAAGCAGGCAGAAAAGGAAAACAGGTCTCAGCACCTCTTTTTCTATCAGTGGGGAGGAGAACTGAGGCTTGAAAGCCTACAGAACACAAAATTAACCAGGTTGGGACTTGGTGCCATGGTTTAATCATGAGGTCTGTGGTGACAGGTTGGACTTGATGACCTTTGAGGTCTCTTCCAACCTTGGTGATTCTGTGAAAGAGACCTTTGAGATCATCAAGTCCAACCTATCACCCAACACCATCTCATCAACTAAACCATGACTTCTTAAACACTTTCAGTGATGGGGACTCCACCACCTCCCTGGACAGCACATCCCAATGGCCAATCTGTCTTGCTGGGAAGAATTTCTAACATCCAGCCTAAACCCTCCCCTGGCACAGCTGGAGACTGTGTCCTCTTGTTCTGGTGCTGCTTGCCTGGCAGAAGAGACCAACCCCCACCTGGCTACAACCTCCTTTCAGGTAGTTGTGGACCGCAAGAAGGTCTCCCCTGAGCCTCCTCTTCTGCAGACTAAGCAACCCCAGCTCCCTCAGCCTCTCCTCACAGGGCTGTGCTCCAAACCCCTCCCCAGCTTTGTTGCCCTTCTCTGGACACCTTCCAGCAACTCAACATCTTTCCTAAACCGAGGAGCCCAGAACTGGACACAGGACTCCCAGGTGTGGCCTAACCAGTGCTGAGCACAGGGCAGAATGACTTTCCTCCTTCTGCTGTCTGCACTATTTCTGATGCAGGCCAGGATGCCATTGGCCTTCTTTTGGCCACCTGGGCACACTGCTGGCTCATGTTCCACCTACTATCAACCAGTACCCCAGGTCCCTTCCTGCCTGGCTGCTCTCCAGCCACTCTGTCCCCAGCCTGTAGCCTGCATGGGGTTGCTGAGGCCAACACGTAGAAGCTAGCACTTAGACACAATACACAGTTGAGTGTTTCAGATTCTCTTACCTTTAGGGAGCTGGTCATGCAGAGATGGGGGTGAGCAGGTGTAAAAGAACACTGCAGTGGTGGGGAGGCTCTTTGCTTGGAGAGATTCCAAATCCGCCTGGCCACTGTGATCCTGGGCAAGCTGCTGTGGGTGACTCTGCTTTAGCAGAGGGGCTGGACTGAATGGGATGTTAGGAAGAAGTTCTATACAGAGAGAGTGATTGCCCCATTGGAATCGGCTATCCATGGAGGTGATGAAGTCACTTTCATTGGAGATGTTCAGGAGGAGACTTGATGGGGTGCTTGGCTGCATGGTTTAGTTGTTTAGGTGGGCTGGATTGGTTGATGGGTTGGACGCGATGATCTTCAAGGTCTCTTCCAACCTGGTGTATTGTATTGTATTGTCTCCAGAGATCTCTTCCAACCCCCACGGGCTAGGCAGGATGGTCTCCAGAGGTCTCTTCCAACCCCCATGGGCTGGACTGGATGGTCCTGATCCATTGGGTGGAGTCACCATCACTGGAAGTGTTTAAATAAGACTGGATGAGGCACTTGGGCCTTGAGGCACTGCCATGGTTCAGTTGATTGGATGGTGTTGGGTGATAGGTTGGACTTGATCTTGAAGGTCTTTTGCAACCTGCTTCATTCTGTATTCTGTCTCCAGAGGTCTCTTCCAACCCCCACGGGCTGGACTGGATGGGCTCCAGAGGTCTCTTCCAACCCCCACCATGCTATGAGTCTGTTACCTGTCAACAGAGAGAGAAAGATGGTGATTCCATTCTGCAGGTTATGTGAGGTGTCTGTTCTAACAGGAACATATTCTGTAGGTTAAAAACAAATCAAACAAACAAAACAAGAGCTGAAATGGTAAATGAATTCTGCAGCATCCAGCACAACAAATGTTTCCCCTACCTGGTCACATTCAGGAAGGTGAATATTTTATAACGAGGCAGCAGCCAAGGTTTGAGCACATGGCAAAGTGTCAGCTATAGACAGGTAATGATGGGTTTGTTCTGCAGTTAACCTACCCCAGAGAAAACGTGTTCAATCAGAAATGCTGAACTAGGGGGAAGCAAACAAAAGTTACTAAATTGTGCTACTCCAAGACTTCCCATTCTGCAAGAACACATGAATCATAGATAAGGCTGAATATTTGTCACAGCTGTGATTTCAGCATCAAAAGAAGCAATTTTTAGCCCAGATTTGAGGGGAGTTTCCAGAAAATTTGTCACTTCAGCCAACTGGATCCCAGACTTCTCCACGACTGCCTGCAAGTTCAGCTTTCTTTGGGGTTGAACCCACAAAATACAAGCACTTGCTTCTGAAACCCCTGTGATGACTAACACAGTGGAGGGTCTTGGCGTCTCCTTGGGTGAGGCCAAAGCTTCAAGCACAAGAGAGACCAGGCTGTATTTTGATGGCTTTCTATGCTTTCAAACTGATTTCTGCACTGAATATTTTTCATTTGAAAGATGAAGGAGCGTCAGCAATACAAACCCAGGGAAATGCTGAACCACTGCTTTTTACTTTTTATGATACAGAAAAAGGATGCCCTGAAGTTTTCTGCTCTAGCAAAGCAACGTGTGTGTGCATGTGTGTGTGTGTGTCTTTATTCTTGGCAATGACAAAAGTCAAGTTCCACCCTCAGTCCTGACTCACCATGAACGTATGGCAGGGGAAGTGGCCTAGCTTCATAAGCCTGCATTAGAAGCTATAGCTGGCAGCAAAAATTGCATAGTTTATATTAAAAAAGGGGGAAAAAAAACACACAACCCACCCAATTCTGGAGTAAACAAAGTATTTGCAAGTTCAGATTGAATTGTAGAGCAGAGGAGCTCTGAAACTTGGAAAGTACTGAAAAGCAACGACCAAAATATTTGCTGTGAAACAAAACATTGCATTCAACCCTGAGTTAATTGTTTCTACGTTTCCAGTTTAGGAGCTGAGCTGAAAGCAGCAGTGAGGATTCTAATTTGGGGTTTAAAATAGCACTCCTGTATATTGATGTTCTTACAGACCCTGCCAAAGCACAGGCGTGCGCAGAGCTACAGCCAAACTTTAACCCCCACGAGTGCAGTTGCACTTCCCATGCTCCTTTCTCCATCCTGCAACTGTCCAAATTTCTGCTTGCACAGATTTGTGAATACCCTCAAAAAAGAACAGAGGAAAAAGAGACTTAAATTCACTCTGGATTTTTAAGAGGATGATTTCAGCACTGGTTAGGCCACACCTTGAGTCCTGTGCCCAGTTCTGGGACCCTCAGTTTAGGAAAGAGGTTGAGATGCTGGAACGTGTCCAGAGGAGGGCAACAAAGCTGGGGAGGGGTGTGGAGCACAACCCTATGAGGAGAGGCTGAGGAAGCTGGGGTTGCTTAGCCTGGGGAAGGGGAGGCTCAAGGGAGACTGTGTTGCTGTCTACAACTACCTGAAAGGGAGGTTGTAGCCAAGTGGGGGTTGATCTCTTCTCCCGGAAACCTGCGACAGAAGAAGTAGTCACAGTGTCAAGATGAGCTGGATGTTAGGAAGAAATTCTTCCCAGCAAGAGAGATTGGCCATTGGAATGTGCTGCCCAGGGAGGTGGCAGAGTCACCATCACTGGAAGTGTTTAAAGAGAGGCTGGATGAGGCACTAGAAAGCCTTTTTTCCAAGTCTGAGCCCTTGAAAAAGAGTTCTGCTCAATTTTTGTTAACAATATCATTTAGTACTATAATATGGCATACAAGGAACAGCTGAGGGAACTGGGGTTGTTCAGTCTGGAGAAGAGAAGGCTGAGGGGAGACCTCATTTCTCTCTACAACTCCCTGAAAGGGGGATGAATTGGGGGTTGGTCTGTTCTCCTTAGGCTCAGGTGATTGAATGAGAGGAAATGGCCTGGAACTGTGCAAGTTTAGGTTGGAAGTTAGGAACAATTTCTTTCCTGCATGAGCAGTCAAGCACTGGAAGAGGCTACCCAGAGAGGTGGTGGAGTCACCATCCCTGAAGGTGTTCAAAAACCACACAGACATAGCACTTCAGGGCATGGTTGAGGGGGCAGGGTGGTGTTGGGTTGACAGCTGAACTTGATCAGATCATAGAGGACTCTTCAACCTTAGTGATCTGTGCGTGACACTAATCTCAACACAAGCTGCAGCTGAAAGGTGCTGTCCTGCTGGCTCCTCTTCCTTTGCTGTTCTGCCCACGCTCTGCTTCTCCTCTCCTGGCTTTGTAGCTTGTCTCACTTTGTGGTGAATCAGTGCACGAAATGAGACAGCAAAGAACTAACTAAACATAAAAACAACCAAAAAAAACCACACAAAGCCAGTAAGTATTTTTCTGCCAATTTAGTTCCCTGAATCAGCTCACCACAGGGCAAATGAGCCACAGAGCCTGCACCAGGATCACATGCTCAGGGGAACAGGAGACAAAAAATAGATGACTTTGTGTCCATGTGTTTTGGGGTTTTTTTACATCAGCTAATTTTTTTTTTATTGTCTTAGCTCTAATGTAAAGACCTCAGGGCAAGTTCTAGCAGCCCACTGCTCCATACCTTCTTGGCTGAGTTCTCTTCTTTCAGATACAAACAATCTATTTTTAAGCCCACTGACAGAAAAAGGGGGGAAAAAAATAAAACCTCCATACCAGTTTAAAATCTCTCAAAAGAATGAGAAAAAGGCAATTACCAGGCAATTTCTGCAGTTGGTGCATCTGAAATATTAAGGAGGTTAATATTATGCTCAAATGTGTTTCTCTCTTAAACAGCTCAGAGTTCTTTCCCTGTCAACCTCTTATTATGGCACCTTTCTTTGTCAGGACCTGTACATTCAGAGACAAATAAAAGCAGTATTTTAGTGCTGAAGACATCAGATCCATGCTGCAGGCTTCCCCAGGGCTTCAGCAGCTCGGTGGAGGCAGGGACAAGCCCGGTTTGTGCTTCAGTCACACTGGAATCAAACTGGGATTGCAGAAAGACATCTCCAGTTTTTAGCCTCAGGGCAAATGTCTGAGGGAACAGGAGATGCTTTAAACATCCAATATCCCACAGGATGATTTTGAGGCATGTCATTGGGGATTGATCCATCAGCTGTTTCACAGCTTGTGTTTAGCAAATATTTAATTTCTTCCTGTGGAAATCCTGCCTAACATGTTAAAATGCTCCGTTTCTCATAGTCCAACCCCCAGCAAAACCCAAAGTTCAGTCAGCTAAGGGTCTCACCTGTGACCCTTCCCCATTGCCTCCAATCCTCCAGCTGTACACCCTCACCCCCTTCACTGCAGCAGAGAAGACTCGGAATCCGGCCCAAGAGCTGCAGCCTGAAAAGCTCAGCCTGAGGGATAGGAAGAAAATTATCACCCAGCTACAACCCTGAGCTGTCCTCCTGTACAGCTGCAGGAGCCCCAGACCAGGGGAGGTGTGGGAGAGCAGTGAAGAGGAGGTGGGAGGAGAGGACTGGCCCCTTTCAACAGTTTCAGACTGCAGCTCGAGGGTAGAGCTGGTCCGAGACAAGTACGTTCACAGGAAATCTTCCACCTAAAACAGGCGTTGTTCTTCTACACCTCCTACTGAACAGTGGGTACAATTCATGAATATAGACTTTGGAAACTGATTCAGAAGAGATCTGAGGAATGTATCAAAAAGTCCATATGGTTTTGCCAAATCAAGTATGCAGAGCTGGGTAAATTTAGCCACGCGCTTAAGATCTGAAATTTGTCTTGTTTGACCCAAGTGGAAGGAACGCAGGCATGAGGCACAGCAACCTGACTGATTCCTCCTCTTGCCCAGGTCAACAATTGGTGAGTAACACGTTATTTCATGTGTGGAAACAAAAGGACACCTCAGTTGCCAAAGCAGCTCGGTGGAACACGAAAACATTTCCCAGACAGGTCTAAATAATGCTACTTTCTCCAACGTGCTGAGGTGGTGAAATCACGAGTGACAAGCGGTTGGCACTTGACAGCTGGGCCTACGTTTCCAAGTTTCTCCTGGAACTCAGAAGAGTGAAAGCTTTGTTTCCAATGAAGGCTGAAATTCTTACAATAAGACAGAAGGTGGAGGCTCTAAGAAGATGATGTGTTGTTCATTGTAAAAACCACAGGTGTTTCTAGGAGTGAGCTGCTGAGTCCCTGGAGTTGTTTAAGACCAGGCTGGATGAGGCTCTGGCCAGCCTGATCTAGTGTGGGATATCCCTGCCCAGGGCAGGGGGATTGGAAGTAGATGATCCTTGTGGTCCCTTCCAACCCTGACTGATACTATGATATGATACTATGACAAGGAAAGGCTTCCCAAACCTCCCTACACCATGGTATTGTCCTTTGTGTTGGGATAGCTCAGCCTAACACCGTTCAACACTACGGATCTGGCTTTCAAATTTCCCTTCCAGCAATAAAGGCCACCACTCTGGAGCCTTCAGAACTACTGTCCAGCTGTTAACCCAGCATGGCTTTAGCAGTAAGGGTTGGACTGGAGGTCCCTTCCAACCCACACCATGCTGGGGTCCTGTGCAAGCCCAGAATCCAGGATGGTGGTAGCAAAGGAAAAGTTGGATTTCTCTTCCGAGGATACAGTTTACAAGTCACAGAATCGTTTGGGTTGGAAAGGGCCTCCAAAGGTGATCTAGTTCAATCCTCCTGCAGTGAGCAGGGACATCCTTCACTAGAGCAGGTTGCTCAGAGACTTGTTAAGCCTGACCTTGAATATCTCCAGGGATAGGGCTTCAGCTGCCTCCCTGGGCAACTTGTTGCAATGTTTCACCACTCTCATGGTGCAGAACTTGTTTCTAACATTTAAGCTAAATCTCCTCTCATTTCAAAGCCCTGCCCCTCACCCTGTCGTTATGCCTGCCATATCCAACTACTCCCTTGGGTTCCTACATACTGTTGCCAGAACGTGTCCAGAGAAGGGCAACAAAGCTGGGGAGGGGTTTGGAGCACAGCCCTGTGAGGAGAGGCTGAGGGAGCTGGGTTGCTTAGCCTGGAAAGAGGAGGCTCAGGGAGACCTTATTGCTGCCCAGGGAAGCAGTGGAGTCCCCATCACTGGAAGTGTTTAAGAGGAGACTGGATGGGCACTTGGTGTCATGGTTTAGTTGATTAGAAGGGGTTGGGTGATAAGTTGGACTTGATGTATCTGAAGGGGGCCTACAGGAAGCTGGGGAGGGACTTTTCAGACTATCAGGGAGTGATAGGACTAGGGGGAATGGGATGAAGCTGGAGGTGGGGAGATTCAGGCTAGATGTGAGGAGGAAGTTCTTCACCGTGAGAGTGGTGAAGGCCTGGAATGGGTTGTCCAGGGAGGTGGTTGAGCCCCGTCCCTTGCGGTGTTTAAGACCAGGCTGGACGAGGCTCTGTCCAGCCTGATCTAGGGTAGAGTGTCCTCCCATGGCAGGGGGTTGGAACTAGATGATCCTTGTGGTCCCTTCCAACCCTAACTGAAACTATGAAACTATAAACTATGAAACTATGATCTCAAGGTCTCTTCCACCCTGGTTAATTCTATTCCATGACTCCAGGCCTTTGTTCAACATCTCTCTGCAGCCTTCTTGTAGGCTCCATTCAAGTACTTCAAGGCCTCTATCAGGTCTTCCTGGCCTTCTCTTCTCCAAGCTGAACACCCCAGTTCCCTGAGCCTGTCCTTGTAGCATAGGCATTCCATCCCCCTGAGCGATTCTGTGGTCCTCTGGACCCACTCCAAGTATTGTGTCCTTCCTGCGCTGAGGGCTGCAGAGCTGGATGCAGTACTCCAGGTGAGGTCCTCTACATATTAACCACCTTGATAAGACTTTTCAAAATTACCAACCTATGGTTATCAAACTCTCCCTGATCCTCGTTTCTCTTGAACTGCTAATTAAGTCTCCACACTGCTTCGAAGCAGCAGCAGCCTAATGAGTTTAGAATATTTCCTTACAAATAAACCCTTCAAAATGCACAGCCTTGCTGTGAGTTATAGTCTTTGAACACAGGCTTCTTAAATAATCCTTTTTATTTTTGTTTATTTTGGAAAAATATTAGATTCTAATCCTCTTTAATCAGCATGCTACCAGTAAGGGGGGCAAAAAAAAAAACCACAAAGGAAAAAAGCATAGCTCTTTAGACTGCTTTCTCTTTTTAGCTGCTTTTGTGATGAATACATGTACAACCAGGCAGGATTTCCCACATGAAAAACATTTCAGAGCCGTGAAAGAAAGCAAGAAAAACAGTTTTCATCAGCAGATCTTTAAAGAACTTTTACAAAGCACTATTCTTTAACAGATGGGGAACTTGAGACTCAGGCAGATAATTCGCCTAAAGTCACCCAACAAGGTATTACAAGTTGGGTTTCTGCTGTGCTAGTAGTTTGCTCATGACTCTTTAGGATTCTCTGGAATAAATCCACTACGTATTAGACCTTCAGGAATGATTGTATGGCAGGGGATTACAAGTTTTCTTTCAAAGGCGCAATCCACACCCACACAAATGACACCTTGGGAAGCTAAGAGGCAAGGAGAGAGGCCAACATTGTGCTAAGGGGGAAGGGATAAGAGTGTGATGACTGCAAAAGCCTGGATCCAACTCTCCTGGTGTTAGAACAGAATTAACCAGGTTGGAAAAGACCTCTGAGATCATCGAGTCCAACCTATCACCCAACACTATCCAATCAACTAAACCATGGCACCAAGTGGGGCTTGGAACTAGATGATCCTTGCGGTCCCTTCCAACCCTGACTGATACTATGAAGTGCCTCATCCAGTCTCCTCTTAAACACCTCCAGGGATGGGGACTCCACCACCTCCCTGGGCAGCACATTCCAATGGCCAATCTCTCTTTCTGTGTAGAATTTCTTCCTAACACCCAGCCTAAACCTCCCTGTGATTGCAGAACTCGTCTTACCAACATGGTTAAAAATAAAGTGCTACTGAAGAAGTGGACTTTGTCAGTTTTCACACCGTAAGATCAGGTTAGAGAAGCAAGCTGACACTGTGAGTTATAAACTGTGTTTTGCACAACAAAACATCACCTCTTCTGTTGATGCTTTGAGATCTCTGAGTTATGGCCTGGAAAACCTCTATTAGGTCTCTGAGCAAAGCAGATCTCTAATCTAAAGCCAACATGACAGCATGGTCATATCAGCAGACATCCATTCTGAGCAGAGAGGACTCACTTGTATTCTTTTACCTCAAGAAGGACAAGGACCTGCTGGAGATGGTACAGAAAAAGAGTACAAAGCCTGGAGAAGAGGAGGCTCAGGGGAGACCTTATTGCTGTCTACAACTACCTGAAGGTAGGGTGTAGCCAGGTGGGGGTTGGTCTCTTCTCCCAGGCAACCTGTGACAGAAGAAGAGGACACAGTCAAGCTGTTCCAGGGGAGGTTTAGGCTGGATGTTAGGAAGTTCTTCATAGATAAAGCCATTGGAATGGGCTGCCCAGAGAGGTGGTGGAGTCACCATCACTGAAAGTATTTAGGAAGAGACCTGATGGAGTGCTTGGTGCCATGGTTTCATTGATTAGATGGTGTTGGATGATAGGCTGGGCTTGATCTCAAAGGTCTCTTCCAATCTGGTTAATTCTATTCTAATCTTCTGCCTTATGAGGAAAGACTGAGAGAATTGCTGCTTTTTAGTTGGGAAAACACAGAAGGGAGATCTCATCCATGCTGATCAGCATTTAAAGGGTGGATGTCAGGAGGGCAGGACCAGGCTTGGTTGAGAGGTGCCAAGTGACAGCATGAGGGTTAATGGCACAGACTTGAACACAAGATTTCCATCTAACGTGAGAAGGAATTTCTTTAAGAGTGGTGGAGCACTGGAGCAGGCTTCCCAGAGAGGTGGTGGAGTGTCCTTCTCTGGAGACATTAAAACAGGACATAATCCTGTGTGAAATTTTCTATTTAAACCTGCCTTGGCAGGGGGCTTGGGCTCCAGCTCCAGGGATCACCTGCAGCCCCTACCCTTCAGCAATTCTGTGTATGAACCACCCTATATGCAGCTGACAACACCACCACCACCAACTACCACACACAAAAAATACCCCACAAACAACAACAAAAAAAAATCACAAACAAAACCAATCCAAAACCAACAACCAACCAACCACCAACAAAAAAACCCCACACAGCAGAAAGTGTGCGACAGAAATTGCATTTTACACCTTCACAAGCAAGCCTGATGGTCCTCTTTGGAGGTACGCTGTGGTTTTGAGCAGCTAAAGATCAACACACAAAAGGTGGGGGTTTAGTATCATAGTATCAGTCAGGGTTGGAAGGGACCACAAGGATCAGCTAGTTCCAACCCCCCTGCCATGGGCAGGGACACCCCACACTACATCAGGCTGGCCACAGCCTCATCCAGCCTGGGCTTAAACACCTAAACATCTAGGGTAGAGTGTCCCTGCCCATGGCAGGGGGGTTGGAACTAGATGATCCTTGTGGTCCCTTCCAACCCTAACTGAAACTATGAAACTATGAACTATGAAACCTCCAGGATGGGGCCTCACCACCTCCCTGGACACCCATTCCAGGCTTCACCACTCTCAGGGGGAAGAACTTCCTCCTCACCTCCAGCCTGAATCTCCCCACCTCCAGCTTCATTCCATTCCCCCTAGTCCTATCACTACCTGATGTCCTGATAGTATCATAGTATCAGTCAGGGTTGAAAGGGTCACTGTTAGTAGAGTGATGCTGCTGGTAGATTTCAACACATCTGCACTTATGCTGCTGTCCTGCCACGCTCACTTAAGCCTCCCATGACACACTAACAGAGCAGCATGTGCAGAGCCTGCTGTGAACACAAAACACATTTCCCCCCACCACCACCACCCAGAATTGTTTGAAATATAAACTCAGTGCTTCATTTGCTAAACATTTGTTTCCTTCACATTTCAATATTTGGAAAGAAAATAGATAGCTTCCTAATTAGCCAAACATTCATTGCAGAATGAAATTACCAACAGTCCCTTTAATCTGTTGTTCTGGAGTCTGCAATAACTGTAGCTCTATAAATAAATTCCTGCTTGCTCTTTTCTATTTGCACCAGTGGCAAGAAATCCTTGACTTGAAGTTGATAAGAAAGACTTCAGCTCTCTATTCCTGAGACAGGAGCCAACAGTGAAAGCTATTTTTTTTATTACTTGCCCATTCAAATTAAAAACAAAACAACAAAAAAAAGACAAAGCCTAAGACATGAGATCTATCAAAGTAATCCTCTGCTTCTTGACAGATATTTAATGAAGTATAGAAAGTCATGCGTGGAAAGCAGGAAGACTGCACTGCTGTAAACATCAGCTGGCATTTCTCGGTGGTCTGAGTTCACAGGTTTGTATTTCAAAGGCTATGGATGAAGACAGCTTCACCACTGTGCACATCACCTGAAAGAGCTCTTAAACAGCTCTAAAAACAATAGCTTTACCTTCTACCCACCCTGTCTTACCGCACACCAGCGATGAACATAGAATCAGACAATATTTTTGGCTGGAGAAGACCTCCAAGATCTTCAAGTCCAACCTTCACCATCAGACCACTGTGGGCATTAAACCATTTCCCAAAGTGCCATGGCCACATGTTTCTTGAACACCTCCAAGTATGGTGGCTCCATTGCCTCCCTGGGCAGCCTGTTCCAATGCCTGACCACTTCTGCACCAAAGAAACTGTTACTAACTTCCAGATTAAACCTCCCCCTGGCACAATTTCAGGCCATTTTCTCTCATTCTGTCAGCTGCTACTAGGGAGAAAGACCAATACCCACTTGGCTCCAACCTCCTTTCAGGGAGCTGTAGAGAAATGTGGTCTCCCCTCATCCTCCCCTTCTCCAGACCAAACAGCCCACTCCTCACCGGACCTGTTGTCCAGACCCTTCAGCAGCTTTGTTGCCCTTCAATGACATTCACATGAGAATAACTCAACATTGTGCAGCATGAACACACATCACTCATTGCTCCACGACTCTCTTCGTGTATCTTAGTTTGCTCAGCTCAGAGTGCGCAGAGCACATAATGGAAATGAGATGTCAGCCTGCAGCCATTGTTAATTTGCAGCGGTGTGATAGGCTGTGAAAATGAAAGGTTTGAGATAATTGTCCACTTTCCTCTGACACAAACCAATTCCCACTATTCAGATGCTTCCAAACACAATCCTGGTGACAAGCTGGAGGGCAACATTCAAAAACTGCTATTTCAGTAAATAGAAATCTCTTCAAACTAGACATTGGGGAACGATCGCGGAAAGCACATCTCCAGCTTCGCCAGTTGAAGGGAATAATCACTGCTCAAGACCTACTTAACACCTCAGCACAAGAAAATATATCAAATCTTGCTGATGCTTTATTTTTTGGAGGATGGGAAAGCTTCACACTATTTATCTTGAAGTTGTGTGTCTGATTCAAACAAATTGGAGTAAAAGGCTCAAAGCCCGATGAAGTGCATTTTTTTTTCCCTTTAGCCTCCATCAAACTCAAATTCCAGATGCCAGACCAAGGTAATACTGCTGTAATGTCACCAATCCTCCTGAAATTCTGGTACTCCAGGAGGGGCACAAATGCTCTGTGCACTCATCTTGAGAAGTGTGGAACATTCAGAACGTGAAGGGAACTCAGCATCAGCTGCCTGCACTCAGCACCTCTGAAAATAGTAGCTTTACAGCCTTGAGGTCTGAAGTGTCAGGAGTTCAGTTACGCAAAGTCTACAACAGTTCCATGACCAAGCTACTTTGAAAACTGTTCAAACAAAAGGCTGTTTAAACTACAGACTGTTTAAACATCAAATATGGATATTTTTAAGTGTCTACAGACCTAGAAACAACCACCAGGTAGCACATTTCAGAGTTACAAGGTTCAGGAACAGTGTGCCAGCAGGAGCAGGGAAGTCATTCTGCCCCTGTACTCAGCACTGGTTAGGCCACACCTTGAGTCCTGTGTCCAGTTCTGGGCCCCTCAGCTTAGGAAAGATGTTGAGTTGCTGAAAGGTGTCCAGAGAAGGGCAACAAAGCCGGGGAGGGGTCTGGAGCACAGCCCTGGGAGGAGAGGCTGAGGGAGCTGGGGTTGCTTAGCCTGGGAAGAGGAGGCTCAGGGAGACCTTCTTGCTGTCTCCAACTCCCTGAAGGGAGGTTGTAGCCAGGTGGGGGTTGGTCTCTTCTCCCAGGGAACAAGAGGACACAGTCTCCAGCTGTGCCAGGGGAGGTTTAGGCTGGATGTTAGGAAGAAGTTCTTCCCAGAGTGATTGGCCATTGGAATGTGCTGCCCAGGGAGGTGGTAGAATCACCATCACTGGAGGTGTTTAGGCAAAGCCTGGCTGAGGCTCTTGGTGCCATGGTTCAGTTGATGAGATGGTGTCGGGTGATAGGTTGGACTGGATGATCTCAAAGGTCTTTTCCAACCTGGTTAATTCTAACAGAATTCTAACAGGGACTGTGAGCTCTAGGTGGACTTGATCTCAAAGGTCTCTTCCAACCTCAACAGTTCCGTGGGTCCGGTCTGTAATACACATTAATCCCACATATAATTTTTCATCAAGAATCCACTCCAGTTTGTATTATTCACGTGAACCTATGACACTAACGGTGTAAAAAGTCTTTAGACTCAAGATTTGGCTGGTGGATCCCTAAGAAGTTTCCTATTAGGATTAATGACTCTCTAGTATTCCAGTCAAACAGAGATGTGTGCACCTGGCCTGCAAAACAAGTTTTAGTGGCTCAAAAAACTGAGGGCAGTCTAGAGCCCAGCATCCAAACTACATTGCTCTAGAAACCAAGAAATATCCATGGTAGGAGCACAGAAATACTCATCCTAAACCTTACACCACCTAACAGAGTATAGCATTCACATGCTTCTCCTGCCCAAGCACTGCAACCACCAGGCAGGTGCCAGGACTTGATTACAGACAATAAATAACTTAGGGCAGCCAGTGAACCATGCTCAAAAGGAATGACTTAGGAGATTTGATAAGTCTGGAGATGTGGAGTAAATGCAGAGGGTTTCTTTTCTGTCATAACAAACTTCCACTACCGTGTTCATTGGTTTGGGATTTTGCACAAAGTCTGATGTTGTGTTTGTCAGATCAGGCCGAGATAAAAATCACAGAACTGTTGTGGTTGCAAAAGACCTTTAAGATCATCAAGTGCAACCATTAACCCACCACTGCCAGGTCACCACTAATCATGTCCCTCAGCACCCCATCTATATGCCTTTGAAATCCCTCCAGGGATGAGGACTCCACCAGTACCCTGGACAGCCTGAACCAGGGCTTGACAACCCTTTCAGTGAAGAGATATCTTCTAAAATCCAACATACATCTCCCCTGGCACAACTTGAGGTCTCTCTTGCCTGATCACTTGTTCCTTGGGAGAAGGCATCAACCCCCAGGCTTCAACATCCTTTCAGGGAGTTACAGAGCCATTAAGTATCCCCTCAGCCTCTTCTTCTCCAGGATGAAGAACTCCAATTCCTTCAGCTGCTCCTCAGAAGATTTGTGCTCTAGACACTTCAGCAGCTTCATTGCCTTTCTCTGGACCTGCTCCAGCACCTCAACATCATTCTTGAAGCAAAGGGCCCAAACTGACCCCAGCATTCAAGATGCTGAGCACAGGGGACAATCAAGGCATTTCTGCCCTTCACAACAGGTGCTCTTGAATCAGGACCACGAGAGCACACTGCAAATGCTGAGCAGCATAAGCCCACCGAAGGTGCACAGCCAGGCTGAAGAGCGCCTGGGAGAACTTCCTTGCGCTGATCTTCATCGGCTTTCTAGAAACATTCCCACAGGACAAAGGCCTTCTGAATCCCAGCAATTTGTACTGTGTCAGCAGATATAAAGTATCACATCCCACAGATCTCAGAGTAATCATTTCAAAGCATGGATTTTTTTTTGTGAGAGACTAGAGAGATGATGTCTCTTTTTCTAGCATTCCAATTTGCATAATGACTGTCTGAAGCCAATGAGGGGTCTGACACATTGGAACTAACACTCTAATGTGGACTGTGTAGAGCAAGACTGAACATCAATACTCTTCACTGTATGTTCAGTATCTCCACACAAAATGGGTTTCCAAGAGCACCCTGAGAGATGATGCCATTTCCTATCACTTCAGTGCAGACAGAGTGTGAAAAGCAAGCACTGTGACACCTCCACCCCCTTTCTCATCCTGATCTCAGGTCCCAGAGAACACACTAAGACACAGGTACTCTGAGCTACATTCACCCTCTGGCTTAGAGAAAAAATCCCAGATCTCTTCCCCAAACCTCAGCTGAACCAACATTTCTCAGCCTTAAAGATATTGCCTCAAAAAGCACAGAGTCTGCCCTGTAATAAACCTTGGGGCAGATTGGGATGCAATAACAATGCGCAATGCAGTACCTCAATGCTACTTCACAAACTAGTTGGCTCTGTGGTATTAATTGGGAAAACAAAATTCCACCATGGGATTGGAAGGGACCTCTGGAGATCATGCAGTCTAACCCACCTGCTAAAGTAGAGTCACCCACAGCAGGTTGCTCAAATCACAGCTTGCAGGTAGGTTTGGAATCTCTCTGGAGAAGGAGATTCCACAACATCTGAGCAGCCTGCTCCAGGACTCCAGCAACCTCACACCAAAGAAGTTTCTCCTCATCTTCAGATGGAACCCCCTGGCTTCCAGGTTATGCCTGTTGTCCCTTGTCCTGTAGCTGGGCACAGCCTCTTGCCCCACACTCTATCTCTTGCTGAGCTCCGGCTGCTCTTCTCCAGGCTCCACAGCCCCAGGTCTCTCAGCCTTTCCTCCTCACAGAGATGCTTCAGCTCCCTCAGCATCTTTGTAGCCCTAGCTGGACTTTCTCCAGAAGTTTCATTTTTCATTTCATTTTCAGTTAGGGTTGGAAGGGACCACAAGGATCATCTAGTTCCAACCCCCCTGCCATGGGCAGGGACACTCTACCCCTAGATCAGGCTGGACAGAGCCTCGTCCAGCCTGGTCTTAAACACCGCAAGGGACGGGGCCTCAACCACCTCCCTGGACAACCCATTCCAGGGCCTCACCACTCTCACGGTGAAGAACTTCCTCCTCACATCCAGCCTGAATCTCCCCACCTCCAGCTTCATCCCATTCCCCCTAGTCCTATCACTCCCTGATAGTCTGAAAAGTCCCTCCCCAGCCTTCTTGTAGGCCCCCTTCAGATACTGGAAGGCCACAATGAGGTCACCTCGGAGCCTTCTCTTCTCCAGGCTGAACAGCCCCAACTCCTTCAGTCTGTCCTCATAGGAGAGGTGCTCCAGCCCTCTGATCATCCTCGTGGCCCTTCTCTGGACACGCTCCAGCACCTCCAGATCCCTCTTGTAATAGGGGCTCCAGAACTGGACGCAGTACTCCAGGTGGGGTCTCACCAGAGCTGAGTAGAGGGGGAGAATCACCTCCCTTGACCTGCTGGCCACACTTCTCCTGATGCAGCCCAGGATCTGATTGGCTTTCCGGGCTGCAAGTGCACATTGAGAGCTCATGTTGAGCTTCTCGTCCACCAGCACCCCCAAGTCTCTCTCCTCTGGGCTGCTCCCCAGCCAGTCACTGCCCAGCCTGTATTTGTGCCTGGGATTGCCTCGACCCAGATGCAGGACCCTGCACTTGGTCTTGTTGAAGCTCATGAGGTTGGCTTGTGCCCACCTCTCCAGCCTGTCAAGGTCCCTCTGGATGGCATCCCTTCCCTCCAGCGTGTCTGCTGCACACACAGCTTGGTGTCATCAGCAAACTTGCTGAGGGTGCACTCAATGCCACTGTCCATGTCACCCACAAAGATGTTGAACAAGACTGGTCCCAGGACTGATCCCTGAGGGACTCCGCTTGTCACTGGCCTCCACTGGGACATGGACCCATTGACAGCCACTCTTTGGGTGCGGCCATCAAGCCAGTTCCTTATCCATCTGGTGGTCCATCCATCAAACCCGTGTGTCACCAGCTTGGAGACCAGGATGTGGTGTGGGACAGTGTCAAAGGCTTTGCTCAGGTCCAGGTTCCCTATCTCTTGAAGTGAGAAGCCCAGAACTGCACACACCAGGGCAAAACAGGAGAGTAGAAGCACCCTAATGTGCTGGCCACACTCTTAATGCACCCAGACCCTAAGCAACAAAGAGACAGCAATCATCACAATCTGATCAACAGCAGAACAAACAGCTTCAACACAAAGCACAGCGAGGGTGGCTCAGCACCGTTCAGTCTCATCTTCATCAGGGCCATCCTCTGACACCAGAAAAAGGCAACTCAGAGTGGAAAAGCCGCATCCTTTGGTACTCAAATTTGTCCAGTACTTTCAGTGAGCCTTCAGGAGAAAGCCTAAGTGGGAGTAGCAGTTGTTTCACACATGCAAAAGATGATCTATTGCAAAACAAGCAAACAAACAAAATATAAAAAGGGGGGAGGGAAGTCTAAAAAACCAGGAAGTGGAGGAGTAAGTGACAGTGGTAGAGAGAAGAGATGTCTCCTGCCATTTAGACAAGCAGACATACTCTTGCAATTTAATGGATTATAAGGACTCAAAGATATTTGCTGTCTAGCCATGTAAGTACATTGCAGCTCTTGATTTGCTTTTAGCATTGAGACCAGTCATATATTACATCAATGGGATTCTTGTTTGTTGAAATAAGTGAATAATTTGGGGAGGATATTCAATTCACTCTTTTTACATTCCCTTGTTTCTTCTGTTCTCAATTTCCACAATGCATTGTGTAGGAAAAAACTGCAGCCTGAAGCACGTGGTCGAATTGGTGAGGAACGCCAACATCTCCGCTCATTTGTTCAAATACACATTAAATTAAGGAGATATAGGCTAAGTTGTTCTGAACATGACACCAATTTGGGGGGTTTGGTACACAGAGTTCATCAATTTGAAGACATAACTCACCCCTTGGCTGGTTTCTGCCAAGAGGTGTCACTTCATGGCAATTCGGGACATCGTTTAATGGCCACAGTGCTCTTAGTTGACAGTTGGACTCAGTGGTCTTAAAGAGCTTTTCCAACTGAAACAATTCTGGAATTAAACTCCCCATGTCCCCAGCCATGTGTCACTCCTTCCTCACTCTGGTACTCATCTGCCAGTACTGCTCTGTTACAGAATATTACAAAATTAACCAAGTAGGAAAAGACCTTGAGATCAAGTCCAACCTATCACCCAACACCACCTAACCCACTAAACCATGGCACCAAGTGCCTCAGCCAGGCTCTTAAACACTTCCAGGGACTGTGACTCCACCACCTCCCTGGGCAGCACATCCCAATGGCCAATCACTCTTGCGGGGAAGAATTTCTTTCTAACATCCAGCCTAAACCTCCCCTGGCACAGCTGGAGACTGTGTCCTCTTGTTCTGGTGCTGCTTGCCTGGGAGAAGAGACCAACCCCCACCTGGCTACAGCCTCCCTTCTCCTCTGAGCCTCCTCTTCTCCAGGCTAAGCAACCCCAGCTCCCTCAGCCTCTCCTCACAGGGCTGTGCTCCAAACCCCTCCCCAGCTTTCTTGCCCTTCTCTGGACACCTTCCAGCAACTCAACATCCTTCCTAAACTGAGGGGCCCAGAACTGGACACAGGACTCAAGGTGTGGCCTAACCAGTGCTGAGCACAGGGCAGAATGACCTCCCTGCTCCTGCTGGCCACACTATTCCTGATGCAGTCCAGGATGCCATCAGCCTTCTTGGCCACCTGGGCACACTGCTGGCTCATGTTCAGCCTACTATCAACCAGTACCCCCAGGCTCCTTTCTTCCTGTCTTCAGGATGAGCCAGTTAGGGGAACTAAACCAGCACAAACCATGCACTTTTTGGTAGTGTTGCATTTCTACTGGTTCGGGGTTCTTTGAAAGGTCAAGTCAGTAGAAGAGAAAAAAAGAACAAGCATGCAGGCAAGAAAAGAGGAAGGAACAGACTGCTGTGCCATAGATCCCACCATCAGAGAGAAGCTGGTAGCAGCTTTACTCTTGTTCCTCCCATGAAATAAAATTAACAGTCCTGAAATAGGTAGAAGTCCTGTTTCTCTTGCTAAAGCTGCAAGTTGTGAAGTTACTGACTTCTGTGCAATAACTACTGAGGCAACTTCCTACAAGAGCTCTAAGACCATAATTATTTTTTTTTCCTTCCCCTTCTGCTCCAGGGCTTAAAATTCAGCTAGCCAGAGAAAACAGAAACATCAGCCATCTAAGCTCCCAGAATATTGACTTGAAACAAAATACACAGTGTTTACTCTGCTGCTTTGGCGTGGGTTGGTTTGTTTGCAGTCAAACCCTAATTTACACTGGCTCCTCACATATTGATATGCTGGGGAAATAAACAGTAAATACTATTTCCAATCCATCTGTTTAACTTGTTAGAAAAACAACAGTCAGAGGCTTCTCAGAATTGTATCTTTCTTTTTTGTTCTGTACAAGAGAAAAAACAAATAGGGAATTAGGTGGTTTTTGGTTTGGGGTTGGCTTGGTTTTGTTGGGTTTTGGTTTGCACTTGAAGTATTGTGTGTTGGAAGTGTTGTTTCAGTGTGACTTCTCAACTCTCTACTCCACTCAGGTCCTGGCAGATGTTTTCAGTGAGTAACAATCATCTGGAGGAGACCCACCACACCTGCAAGCCCTCCTAAGCTGCAGTCCACTCATCTCACTCTGACACATGACTGTGACTGGTGGAGAAGAAGCTTTCTATGAACAATGCTGTGAGGAGAATCAGCTCAGCTCCACTGTTACTCACCTGCAGGCTCTGGGGTGCATCACAGTATCACCAAGGTTGGAAGAGACCTCATCGAGCCCAACCTGTCACCACAGACCTCATGACTAGAGCATGGCACCAAGTGCAACGTCCAATCCCCTCTTGAACACCTGCAGGAATGGTGACTCCCCCACCTCCCTGGGCAGCACATTCCAATGATGAATGACTCTCTCTGTGAAGAACTTCCTCTTCACCTCAAGCCTAAACTCCCTTGGTGCAGCCTGAGACTGTGTCCTCTTGTTCTAGTGCTGGTTGCTAGAGAGAAGAGACCAACCCCTTCCTGGCTACAACCACCTTTCAGGTAGTTGCAGAGAGCAATGAGGTCACCCCTGAGCCTCCTCTTCTCCAGGCTAAGCAACCCCAGCTCCCTCAGCCTCTCCTCCCAGGGCTGTGCTCAAGGCCTCTCCCCAGCCTTGTTGCCCTTCTCTGGACACATTCAAGTGTCTCAATGTCCTTCCTAAACTGAGGGACCCAGAACTGGACACAGGACTCAAGGTGTGGCCTAACCAGTGCAGGGTACTGGGGCACAAGGACTTCCCTGCTCCTGCTGGCCACACTCTTCCTGATGCAGGCCAGGATGCCATTGGCCTTCTTGGCTGCCTGGGCACACTGCTGGCTCATGTTTAGGCGGCTGTCAATCAGCACCCCCAGGTCCCTCTCTGTTTGGCAGCTCTCCATCCACTCTGACCCCAGCCTGTAGCTCTGCATGGGGCTGCTGTGGCCAAAGTGCAGCCCCTGGCACTTGGACTTGTTGAATGCCATCCTGTTGGACTCTGCCCATCTGTCCAGTCGGTCGAGGCCCCTCTGCAGAGCCCTTCTGGCCTCTAACTGACCAACATCCGCTCCCAACTTGGTGTCATCCGCAAATTTGCTGATGACTGTCTCAATCCCCTCATCCAGGTCATCAATGAAGATATTAAAGAGGATGGGGCCCAGCACTGATCCCTGGGGGAGTGCATGACACTCAGCTGCTGCATAAAGATTTTTGCCTTGTAATCTTCAGTTCTTCAGAGACAGGAAAATGAAGCTACTTCCCTAACATCTATTTCTGAAAATCCATTGGGTACTGCATAGCTTATGTGGACTGCCCAATGTACACCCTGTAGCCAGGCTGTTTCAGCCAGCCAGCAATACTTCTGGAGAATGTGACCTTGTTAACTCCATTCAACTTCAGCAGTCTCATTTGTATCTTAGAAATACAGAATGGTTTGGGTTGGAAGGACCTTAAAAAGTCCTCTAGTCCATCCCCACTGCAGCCAGCAGGGACATCTGTAACTAAACCAGACATCTGAGCTCCAAACAGCCTGACCTGGAATGATTCCAGGGATGGGAGCATCTGCCTCCTTTCTGGGCAACCTAGGCCACTGTCTCACCATCTTCAGTGGAAAATATTTCTTCCTGATATCTGGTCTGAATCTCCCTTTCTTTAGTTGAAGCCATCACCCCTTGCTCTGTTGCAACAAGCCTTCCTGAAAACCCTCCATCTTTCTTGTAGGCCTCTGAAAGGCCAAAATTGGGTTCAAACAAGAATAAAACTGAAGTAGACCAGCTTCATACTGCCCTATCTGGCCCCATTTTTCTGGCACTCAATGCTGGCTTGTAGCATGGACAATTTGAAGGACTACAACAGAAGTTATTTTGAATATAAAGTCACTATAGTGCAGTTAAAATGGTTTAGCAGGTTACAGGCTCCAAAAGGAGGCACAGGTGAGAAAAATATCTTCCCCAAAGGGGTTGCAAGGCCTAGAACAAACTTCCCAGGAGTCCCCATCTCTGGAGGGATTGAAAAACTGTGTAGGTGTGGTGCTGAGGGATGTGGTTTGGTGGTGAACTGGCAGTGCTGAGTTCATGGTTAGACTTGATGATCTTAAAAGGTCTTTTCCAGCCTAAGCAAATCTATGATTCCATGGTGATTCTTTGGCCTGTTAATCCATTGACTAAGCCAAAGGAATGCCTTATTTTAAAGAAGGAAGGAGGGAAAAGAACCTGGCTTCCAAGGGCCCGGGGGAACACCAGAACTGGTAGAAACAAGCTCCTGGTTACCAGCGAGCAGAGGTAGAAATGAAAGGGTAGGGCAAGCCTTTTGGCCTCAGCCACCACACACTGTCTACAAGACAGTGGAGTCAAATTTCATCTGTTAGCATTCATGTTCTGCTGAACGATGGAATTATCTAGGGAATAAAATTCTCTCTCTTCACTCTGTCATATTCTGAGTCTAAGCAATTTGCTGCCAATAAAGTAGAGAGAAGTCAACACTATTTGTTGACTCCTGTAAAATGAGACAGAACTAGCAGCTTTTAAGAGTTCAGTTATGCTGCTTTCAAGATCTAGGCCAACAAGATAGTAGCTTTCAAATATTAAACATGTGGAGATGAGGTTTGAGTTTTAACACTGAAAGCCTGAGGTAGGTAATTTAAACCATCCGAACTGCAGAGCTGGGGCTGAGGCCAATAAAATATTTCATAATTACTTTGTGCTTCCTTTTGCACCAGTATCAAATGCCATCATTGTTCAGTGGCAAAACATGCCAGCTTCCCAACACTTGGGGACAAAAAAAAACTAACTAGCCAGACCAGTGGTGAAACAGTTGCCAGTACCAGGAATATACACAAATCTAGCTCATGCTACCTGATGTTCAACTGGTGTAGGTGATCCTGCCCTGGCAGGGGGGTGGGACTGGATGATCACAGAATCACAAAGGTTGGAAGAGACCTCAAAGAACATCCAGTCCGACCCATCACCACAGACCTCATGACTAAACCATGGCACCAAGTGCCACATCCAGTCCCCTCTTGAACACCTCCAGGGACGGTGACTCCACCACCTCCCTGGGCAGCACATTCCAATGGCGAATCACTCTCTCGGTGAAGAACTTTCTCCTCACCTCCAGCCTAAACTTCCCCTGATGCAGCTTGAGACTGCATCCTCTTGTTCTGCTGCTGGTCACCTGGGAGAAGAGACCAACCCTCTCCTGGCCACAACCTCCCTTCAGGGAGTTGTAGACAGCAAGAAGGTCTTCCCTGAGCCTCCTCTTCTCCAGGCTAAGCAACCCCAGCTCCCTCAGCCTCTCCTCACAGGGCTGTGCTTGAGGCCTCTCCCCAGCCTTGTTGCTCTTCTCTGGACACGTTCAAGTGTCTCAATGTCCTTCCTAAACTGAGAGACCCACAACTGGACACCGTTTCAAGGACACATCTTTCAAGGTCCCTTCCAGCCCCTGAAATTCTGTGATGTTCCAAGACCTTTGGGACAGCAGGTTTCAGACACTCAAATTGATGATACTAGGAGGTACCTAAATGATTTCTTTCATTCTGTGATTTTTGAGTGTTTTCTGACCACACTCAGAAGAATCTTTTAATGTATTCCAGGTGCATTCCATTTAAACCTAAAACTATTGACAAATGTTGCATTTCTTTTTGTCTTGGTCGACTTCAGAGCTTTTTTTCTATAGGATTTCTTACACTCTTGGGTTTTTTGCTGCATTTCCAGCCCTCTAACAACGGATTAAAATAAACAGGCTACAGCTGTTTAGCCTTCTAAATTCCGACACCTCCTTCCTCCATTTGGGACTAGAGTCTCTTTTTCTTTGTGCCTTTGACTGTTTGTAGACTGAAATCCAATACTTTTGTCTGCATCTGCTGCTAAAAGCCATTTCTCCCCAGCCACAGACCAGGCCCCTGGTGTCTCATTAAGCACATTTACATTTGGCTCTTAAAATCCTTAACGGAGCATTTCATGCCTAGCAAGAGTGCACTGATGAAAGATGCACTCTGCTCATGGCTTCTGGAATGACACATGCTATTACTCCATTACTGGGGGGGAGGGGGAAGAGAACTCAGAATCTTGTTTAAAAAATGTGATTTTTTTTTTCCCTATTAGAGACTTTTCCCCCCCTGTAGGAAGTAGCTTTTTTATTTTTTTTATAGCAGGCAAAAAATAGATTGAACTAAAGGCACATAAAAAGCAAAATTTTGCTTTGTGGATTCATCCAGTGGGGCAGATATTTTTATGAAGCTCCTCCTAAAGCCAATCAAAAGGGATTAGTTCCTCAAGAGCAAGTTCTTTACCATGAGGGTAGTGGAGGACTGGAACAGCTTGCCCAGGGAGGTAGTTGAGGCCACATTCCTTGAGATATTCAAGGTCAGGCTTGACAGGGCCCTGGTAACCTGATCTAATTGAGAATGCCCCTGCTTACTGCAAAAGGGGTTGGGCTAGATGACCCTTCCAACCCAGGCCATTCTATCATTATATGAACAATATTTTAGCACCACTGAGAGTCCAAGATACACAAACTATTTGATGCCAAGAGACTTCTCCAAGTCACATTATTGCATCACGACTAGCAGGCATACTCTATGACCACAAGGTAATTAAATACAATTAATCAACCAGTTCCTTCCAGAAGTGCCCACTGAACTTTCTCAGGTGGCAGGAATGTCAGGAATTCATGATTCTGGCACACAACTGTAGGAAGTCATGCCAGACTGGCTCCTACAAGTCATGTTGGCTCCAGTTCAAGGCTTCTATTGATCATTCCTGTGGTAGAATAAAACAAACAACAACAAAACACCTAAAGCCAGGAGGAAGCAAGAATTCAGGAACCCAGCCCTGAACCACTTGGGCTTCAAGATGAAAAATGGTATCTTGCATCATATTACCAGCCAACAAGTTGAACAAGCTGTAGGCCAGAGGTGCAGCATGCTCTGCTACAAGAGGCTACCTTCAGGTGTGCCAGGTGGATGAAGTGTGCATTCTAGGCAGCTCCTACACATAGCTCCAAGAAAAATGGGCTACATTAGACTAATCTACAGCTGATGAAGTCAGTCAGGTGTGTCCCCAGAGTGAATTGTCACATTTACCTTTGCAGGAGCAGATGAGAAAAGCAGACTTTTGGATGCTCTTCTAAGAGCATCAAGCCAACAGCTCAAGGCCAAGCAGACCCTGAGCTTTCAAAACATGGCTCTCAAAGAACAGACAGCTATCCTTGTCTCCAAATGACAGCTGGACCACCACCACCTCCAATGAAACAGTCCTCTGAACCCTCCATAAAATTGCATCAGTATCACTTGTAGCTGGACTGTATGTACCTCAAGGTATGTGACCACCAGAAGACTGTGTCAGCCACCATTGTCATCACAAAAGCACAATGGAGACCTCTCAAATGCAATATGGACTATATCAGAAAAGCTATTTTTTCCCCCTACACTTGGAGAGAGGACCTCTGATCCAACTGCATAATCATCAGCACAGCTTCAAAGGCAGAATAAAACTAAGGAACCATAGAGAACATTAAAGCTGCTTAGGAAAACACCAGTAACAATTAGCAAATATCATCTGAGATCATTACAAACCAGAGCCCTTAAAGGAAGATGGTCAAGCAAATCTGGCAAAGGAGTACCAACTACTTCCATGATGGCTCATCCTTACAAGCCAACAGACATGGAGAGACCATTATACAAGCCTGAAGTATCCTCCTTCCTTTCAGAGTCACAAGCCAGAGGGCAGCTCATTTTAGCCCCTTGGAACATTCTTCTCCACCTACAGAAACAGCAAATTTTATCTGAGCATTCTGCCTGTGGTAGAACCAGCAGATTCCTCAGCTGGAAACAAAGGAGCATTGCTGTCATCCAGCAGCAGGCGTGGAACTTCCTGCCCCCAGCCAACAGAACTCCTCCCTGGTTAACACTGCAATCGGCATTTACCAACCTACTTCCCATTCTCTATTCTGTGGCCAAACTTGCCTCCAGACAGAAGTAAAAAAAGGCACCCTTCTGCCTGCATTTCCCATCTACCATCCTTACACATGTTCACAGAAGATAAGAACTCAGAACAAAAATAAAACATTTGGACAAGGTCATACCCTAAGAGCCGCCCTCCTCTCTTTTCAATCCTTACTCTGATGTAATTTGTTTCTGCTGTTCTCACTCACCATCATCTCTGAAGAACCCCTAGTCCAAAGAGCCAAAAGTTGTTAGGGGAATGGAACATCTCCCTTAGGAGATTAGATGAAGGAAGCTGGGACTCCTCACTCTGGAGGAGACTGAGGGGTGACCTCATTCCCGTTCATAAAGATGTAAAGGGTGAGTGCCAAGAGGATGGAGCCAGGCTCTGCTCAGTGATGCCCAGTTACAGCACAAGGGGCGATGGGTGGGAGTTGAGGCACAGGATGGAAACAGGAGAAAAAGCTTTTCACTGTGAGGCTGACAAAACACTGGAACAGGCTGCCCAGGGGGGCTGTGTGGAGTCCCTTCCTGGAGATATTCAAAACCTGCCTGGATGCATTCTTGAGTGGTCTGCTCTAGGTGATCCGGCCCCAGCAGGGGGATTGGGCTGGATGATCTTTTGAGGTCCCTTCTGGCTCCTAACATTCTGTGATCCTGTAGGGATGTTCTCTATCACCAAAATCAGCCTCAAAAACCTCTGCCACATTTTGACTAGTTTTTTTTTATTATTATTAGGTTTGGTTTTTTTGTTTTGGTAAGACCAGAGTTTGAAACATCAACACCTGGGCTCTGGAAATCTGAAGAGTCTCCTGTGAAAGAAAAATCTGTAACCGTCACCACACCCATCCATACAGCTCTGTCACAAAAAAAATGTCTACCCTGCTACTTAAAGAAAGTACTACAATATGGTATTTTCAACTGGCTATGCATGGACAAGCAGAAGGAAAGCTCTTCCTTCCTCCTTGGACCCAGCCAGGCCTCTAAAGGCAATAGGTATTTGAGTCCCAAGCAAGGTCCTACTGATAGGACTAACTATAAATATTGACTGCTTGAATCATTTTTCCTTCAAAAGGTTCTCTCTCCAAACTGCAAAACAGAAATTAGGGAAAAAAAGCCTGCTCTTTGATACCCTTCACAACAGGGCACAGAGCAAACCCAGCCTCAAAACTCAGCCTGAGACTTACTCAGGCTCCTTTTAGAGATTTGTTCAAGAGAGGATTGGATGTGGCACTTGGTGCCACGGTCTAGTCATGAGGTCTGTGGTGACAGGTTGGACTTGATCTTTGAGGTCCCTTCCAACCTTGGTGATACTGTGATTGTTTCTTCTGTGGATACAGAAAATTGGGCAACAAATTATGATTGGGATTGGCAAAAGGACAAAGACTCAAAAATCTTGTGAGTATTAAAGTGTGTTTTACCCTGACTGGTGCAAATGTCCCCCAGTAGTTCTGATACAGCACTGGAAAGATCCAGACTGAAGTCAATTCACTGCTGTAGTGTCTTGAAAATCTTCTCTAGGTAATCAGGAATATCACAGCAAATTTATAAACTCCCTCAGTCATTTCAGGTTTTGCAATGGACACAAAAGTGCCAAATACTCAGCTACTGGCAGAACTCCTACAGAAATTGATATAATCAAATCATTTCCATTTAATATCCAGTTTTTCTCTGCACATATTAAGTGCTTCATTTTATAACCAGAATTCCTCCCAAAAGTTCAGGGAAAGAAAAATCCAGAGCTACATCTAAGGTGGGACTAGATCTTGTAATCACTTTTCATGCCTCCTTTCATGTTAATGCTGTTTGAAATAGATGATTTCCTTACACCTATGCATAAATAATCCCAGAGGAGTTTCTACACAGAGGAGAAAACACAGCAACAAATCCTAATTCTTTTCTGCAGCATCCAGCAAGTTACAGCCACACAGCAGACAGGAGAAAAAGGATATGCAGTAGAGTAGAGCTCACTTCTGAGAAAGAGTATTTTGAAAAACCCAGGTGACAGGCAACTGATGTCACCACAGGGTGATTTGTAGACTGCTACGAAGGGAAAGTTCACTCTACTGGGTGGGGCTGAGGAGAATCGTAAGGAAGCAACTTCAATTTTCACTTCAGGGACATGCAGAACAAGCAGCAAAAAGCTTCTTTGAGCCAGATGACAACATAAGCCTTAAAGTAGAATAGAATACAGAATAAACCAGGTTGGAAAAGACCTTTGAGATCAAGTCCAACCTATGACCCAACACCATCTGATCAACTAAACTGTGGCACCAAGTGCCTCATCCAGGCTCTTCTTAAACACCTCCAGTGATGGGGACTCCACTTCCCTGGGCAGCACATTCCAATGGCCAATCTCTCTTGCTGGGAAAAACTTCTTCCTCACCTGCAGCCTAAACCTCCCCTGGTGCAGCTTGAGACTGTGTCCTCTTGTTCTGATGCTGGTTGCCTGGGAGAAGAGACCAGCCCCCACCTGGCTATAGCCTCCCTTCAGGGAGTCGCAGACAGCAAGGTCTCCCCAGAGCCTCCCCTTCTCCAGGCTAAGCAACCCCAGCTCCCTCGGCCTCTCCTCACAGGGCTGTGCTCCAGACCCCTCCCCAGCTTTGTTGCCCTTCTCTGGACACCTTCCAGCAACTCAGCATCTTTCCTAAACTGAGGGGCCCAGAACTGGACACAGGACTCAAGGTGTGGCCTAAGCAGTGCTGACTACAGGGCAGAATGACCTCCCTGCTCCTGCTGGCCACACTGTTCATGATACAGGCCAGGATGCCATTGGCCTTCTTGGCCACCTGGGCACACTGGCTTCCCAGACACTTCCCCAGACTTATGGCCCTCCAAATAATGAAGTGACTGAGTAATTCATACTTATTCTTCAGCTGATCAGGTTCTACTGAAGTCAGTATTAGGCAAAGAAGAATGAGTGACAATATTTATACATGACTCTTCCGAAGGGTAAGAAGGAGTACAAGAGAAGCACCTAATGTTGATTTAATGGGGGTGGAAGAAGCAGCCCTAACATCATCACTGACTCTATTAACATCACTTTGGTGCTTCATCTGTCACAGGATACACTCTCAAGGTCCTACCACCTTTCAGATGACAGTGTGGCATCTGTCATAAATTGTCATACACATGTAGCCAAGACTGGCTTGAAAAAAAAGTAGAAGAAAGACTATCACTAAGGACATCTTACTAGTGTTTTCAGTCCAGGAAGCCAAGTCATTTTGGGTTCCCATAAATAGAAATTGGCATGCCAGTAAAAAAAAAAAAAAAGGACTCAGATTTTTTGTTGCACAATTTTTCTTCTCCGGTTCTTGATTTAGTGTCAGTGCAACCAAAACATTGACCTAAGAGAGCTCAGATTTCCTTCCTGTTTCTTGCCTCCCATCCCCAAGCTCCAGCTCCAACCTAGTAGCTTTGCTATCTGTAAACCCTGATACAGTGCTCTTCAAAGTCAAACAGCTCGCGGAATGAATCAGCAGTTAAAGTATGAGCTAACCCCATCCAAACACCACCAAAGGTTGTAGCAACAGAGTGATGGCTTTTTAACATGGTTCCCTAAGAAAACAGGGTTATGTAAATACATTAGTTACCCCTCTGCCTATGACCCTGCTTCCCCTCTCCACCAGTAGTTTCTGAGCCAGTTTCAACTATATTTAATGAAAAGACAGAAAGCTCAATGCCATAAAGGGGGTTTGGAAGAGAAACCAGAGTTAGCTAGACAGTGCTCCTGCTATGGGCATCAGACTTCAGTGTGGGATGTTAAGATTCCTGTGTCTCATCTGTAATCAGTTCTTACCTCTTTTGTTTCAGAGACTCACAAGTTTGATCTTATCCTGAGAAGGACCAATAGTTCAGTGTCATGGTGGATCCATGACAGATGAGAGCCCACAAACAACAGCTGCTTTTAGCATAGGTTTTAGTCCTGAGACTATTTCCTTTGCTGTCACAGGGTAAGCACAAGAGTCACATGCAAGTCTTCAGCTCTAGAGAATTTTATCTATCCATATACTTCAGTTTCCTCAAGCTCCACAGTATCTTGTACCAGAGCAGTTGCCACTAATAAGACACGAACTGTCAAGAGAAGAGCGAGTGTGACTTGATGTGTTCCTGTAGACACATCCTGAAGTAACCACATTAAGATTCTTGAGCAAATTAGGGTTCCTGGACAAAAATCGAGGCAAGGAGCCACCTCCATGGCCACAGGCAAATCCTACAGTGCTCAGGAGAGCTAGTTCTACCCTGACAGACACCATGAAGAATATTTCTCCTTCAGTTCTGGACCAAGCAGGGCTCCCTCTGCATCTTCTACAGTCAATACGATCTCTCACCCTCCCCTGCAATCACACCCAGCTTGATAACAGCAGAGGAGCCCATCTTGTCTGCTTCTCAGTGTGGCAAAAACACTGCCTTTTGACTTCTTTCTGCAGAGTAGAAGGATATTATATTATTAACTGCTGATGGCAAGCCCTCACTGCATATTAATCAGCCAGCCAATGAACAACATGTACTTTATTATTCAGATTACAGCCAGCACAACAAGCCGAGGTGACAGACAAGGACTGGGAGGAGAAAAAACGGAGATAAAAACCCCAACCAACCCAAGCTAAAAGACATCAAAAATGCACATATGCTCCAAGTTGCTGCAAAACATGTTAGAGTCAGGGAGATAATTTTAGGCTTCCCTAAATCGACAGGTGCCTACATTATGCTAGAAGTCTTTAATCTATAAAATTGGCTTTACAGGCAGTGCTGGAAGAAGAATGAATGCACCTACCAGCCACAAAGACCTACATTCTGCATTTAACTGGCAGGAACTTGGAGGGCTCACTTAAAGAAGTGCACACGTGCTCTTTTAATGGCCAGAGTAGAGGAGGAGGTTGTTTTGATTGTTTTATTATTGGTTTGGGTAAGCTTTCACTTAAAGCTGTAACTTTTTTTTCCCCCTTGGAAAGCTGCCCTGCAATCAACAGATTTAAACAGCAAACAGTTTATTGTTAACAAAATCTTAACAGCTAATGACTCAAGCATGGGTTGGAGAAAGCCATTACCAGTGGCATCCTTCACCATTACATCTGATTTTGACTGTGAAAGCAAACAAACTCACTCACCAGCTGTACAAAAAGGATTTTCCCTCCAGTCTCCAAACAGAACAGATTATTTCAACACTAATGCTGTTCAAGCCTCTATTCTGCTCTAAGAGCAGAATTCCGTTCCTGGTCAGATCTCTTCACCACTGACCTGTTCACAGAAAGGGCAACAAAGCTGGTGAAGGCTCTGGCAAACAGGTCTGGTGTGGAGCAGCTAAGGCAACTAGGGGTGTTCAGTCTGGAGAGGAGGTGCCTGAGGGGAGACCTCATTGCTCTCTACAACTTCCTAAAAGGAGGTTGAAGTGAGGTGGGGGTCAGTCTCCTTTCCCTAGTATGACTTGAAAGAATGAAAGGAAATGGCCTGATATTGCTCCAGGGGAGGTTTATGGTGGAGATTAGGAGCAGTTTCTTTCCTGCAGGAGTGGTCAGGCATTGGAACAGGCTGCCCAGGGCGGTGGTGGAGTCACCATCCCTGGAGGTGTTCAAAAGACATGTAAACATGGCGCTTCAGGACACGGTTCAGTGGGCACGGTGGTGCTGGGTTGACAGCTAGACTTGGTGATCTTACAGGTCTCTTCCAACCTTGGGGATTCTGTAAGTGAAACCAAATCTCAACACAAGCCTTGAGCAGCCAAGTATTAGCTGAGAAGCATCCCTGCCCATGGTGGGAAGGTTGGAGCAGATGATCTCTGAGGTCCCTTCCAACCTAAGCTATTCTAGGATTCTGCGGGACATTATTTTTGACATATTCACCAATGTTACTTGATTTGACACAAATAAAAGCAAGGCATAAATGCTAGGTGTTAACTCCTCTTCACAGAACCATTTTGGTTGGAAAAAAACTTTAAAAATCAAGTCCAGCCATTCTCCAACTCTACCATGTCCCTCAGCACCACATCAAGCACTTCAATGCTGAATAAGCTTGGCCAGAAGAAAAAACAATCAGCCCAGACACCACCCACTAGATTAGCTTCTCCTCCAACTGTTCCTCCAGGAAGATTCTCTGAACTGTTATTGACTGTTATTCATTTCCCCATGTCTGCACCACAGCAATGTCACCAGAGAAGAAGAAGAAATCACAAATTCTATGATCAACACTCAGTGTTCTTCTCAGTGGAAGATGTCTCTCCTGCCTGACCTTATTATCCCTGAACTCCAATGACAGTAGAATTTAGCAAGAAATTAATAAGTAAATAAAATTATACTTTCAAGTTATTCAGGCAAAAGCATTAATCCCTTCTGCCCTTTTTAGGATCTGGTTGCTTATGTTCCCTCAGCAATAAACACAAATTGTGCAATTCTAAGCCACGGAAAGAAAACGTTACTTTGGTTTTAGTAAGATAAAGGAGTTGCCATAAAAGCAAATCACTAAGACAGATAAGTTCCTTCTTCCACAGATACAGAATGAAAGCAATGCATCCTTCACCAGACTCATTTGAGCACTAAAAAGGGCAAAATAAGTAGGGGGGGGTGGGGGAAACCAATACAGGGCCAAACAGCTCACAAATCTGGGCTGATCCCCAGCAGCGTGGGCATCACAGGAAGCAAAGGGATTCTGCCCCTCTGCTCCACTCTGCTGAGACCCCACCTGCAGGGCTGGGGCCAGCTCTGGAGTCCTCAGCACAGACAGGGACCTGTTGGAGCAGGGCCAGAGGAGGCCACAGCAATGCTGGGAGGGCTGGAAGCCCTCTGCTGTGAGGTCAGGCTGAGAGAGTTGGGGTCACTCAGCTTGGAGAAGAAAAGGCTCCAGGGAGACCTTCTGGTGGCCTCTCAGTTCTTAAACAGGCTGATCAGAAAGCTGGGGACAAAGTTTTGAGTGGGGCCTGTTGTGACTAAACAAACTAAAAGAGGGAGATTCAGACTAGAGAGCAGGAAAAAATGTTTTCCACCGAGGGTGGTGAGACACTGGTCCAGGTTGCCCAGAAAAGCATTGAAGGCCCATGCCTGGAACCATTACAGGTCAGGTTGTTTGGTGCTTTGAGCAACCTGATCTAGTGGCAGATGTCCCTGTTGATTTCAAGGGAAATTTGGACTAGATGACCCCTAAAGGTCCCTTCCAACCCAAAGCATTCTGTGATTCTATAATGAAATCTCTGGGGTAGAAATAGAGGTTCCAGATAGAGCAGAATCTGCAGAGGAGAATCGGAGTACAAACGATGCATCCAGCACACAAAAGGGTTTCTCTTCAAACTCTAAATGACAACAAATGAGGAATCTCTGAAATCAAAGTAGTCTTCTGCCTGTGCAAATCCTTCCTGAAACACATGACTGTGCTGTTAAAAGCTAGAAGATAGCACTCAATCTGGTGTCAGAGGTCAGCCTCTGAGGAGGAGGAGGAGGAATTGACTGAAGATGATAGTGATGTCAGCTCCAAACATGAAATGGAAAGGATCCAGAAAAGTTGTTAGTTCTGCTCATTCAGGAACAAACATTTAACTTGAGAATTATCAAGGAGACCAACTTGGAACTGGTAAGGGATCTCTGTAGAGAAGCAAAGCAGGAATTATATAAGAAATGCAGGTCAGCCTGCAAGGAAGAGGTCCTGTTCTGCTTGTTCCTCCAGCTGTTCCACCCAGACCAAAGCATTTGCATCGGTGAGGCATCTGGATTTTGCATCAGATTCACCAGCAGCGGAAGCTTTCACACTGCCTTCATGTGGTGCCTGGGATGCCTTGGAAACAGAGAACTCCTGCCTGGTGGGGCAAAAAAATAACTTCAGTGGGACTGCTGTTCAATGGAATGAAAGAGTAACCCTGTCCTGAACCTGCCATGGCCTAATACCTGTTTCACACCACTCTGAGCTGGAAGAACTGCTTTTAATACATCCACCGATTCCTACCTTCTGCTCACCAAAGCAAGGCTGAAAGCTCTCCTGTGAGCAGATGACAGCTGATACACAAGTTCATAAAATCACAGCTCCAGCTACTTCCAGACAATGAACATTCCAGCTACCTCAGCCTCATTTCTCTCTCCAGCAATATTTTCATACCTGTCTTGTCTTGTTTAAGGGATTTGTGCACCAACAGCTTCACTTCCCTTCTTTTTGTTTCAGATCCTAGGTATTTATTAAATATTTCTCCCTTTTCTGCAGTTTACAGCAGCAGCAAAAGCCATTCCAGGCTCTGCCCACATGCAGGTTTTGGCATTTTAAAGCTATGTGGGCATGTCTGGCCCAAGATGCAGAGCAAGAACCATCACAGGTGGTTTGGAAGGAAGAGGCTGAAATAAAAAGCAGCATAATAGAAAGGATGGAAAGCAAGGATGATTTAAAGAGCTGAAAAACAGACCAGGAAGGAGCTGCACTGGTGTGGGAAGCTAGAACACAAGCTTTGGGAAGTTCAGAACTGCTGCAGCCATAAAACCTGGAAATCACAACATGCCATTGAGCTCTCTGACTTTGCCTGCAAATGCTCTCCTCTGGAATTTGCTGCCATTTACTTCCTCTTTCCTCCTCTTCATTCAGCACATTTTTGTTTGTTCTACTGCCAATTATTTTCATATTTTTCTGAAGTGGTTTACTTCTTGATGTCTGTGGAGCCACAAGTTTTTGGCATCCCAGATGCTACTTCCAGATAATTCCCAGTTTCCAACAGCCTTCCCCATGCTCGGTTCCACCCCCAAGTGCATTCTGCAAATGCCTGCATCAGATGTGGTCTACCTAGGCATGTGCAAGCACATGGATGCCTCTGCACATACATTTGTCTGCATAAACCATAGATAAAGAGCTGGAGCCATGTCCTATTTACAGGAGTTAAGTGCCAGCAGATTGTGATTAGTACCTAAGGAGACATAAGGAAATCCTCTGTTTCAAGAGTGACAAAGAAGCCTTCTTCTTTGTCCCTCAGAAGTAGATCAGGCTGTGTGCTGACACAAGCTTTCTGTGTTAAGAAAAACACATTTATATTTTTAGATGGCTGGCCTTCAATAGTTTATTATCTACCAGAAGAGGGGAAAAAAAAATCAAACCTTTTCAGGGATCTAAAAAAGCATATTCATGCAGGACTGGCCCCACATTCACTCAACAGTGAATACCAACCTCAAATCTGAGGAGATAAGAGGACCTGGTAACAAGTTCTATTATGCTCAAGAGAAAACTGAATATAAAAACTCATGTCTTAGCAATTTGAAGTGAAAGTGTTGCCCTTCTGCAGGGCTGAAAGCTTCACACTGTGCTGAGAATAAACTTGCAGACAGCAATGACAGCTGTGGGAATGATGCCACACATTAAAATGTTTAAACTTTCCTCACAGATGACAACAGGAGTAGTCACCCAACAGGGCATGGTTCTGCTCAGGTACAGGTCAGCTGAGACAAGGAGCAACACTTTGGGGAAGGCTGGAACTTGAAGAGAGAAATAAAAGCCCAAGTTTTTAAACATAAGAGTAAAGGGGGGGGGGGGGAGGGAATGTTTGAAACTATAGATCACAAATTATTAAATCCCACAATAAGCTAATTGATGCAATCTATAAAGAAGACCTAAATCTTGTCAGGAAAACAAAAAAAACATGGAAATCTTCAAAGTGCTCTCTAAAAGTGATGAAAAAAAAAAAGGCAAAAGCAGGTAAGTAAATGTCTGTTGGTCATCTTCTGCTCCCATCATCAATACAAAGGCAAATATCTACACCAAGACACATCCAACAGCACATATCATCTCTCTTCATTAATTCACTTAGTCATGTGAAACACACTGCATTATGGCAGCCACTGGGATTCCTTCTCACCATCAAATCTGGAAATTGAAGGGTTTAAATACAATTAGAGACAGACAATGGGAAGAAGTTGTAGTTTTGAGTTCCTGGTTTGCACCTCACTACTTGTACCAACATAGCAGCAGTCTCAATCAGGCACGAAAGAAAACCAGCAAACAATCAGAAGGCTGTTGAGGTAGGAAGTTAGTTGTTAAAATCTGGTTTTGCAGAACCACCAGAAAGAACATGAAAAGGCAGAGACACATCCATTACAGCAGCAGTCCTCTTGGCTAGAGAATGAAGCTTTCACTAGCTGTTTTCAGTATGAAACATCCTGCAGCCACTAAGCCAAATGCAGCATCGTGTTAAATGATAGCCAGGGAGGGACTCTTCAACAGGGGCTTGCTGTGATAGGATGAGAGGGAAGGGATTGAAGCTTGAGGAGAGCAGGCTTAGACCGGAGATGAGGAAGGAAGTCTTTACAGTGAGGGTGGTGAGATACAAACAGGTTGCCCAGGGAGGTTATGGATCCTCCCTCCCTGGAGATGTTCAAGACCAGGCTGGATTAGGCCTTGAGCCTAGCAGAAGGTGTCCCCTGCACGTGGCAGGAGGTTTCGAACTAGATGATCTTTAATATCCCTTCCAGCCCAAACCATTCTATGAATTTGACCTAGCAATGCCATCACTCCTCTCCTGGCTCTGTGATTCCACCACCTGAACGACTTCTGCAGGGCTCCACTCCTCTCCACACAAAGCCCCCCAGAGACAGAAGATGCTGTTTTAACCCAGACTGTATTTTCACCGTCTCTGCCTGTATGGCTTTAGCCACAAGGAGAAAAACGTTTGCATAGGAAGCAAGGGATTCATTCCTGCAGCCTGGGATGAAGCCAGCATCTGCAGCCCTTCTAGGCCCTAAAGGCTGCTCCAGAGGCTGATTTACAAATCGAGGGTAAACATCCCAAGCTTTGCAGAACACCACAAAGTGTGTGTTTGACAGGGCTGGGTGCATTTGTTTACTTTCTGCTGGAAAAGCTGCCATGATGTAAGCTTCTCTGGCACTTTCCCTTCCTGTGCCTCCCCTTGACTCCGGGCAGGAGAATGGTGGGTGAAGGAATGGCTGGAATGTGTGTGTTGTAGCACAGTTTTCTGCTCTGCAATCACTTGCTGCTTCCTGTCAGACTGCAGGGGGAAAAACAAAATAAAGCAAACAGCCAAACAGGCTTTTAACATCCCCTGTTCAAAATGGAGCCAATGCTGCATTTTCTTGGGATAAAAGGATGTTTTATTAATGGAAACCATGCAAATTGAAATATTCTTATTAAGTAGTCTTCCCCCCCCCATTCATTTGCTCCTTTTTATACCAGGACTCAAACATGTAGGTCTCCATATCTTATCCATTATCTATTCTCATGTACATACTTTGCAGAACAAAGACATTGAAATGGTGGATCCAGTTCTTCAATCCCGGCACCTCATCCTGTCACAGCCACATAAAGAGGCACTGGAGCCAGCAGAACAAGATTCACAAGGAATAACCTCAGGATCAGGGAGTTTCCCAGCTGTCATAGAGCCAATGGAGTATCTCAGCAGAGCTTCTCCCTGAGCCCTTGTTACCAGGGATAAAAAAAAAGTGCTTGAAAATACTTCAGCTGCAAAAATAAACCCTTGTGGCTATCACAACTCAGCACCAACCTCCTTGCACAAGATCCAAATACTTATTTGCCTTTTCAGCCTTCACTGAATGGGTTGCAACAGGAAGAATAAATCCAATCCTCTGGTACCACCAAAATCCTCCTTTTTTTTTAAATATATTTGGGATGGCTGTTCCTTGATGGGGGATGGGAGAGGGGAAGGAAGGGAGGAAAGCAGAGTTTAAAAAACTCAATGACAATAACAATGAAACCTCCTGGTCTGCTCCAATGAAGAGAGGATTTTTCATACCAGGAGCAGTTAAATCTTCACATCTATGGTAATATCTGAGCAGCTGCCCTCAGCTGTTTAGCTCTGAAAACCCAGTTTCTTAATGCAAGCTTTACAGTTGCTCCATATACAGCCTTTTCATCTCTTCAGATGACATCTGAAATCCCTTCCTGGTTTACAAGACCCCAGGAAGCATTTTTAGCTATATTCCTTAAATGTCATTTTACAGAGGTTAGTGCCTTTGAATATCTAAAAGCAACTGCAGCTGTATCTACCTAAAAAAAGCAAGCCAGCTCCATTTATATTGTATTCACCAGGCGAGAACCAAAAGCATCTATGGATTCCAAATTATTGAAGTATGGAGCTATTTTTACTTCCACTATAATTGTGAGGAAAAATAACCACCAAAAAATAGTAACATATTTCATAACAGGCAGCACACAGCTTTAACCCCCCCCAATCCTAATTGGTCTTGTTATTTTTCATCTGGGTTTTTCAAAACACGAAGAGATGAATCCAGAGGTTTTCATTCTGGCTTGCTTATGCCATAAATTACAAGTCATGAGGCTTACAAAGTGCTGCCCTCAAAAACTCATCCCCCCAGATTGCTCTTTGTTGGTATCTACTCAAAGGGGAGCAGAGCTGAGGTTTAGCACATGGCTCTCTCCCTCACAGAAACTTCTCCCCAGAGTATTTTCATCAGATCACAAGGGGGGGGGGGGGGGGGGGGGGGGGAAGGACATTATTCTAACCATTTACATCCTGGCTCTTTTTTTTTTTTCCCCTACAGTCCCCAACTTTTGGTCTTGAAGCACAGAATGAAAGGGGTTGAAAGCAACCTCTGTAGTCCAACCCCTCTGCCAAGGCAGGTTCACCTAAAGGTCACACAGGAGAGTTTTAAAAGTCTCCAAAGATGAAGATTCCACCACCTGTCTGGACAGCCTGTTCCACTGCTCTGTCACCCTTGAAGAAGCTGCTCCTCACATTTAGATGGAACTTCTTGTGTTCAAGTTTGTGCCTGTTGCCCCTTGTCCTGTCACTGAGTGCCAATAAGAAGACTGGTCCCACTCTCCTGACACCCACCCATGAGGTATTGATTAGAATTGAGATCCCCCTCAGACTGTTCTTTTCTGGACCAAAGAGCCCAGATTCCCTCAGTCTTCCCTCTTAAGATGTTTTATTCCCCTCACCACCTCCAAAGCCCTTTGTTGTACCCTCTCCAGCAAGTCTCTTTGTTGAATCAGAAAGCCCAGGACTAGGCACAGTATTCCAACTGTGGCCACACTAATGGGGAGCAGAGGGGGAGGAGAATCTCCTCCGTCCTGCTGGCTACACTCTTCTTGATGCACCCCAGGATGCCATTGGCCTTCCTGGCCTCAGAAACACATTGCTGGGTCATGGTCATCTTGTTATCCACCAGAACTCTCAGGTTCTTTTCCTTAGAGAGTTCAATACAACTGAGTTGTGACCAATTCCCCCGCACTGCCATCCCTCCTGGTGTTTCACCTAAGCTCCCTGTGCAGCTCCATGCCACTACTCCTGGCCAAGGCCCTTTTTGCTGTTTACAGCCCTTTTAGGTATTTGCAACGAGGAGGCAAGGCTGCACAGATTCATAAAAGAGAAAAAAAATCAGCCCCAGAAAAGTGTTAAATAACAGCACTTCTAAGCTCCAACAGCAACACAAGACACTTTCACAAGTACATTTTTGAAAGCAATAATGTAGAGTGCGAGTTAAACAAAGATGCTGGCACCAAAGGGACCACAAAATTATGCAAAATGAGTGTTTGTAAAGGCTAATGTATGGAGTGCACTTCATAGTAAGTTTGAGGGTTATGTAAAAGTTCAGTCTCTGTAAGCTCTAAGTTAATAAAGAGCAGAGTTTGTGCCCCTGACGGTGCACCAGAGCCAAGTGTTTACCAAAAGCATGCCCTGAACTCCACTGACTCCAGTGCCTTCCACATGGCACCAGGCCTGGGACCGCTGGCATGAAGCCTTTATGATGAAACTGGAGCTGGAGAGAGACTTTTTCCAAATGCATGTGGTGACAGGACAAGGTGTAATGGCTTCAGTCTGGAAGATGGATTTAGGCTAGACATCACGAAGACATTCTTCCCCAGGAGAGTGGTGAGGCACTGGAACAGGTTGCCCAGAGAAGCTGAGGGGGCTACAAGCCTGGAAGTGTTCAAAGCCAGGTTGAATGGGGCCTTGAGCAACCTGGTCTAGTAGGTATCATAGTATCGGGCAGGGTTGGAAGAGACCACAAGGATCTAGTTCCAACCCCCCTGCCATGGGCAGGGACACCCCACACTAGATCAGGCCGGCCTCTCCGTGACAGGGGGGTTGGAATTAGATGATCTTGAAGGTCCCTTCCGACCCAAACCACTCTATGATCATTGCAGCAAGCACAATAGCATTGTGCATTTATAGTTTGAGACTGTTGTGGACAGTTTTGTACCAAAAAGAAAACAGCTGAGTTTTAAACCTTTGTTTGGTAGAATAAATCAGTTTTTCCACAGTGAAACATCTTTTAATAGCTGATATTGTATCTCTGGAAGCTTCTCTCTAAGCATGCTTATTGGTTCCCTCTACAAAACAAATCTCCCCTTTCCTTTCCAGAGTTTTCTACCTGCCTCCCTTATCTTAGAGGCACATAATTCAGCATAAAGCAAAGCAAATGTAGCTGGCCCTGACACCAGACTTCTATTTGCAGCGTTGCTAGGCAGAGCACACCATATTTATTTGCAGAAGACTTCTCAATATCAGCCAAGTTCACACTAGTAGGAAGAGAGTGTTCCAAAGAAGTTTACTTCAGCTCTCAGGATGGAGAAGTGCTACAGGTGACCATCAGCTGGCTTTTCAGCAAGAGCTTTGCCTCAAAACAATACCAACACTCAAAACTCCAGCCATGGAAACTGGGTCTTCTCTCATACCACACAGCAATGATCTCAGCAACCAGAAACTGGCTGTGTTCTCTTTCTGCACAAATTGCTTCTGGAGCTAAAAAAGGAGGCAGCCCCTTGTGAAAGTGCTGGAGGACAATAAAAGCACACCAAGTACTATAGATGTGACAAGGTCAACAACACACTTCTATAGCTCCCCTACACGTTTAAGATTAGAATAAATTGCACAAATGAAAGGAATAGGTCTTAGTGAAGTGGGATGGATGCATGTGGAGCAGCCCTGCCAGGCAAGCACTTGCAGGAGAGCATGTTGATTAGAAGTCATATTTCATGCTCCTTTCACAAGGGGCTTAAAGACCACTGGAACTGGCATCAGAATTTGATTCTAAGATCTTCAGTAGAAAAAGTTATTTTCATGTATATTAACACAGATGATATTGTGAAGGCAGCAAGGGGAAGAGACATTCAGCATTGTGCCTCCCTATCTCCAATTTAAGGGTAGCTGGGAACTTCCCAAAAAAGCAAGAAATACTTGAGGGTTGGTGGTAGGTATTGCCCCCCCCCCCCCAGCTTTTCTAATATCAAAAGATTGATGAGCAAGTGAGGATTGGACGTGGCACTTGGAGCCACGGTTTAGTTGTCAGGAGGTGTTAGGTATTAGGTTGGACTTGATGATCTCTGAGGTCTTTTCCAACCTTGTTGATTCTATGAAATGGGATTAAATTGCAGACAGTATGTGAGGCACTAATGTTACATGACAAAAATGCATGGTACACAAAAGTGATGGCTGCTGCTTTAATATGTGCTGACAAGGTGTTTTCCATTGAATCATTTGGGTTAGAAAACAACTTTAAGATCATCAAGCCCAATCATTCTCTAACTCCACCAAGTGTGGGGCTAAACCATGATCCTCAGCACATCTTCCCACCTTGCAAACACTCAAGGGATGGGGAATCAGCCACCTCCCTGGGCAGCCTGTTCCAGTCCTTGAGAATCCTCTCAGTGAAGAAACTTCTTTTAACGTCCAACCTAAACCTCTCCTGAGGGGGTTTCCTCTCATCCTATCACTTGCTACTAAGAAGAGACCAGCTCCCGCTTGGCGCCAACCTCCTTTCAAGGAGTTGTAGAGAAAGAGTTGTCCTCTCAGCCTCCTTTTCTCCAGGCTGAAGCACCCCAGTTCCCTCAGCCACTCCTGTTTCTCCAGACCCTTCAGCATTTTCTCCCATGACACTTCAGTAATGGAGTTCCATGAAAGCCTTGGGACAAATTCTTTATAATCTGGAATTAATGCAGGAAAACATTCTTTAAGAGTAAAGCTACAGATTCTCATCTATAATATGAACAGTAACTAGCCTTCTGAAGTGAACAGCACCTGTCTGCTCAAGAAAAACACCACGTTCAATAGTAATAAGGATATGACTGTTTAAGACCAGGTTGGATGAGGCTCTGGCCAGCCTGATCTAGTATGGGGTGTTCCTGCCCATGGCAGGGGGGTTGGAACTAGATGATCTTTGTGGTCCCTTCCAACCCTGGCTCATACCATGATAGTATGACTGGGTGATCTTTGGAGGTCTCTTCCACCCAGATATATTCTGTGATTCAGCAACAGCCAAAATAATGTCAGGTTAATGGTGGTCACCTCTGCTAGAACAGGGTCATTCAAGGCTCAGCCCTCTGACACCAGCTTTCTCCTATTTTCAGTTCATCATCTACTCCAGCACTGCCTGGACTAGGCTGGTTGTTTTTTTACAGCAGACTGATTAGTCTCCCCTCCACTCTGGCAGACAAAAAAAATTGAGTAATCCTGAAGACAAAACTAATTAAAACATCACCCTCCTGGGCAGATACAGCTTTCTTCTAACTCAGAGCAAACCAAATGAATCCAAAGACTCTGGGGCCACTACTTGAGATTTCTATCAGTCTTTATCTCATTTCCCCTTGATAGAATCCTATCAGTTTAAACCAAAATCGGTCCAAAATAGGAGACTTCCTACTTTCACCTATGTTCTAAAACAACCTCTGAGAATTTCATTACTTGAAGGTTCAATTTAGTGATATTTAACACTTTATGCCATTACAGAAAGACTCTGCAGGTAAGTCTAGTTTGGAATCTCCTAATAAGGTTTAGAAGAATAATCTAATTTATCTATCACATCACAAAGGTGCTTGAATGTCTCCAGAAAAGAAACATCAAACATCTACATAGATCAGTGAGCTACTGTTGAAAATAATCATACCCATGCACTGAATAAAAGGAAAACTCTGCCTGACCTTTAAGGAATTGACATTTTGAGTGTTCCTAGCATGTCTGTCTCCAGATTTGGGGTTTTCCTGAGTTACACAATAACTGTGTGGGCTTCATGTTCTTATAGGTTTTCTACTGCTGTGTCAGCATTCAACCTTTGACTCTCAAGACCATTCTTAAAACCAAATGCTGCTCACATCTCCAGGTGAGTAAATATCACTGAATCACAGAATGATAGGAGTTGGAAGGGACCTCTGGAGATTAACTCTGCCAAGGCAGCTTCACCCAGAGTGAGTTGCACAGGAAGATATCCAGGTGGGATTTGAATGACTCCAGAGATGGAGACTCCACCACCTCCCTGAGCAGCCCATTCCAGGTCTCCACCACCCTCAACATAAAAGAGCTCCCCCTCATGTTTAGATGAAGCTTTTTATGTCCAAGTTTACACATGTTACCTCTTTTCCTGTCACTGGGCACCACTGAAAAAAAGTCAGGTCCCACCCTCCTGATCACCACCTTTAAGTATTTATGAACACTGATAGGATTCCATTCTCAATCTTGTCCTTCATAAGGGAGATGTTCTAGGCCCCAGATCATCTTCATAGTCCTATTCATGCTGAACCAATGAGCAGAAGGGCTCAAACAACCTAGAGCTTTGTCTTCAGAAAATGGTACCAGAATGTAGTGTTTTCTAGCAGGCAAGGACATCTTTGCTATTTGAGATGCCCAAAGGTGAATCTTTATTCCCCAGCGATGCCAGTTGCTGTTGGCACTAGGTATTACTTTGGGAAAGCCTCACTGCATCTAGCCCAGCTGTTTACACTGGGCATTTAAAGAGAGAAAACCTTTTCCCAGGATCATATCTGATTTCAACATCCAAGTATTTTCCTCATGCTAGTACGTGTCCAGTAAAGTGTTGAAATTTGATTTTCAACACAGTGCAATACCCAACTGCCAAATACACATGGTTTGTAACAACCATTCACAGATTGACAGAACATCAGGGGCTGGAAGGCACCTCAAAAGACCATTCAGCCCAACCCCCTCTGCCAGAACATGATACACAATACAGAATTAACAAGGTTGGAAAAGACCTCAGAGATCATCAAGTCCAACCTATCACCCACCACCATCTCATCAACTAACCCATGGCACTAAGCGCCTCAACCAGCCTTTTTGAACACTTCCAGGATGTGGCCTCCACCACCTCCCTGGGCAGCACATTCCAATGGCCAATCTCTCTTGCTGGGAAGAATTTCTTCCTAACATCCTGCCTAAACCTCCCCTGGTACAGCTTGAGACTGCATCCTTTTGTTCTGGTGCTGGTTGCCTGGGAGAAGAGACCAACCCCCACCTGGCTACAACCTCCCTTCAGGTAGTTGTAGAGAGCAAGAAGGTCTCCCATGAGCCTCCTCTTTTCCAGGCTAAGCAACTCCAGCTCCCTCAGCCTCTCCTCAATAGGGCTTGATCACCTAGGGTAGGCTATACAAGAATGAATCCACATAGGATTTGAGTATCTGCAGATAAGAAGACTCCACAATCTCTCTGGGCAGCCTGCTCCAGAGTTCTGTCAACCTCACAGCAAAAAAAGTTTTCCCTCATGTTCCCATGGAACCTCCTCTGACCCATCCTGCACCTATTGTCCCTTGTCCTGTCATTGGACATCACTAAGCAGAGCCTGACTCCATCCTCCTGACACTGCCCTTCACATCTTCATAAACATGAGTGAGGTCACCCCTGAGGCTCCTCCTGGCCAAGCTACAAGGGTTGGACTCAATGATCTCTTTGGGTCTCTCCCAACCCCTGACATCCTGTGATCCTAAAGAGACCCAGCTCCCACAGGCCTCCCTCCTATGCATGTAGAACACTAACAAAAGAAAAAAAAAAAAAAACACAGATTAAAAAAAAAAAAAAACAAGTTAGGTGTTGAGGAGAAGTTCCTGGGAGAAGACTGAAAGATGAGCATTTGAAATGGCTGTTATGGATGGTTAACCAGAAAACTTCAAGGCTCCGTAAGCCTCCAGCAAGGGAAAAAAAAAAGGGAGAAAAGGCATCTGAATATTCACAGCTCTGCTCTGATGAGGGTGAGGCTTTCAGTATGTTTTATGACAATCCTGGGCTCCAAACCCACAAATGTAGAACCTACAGGTTGAGTCATTTGCCTTGCCATTGGATGTGGCTCTGATGATGGTTGTACAACACACTTCTAGTATACAGCGCTGAGGAAATTGGTGGGTTCCACTGACCACTCATTAGCCAGGGAGTGAAGAGCAAGTTTGCTAATTGCAGCTTAATTCTGAGATGAGAAAGAGGCTACAGGACAGTGCTGTGCTCCTGGTGGATTTTAATGCAAGCTGGGATGGGAGCAAAGGAAAGCAGCAATGTAAGAATAAGGAATCCACAGCCATTTATAATGCCCTTGTGTTCAAATGTAGAGTCAGAGCTTTGCTGTCTTGAGTGACACAGAAGTCACAGAGCAAAATACTCCAATAAAGTGTCAGTCTGAGCACAGCAGTGCTCTGTAAACTGAACTGCTGTACTCCTACTGCCTTCTTTGGAGCCTGTCCTCACAGTGGCAGTTCCTCATCTATCTGTTCTAGAGGTGCAGTCCAGCCCCACAGCTTCTGCAGAACTTCAGGAGAGAAACAGGACACACAAAGCTGTTGCCCTGGCATTCATGATACTAAAACAGAGAAGACTACAATTGCAGAGGAGCTCTTGGCAACCCCTCATAGGATCCACTCTCCATGCCAAGACCACAAGATGATCCAAGACAGATCATAGAATGCACTGGTTTGAAAGGACCTTTAAAAGCCATCTAGTTCAACACCCCTGCAGTCAGCAGGGACATCCCTAGCTAGATCTTTTTACTTAAAACCACATCAAGCCTAACCTTGAATGCCTCCAGGGATGGGGCCTCCACCACCTCCCTTGGCAACCTGTTCAAGTGCTCCACCACCCTCACAGTGAAGAATTTCTTCCTGCTGCTCAGTTTACATTTACTCTAGTTTAAACCCATTTCCCCTTGTCCTATTGCTACCTGCCTTTGCAAATAGCCCCAGGGGGTTTTTTGCAGGCACTCTTCAGGACCCTCAGACCACCTCCAATCCAGCCAGGGCCACCTAAGAGCTCAGACCAACTTACTCATGACTTGAACTAGAAAGGCCTTGAAAACCTTCACACAACATTTCTGGGCAACTTATTTCCCAGCTTGACAATCTAATGAGGAAAAATGATGACTTTAAGTATCTGTTATACCATTAGCTGGCTTTGACCTGCCTTTAGTAAATAAACAGAAGCAGCAACTCATGTTCTGTTAAATGAGTTAATAGACAGATCCCGACTGTATGGAGGAACACCACCCACAGATGTATACAGCATGCGTAGCTTGCTATGGAAAGAGGCAGCACTAACCAACCTCCACAATAACAGAGTAGATGAGAGCTATAAATACTTTTTTATAACATGTTTGGGTTTTTGCTTTTTGTAATTCAGGAGGTGGCAGAATCTAAACAAGCAGGGTACAACCGGGGAAGCCGATGCAGCCATAACAGGACTGAATTTTTCCTACACAATTATGTAGATTATGTTCACATTTCCTCACAGCCTGCACAGATTTCTGTATATACCTACTGCCATCCACGACCCCAGAATTGATGCTCTGTGTTTTGATGCTCTAAAGCCTGACTGTGAAGCAGCCTCTTGCTGAGTGTGTGGAATATCCAGCCGGTCACAAACACCTTTTAATTGACGTTAAGTCCGTACGCAAATACGTGCGCTAATCTTTCCCACAAAGATAGCAACCCTGAAAGGGAGGACTCTCTGAAAAGCAAAACACAAATGCCTGCATTTGACTCTTAAAGAATATATTAATGATGTTAATAAGCTACCAGCATCTGTATGCCAGATGAATAGACAGGCTTTTCTTTTCCTCTTGCAACTTCGACTCCTATCCCAAACAGGTGGCAGCTTTCCCACCCCGCAGCTGATCAGTTCTTATTCACAGCTAAGTGCAGATGTAAGCAGTTCCCCAAAGGTTCAGCTTTGTGTGTGATTCTCTTCACCCCATCCTTTAGGACAACTAATGTTCTTCATGTACCTTGCACATGCTCCCTAAAACCTTATTTATTTTGTCTTCCCTGTTTGTTTTACCGGAGTCACTCATACAGTCATTAGAGCAGGTCCCATACTCTAATAGATTAGTTTGTGTCCCCCCCCCGGCCCCCCCAAAAAAAAGGATTTAAGGGGTTTTTTTGCTGCATATACATGAATAAACAAAGAGAAAAGCAGGTATTGAGTGGACTGTTATTGACCATGTTGTACGTGGTGACTGGTGTACATGGTGATTCTTCTCCCAGGCAACCAGCACCAGAACAAGAGGACACAGTCTCAAGCTGCACCGGGGGAGGTTTAGGCTGGAGGTTAGGAAGTAGTTCTACACAGAGAGAGTGATTGCCCATTGCAATGGGCTGCCTGGGGAGGTGGTGGAGTCACCATCATTGGAGGTGTTCAGGAGAAGACTTGACAGGGTGCTTGGTTGCATGGTTTAGTTGATTAGGTAGTGTTGGATGATAGGTTGGACACGATGATCTTGAAGGTCTCTTCCAACCTGGTTTATTCTATTCTATTCCTCTTACAGCACCATTACACCAACCTGGCACAGAAGCACTGAAGGGTATTTTCTTCCACCAATCCAATTAGTATTAATTGGAGCTGCAGCCACATTTTGAAAGAGAAACACACAGTAAGACATGACTTATCATAACAGGATTACTCACCTAGACCAGCTATCAAAACGTAAGGCTGATGATAAATGCAAGTCATTCAGTTCCACGCTGAGATCATTACTCAGGCAAAGCCACCACTGAACCCCCTGTTCCCCCAACAGCACTATGAGGAGAGCCATTAGAAGTTGCTGTTGCCCTTGAAGTGATCTCTTGACATCCAAACTTTTTTTTAGCAATCATCAGGTTTTTTTATCGGTTCACTAATCAGCACATGCTGCTGGAAGAGTAATTTGGGGGAAAATATAGACACAGGCACACACTAAAATACACCTGCTTGCTAGATAGAGATATATTTAACATTTCCAAGTGAATGATACAGCCACATGCAAGAATCTCTTCATGTGTTTCATATCCTGTTTGCTAATAAATCTCTTATTCAAGAAGCTTCATTCATAAAAAGCAGAAGGGGAAAGAAAATTAATCTGGTTTGTTTTAGGAAATGTAGAGAAAAGAATGTAGCAAAGGCTCCCTGTCATTCAAGGAGGATCTATTCCAGTCTGATGAAAAATGCACCAATATAGCTTGAAACTCTGCTTTGCCTATCTCCTCCATGAAGTAACACCTTTTATCATCATTATCTTATTAAACTGACAGCTATTAGAAAACTATTCATATAACAGGTAAATATTCAAGCAAGCTACTGGAATATTGGCTACTTCTAATCATTTGGACAACACAGAATTAACACCTCCCCCACAAGGACAGGCTGAGGGAGCTGGGGAGGCCTAATAGCAACCTACCAGCACCTTAAGGGGGGGCTACAAGAAGGCTGCAGAGGGACAGTTTCAGTCAGGGTTGGAAGGGACCACAAAGATCAGCTAGTTCCAACCCCCCGCCATGGGCAGGGACACCCCATAACTAGATCAGGCTGGCCAGAGCCTCATCCAGCCTGGGCTTAAACACCTCCAGGGATGGGGCCTCAAGCACCTCCCTGGACAACCCATTCCAGGGCTTCACCACTCTCATGGGGAAGAACTTCCTCCTCACATCTAGCCTGAATCTCCCCACCTCCAGCTTCATTCCATTCCCCCTAGTCCTAGCACTACCTGATAGCCTGAGAAGTCCCTCCCCAGCCTTCTTGTAGGCTCCCTTCAGATACTGGAAGGCCACAATGAGGTCACCTCGGAGCCTTCTCCTCTCCGGACTGAACAGCCCCAACTCTTTCAAGTCTGTCCTCACAGGAGAGGTGCTCCAGCCCTCTGATCATCCTCGTGGCCCTTCTCTGGACACCTTCCAGCACTTCCAGATCCCTCTTGTAATAGGGACTCCAGAACTGGAGGCAGTACTCCAGGTGGGGTCTCACCAGAGCTGAGTAGAGGGGAGAATCACCTCCCTTGCCCTGCTGGCCACACTTTCTGATGCAGCCCAGGATCTGATTGGCTTTCCAGGCTGCAAGTGCACACTGACCCTGCACTTGGTCTTGTTGAGCCTCATGAGGTTGGCTTGTGCCCACCTCTCCAGCCTGTCAAGGTCCCTCTGGATGGCATCCCTTCCCTCCAGCGTGTCTGCTGCACCACAGCTTGGTGTCATCAGCTGTACAGATGTATAAAGAAATTAGAGGAAATCTTTCTGCCCTTACTCCATGGTTTGTGCCAAGCCTACAAAGAAAACCTTGGTCAACTAATTCAAACTTATTTATGGGTAATCCCTGAGCAGGGCAGAAAGCTCCAGCTGGCAAACACTGATTTTTTTTTTTATCTTTATCAATAATTTTCTCACAGAGATAATCTAAAAGGATCATAAACCAAAGTGCTAAGTGAAGTGTGTCATCCTAAGGGTACCAGGCAGTGGGATTACAAGTGAAGCAACTAGATATGCACTCCTCTTTTGAGCCCTGCATCCAAAGGTTACAGCATAATGATGAATATCTATGAGAGTCTCCTTCCTTCTATGTGGTGCCACAAGAGAAAAGATTAAAAGAGTAACTAAGATCCAGAAAAGAAGCATTTCAATTTCTTCAGAGAGAGCATAACTAACTACAAACTGATGGCATAAACCTTGACATTTCTCAAGCCACAATTCTTCCAGAGCTCTTTGTCCCATAGTGAAATCAGTAATTATTTCTAGCCCAGAAATAATTATCCAACAAGTGATAGTGGCTAATGGTGTTTAAAATGCAACCCCCCTAAACACAGGACATGCAGGGCATGTTTCAAATCCAGAACAGATTGTATAGCAGAGTTCAGTTAAAGCTTCCAGAATGTGTATAATGGAAATGCTGACAGACTCCAAAACATAGCAACATTGGTGGGTGTCACTATAATAAAGGGGCATTTCAGAGTACCTTTCTGCTAAAGCCCTTTATCAGTAAATATCACTAGAAAATATTACCTTGGCCAAAAAGAGACTTTTTCTTTTTTACCTAACTTGCAAGTTACTGCCTATATCAAATCTTCTCCTGTGCCATTACTGATAGGAGCTCTCTACAAGGAGAAAGGAGCACAAAGGACTTGACTCTCCAGCTGAATTCCCTGATGACAGAGCACTGGGGCTGTGACACAGCAGAGAGGGAAACACTCTTGGCTCTTTCCCAAGCTTCTTTTCTCTTTGATTATGACCCCATGGGGTGCTTAGGAAGCTTAAATGCTATACAGGATTTGAAAGCAAAAGAAGGGAGTGCAAGAGGTTCAAAACCAAAAACACAATTAGCTTTGCAGCAACAGAAACCCAGACTTCAAGTCAAACCTAGCTCTGGCTAGGCCAGGCAAACGTAGGCTAGACCTAAGTTAAGGCTTAGATGTGGCAAAACTGCCTTTACCCTCTTATTCTCTATTTCAGATAATAATAAATGAGTATAGTGTGGTAAATTTCAAACTATTCCCTGGTTAGGGCCTCATCCAAGGCTTAAGTAATTCAGGGAAAGGTTTGGGTTGGAAGTGATCTCAAAGATCATCTAATTCCAACCCACCTGCCACAGGCAGGGACATCTCCTACAAGACCAGGCTCCTCAAGGCCCCATCCAGCTTGGGGTTCTTACAACAAATTCCAGTACTTGTTAATATAGAGCATCATGGAAAAGTTATTAAAAGTGGGTTTTAATCACACACACAACCCTCAGTAGTGCTGACAAAGCAGCACCATCAGCACCCTCAGCTGGAACATTTAGCAAGATCTCAAAGGTACACACAGACATCAGGACCTCAGGTTCCGTTTCCTAGGAGGGTTTCACCACTCAGCTGCACCACAAAATGGCAATGTAACTGTGGTGATAGGGGACTGCTAACATAGCATCTGTTTTAGGAGGGGATGAAGTCCACACCTTTACAGTCCTCAGCTCCTTCACCATCTAAGGAAAAGAAACAACAAGACCTGGTGTGCTGAACAGGGAGACTCATGGGTCTCATCCAGAGCTCCAGGGGAGTTTGCAAAACAAAACCAAAGATAAACCCCTCCCACAAAACCCTGGGTAAAACTGTTACACACAACCTAGTTGGACTTTTTTTGTTTCCTCTTTCAAAGGAACTTCATCCCCAACACCAGGTTAGTCAACAGTTATCACTGGTAATGGCTGCTGCTGAACTACAAAGCATTTTATCTTTTGAGAACAATAAAGAATAGAAGAAAAGAAGCCTTTTAAACTCTGCTCTTCCCCCGATGGAAGAGGGCCTGGGATACACCAGCTCAGATGAGTGGTGGTGGCTGACTCCAAACTGCTCACAGCTTAAAGCCCATGGCTAGCCTGTGGTTTTGTCCCAGCAAAACATCTTTCCTACTGGAACCTGGAGACTGCTTGATCATCTGCAATGGTGAAATACACAACAAGAGTTTCCTCTTACCACCTCCTGCATGTGCCACTGCCACAGTACATGCTCAGAGGTGGCAGAACTACATGGAATGAAAGATTCACAAATGCAAAACCAGAGTATTTACAAAGCAAGTGTGAAAAACATGTCCTGTTTGTGTAGGCTGAACTCCAAATCACTGCATGCAGTGGGCTACTAACATTTGCCATCACATAAATTACCTGAATCTAAAACCATATGCCTGTCCTTAGCTGGCTCATGACATGGTAGAGTTGTCCCAGACAGAGAAGTGAGAAACGTGGTTTTTTTTTTTTTTTTTTTCCAGTTTATTTTCGTGCTTGGAAGCTTCTTCTCAGCCATATTTGGGTGTACAAAACCTTAGGGGGTTTGTAAGGCTTTTAAGCCTTCATGGCTTAAAAGAGAACTAAGAAATCACAAGTCTCCAAGATCAGAGTTCATGAGATGATCTAGTATATGGAAGCTCTGTGCCTCCCACACTAGTAAATCCTGATGTCCTGCAGGTTTTACACAGTACACAGCCTGTTCTCCTCTTCTAAAGCAGTAATTACACTGCGCTGTCTTACTTTCTGCAAGCATCACTGCTTGGGGTTGATCCACTTCCTTTGCAAAACTAAGCTGCTTTCTTGACGTGCCTCAGGGGAATTCCGTTGACCATATCAAAGTTGCTTCATGAACTGTAAATGGCTCCACATCCTCCTTACATTCTCCTCTCCCATCTGCCTTTGCCCACAGAGATGAAAGTTTGTAGCTCTAGAAGAACTAATGGTCCTTGATGGCACCAAGAACAGTCTCAGATAGCTCAATGACCTGAGTGACTTCAGAGATAAGGAAGACAACAGCATCTCAATAGACGATACTCAAAGTCTTCTAGAACTATTAGCAGCCACTAAGTTGGGAAATCCCACAGAAACATTTCTTCTCTAGGGCTGCAGAACATTAGAATCACAGAAGTGCTGCGGTTGGAAGAAACCTTTAAGATTGAGTCCAACCTTAGAATGGCTTAGATTAGCAAGACCTCGGAGATCAACTACTCCAACCCACCAAAAGTGGTGCTAAACCATGCCCCTCTACACCACAGCTCTGCCTCTTCGAAACCCCTCCAGGGAGAGGGATTCAACTACCTAGCTGGGGACCTGTGCCAGTGACAGATCTTTCAGGGAACTGGTTTCTTCTAATATCCAACCCCCTGGTGCAACTTGAGGCCATTTCCTCTTTTCCTATCACTTGTTAATAGGGAGATTAGATCAACTTCCCCGACCTGGCTCCAATCTCTTTCAGAGAGCTGTGAAGAGCCAGAAGGTCTCCTCTCAGCCCTCTTCTCTCCGGGCTGAACCACCCCAGTTCCCTCAGTCATTGATTAGCTGCTATCACCGCAAAAGGAGATTCTGCTATCTTATCTCATCCCCTCTGTTAGCAGGAGGCTAATAATCTCTTTTACTTTGTTTTATTTAAGCACCCACATTTGTTTTCTGTGCTTACTTTTCCTTCAGTATCTTTGCTTAAAGGTTCTCTTTTGCAGCCAGGTTCCATCTGTATTAAGCTCTTTTTCCTCTTAATTTCCTTTAATTAATAACCATTTGTCTGCAAGGGATGAGTGACTTGATTTTATTTCTTGCTTTTAATTTGTACAATTTCCTGCCTTATTTATATTATCTTCTCCATGTGATTAGTTGCACAGAATTTCTACTGAAAAGTGTTTTCCAGAGATGCTTACAGGAAGCCTATTCCTGTCTCATATTTGCTCTGACTTTTTTAGAGCAATCTATTTGGAGGTTCTTCTAGGGGACATAGTCCTGCAAGGACACGGTTTAATGGCCATGGTGATCTTGGGTCAATGGTTGGACTTGATGATCTTAGAGGTCTTTTCCCACCAGAATAATTCTGTGATTCTTCTTCCTTTCCACTCACAACCATTTATTCCACCCCACCCCCAGTCTATTGATTTCCTAACAGAGTGCTGAAATCGCAAAATCTCACTACTCACATAACACGGAATGGTCTGGATTGGAAGAGACCTCCAAAGGCCATCTGGTCCAAGCCCCTCTGTGATAAGATCAAGTTGCCCAGAGCCCTGTCAAGCCCAACCACCTCCCTGGGCAACCTGTTCCAGTGTTCCCTTGCTTGAAGAAATTGATTCCATCAAGCAGCAACCAAATTAAAAGCACAAGGCCTGCTTCTCACGTGAAGTTATTTTGTCTACAGTGACACAGGCCAAGTTCTGCCTAAGGTGGTGCAATGTAAAGGTATCACTTGAAACTGAGCATCCACATGGTCAACAGCCCAGCAGCTCACTGAGGGAAAGCTGCCAGCCCTCCAGCCTCTGCCATGTGAATACTTTTAGCTGACAGCTCAGCCCAAAGGAGATGAACAGCTCAAAAGTCATTTAGGAAATGGCTTGCCGCTCCTATGCTAATTACTGGCTTAGGAATGATAGCTTGCAACTAGCTTTGCAATTGGCTCCAGTCAGGACAAAGTCAGACAAGTTCATTCACACCATTCCCAGGACTGGAGCCACTAATGACTACCTGAGGAGACAACTGATAGCAGGCTCTCACAAATTTAAGATAAGACCTTCAGCACTGCAACCAGGAAGACCTGAAGAAATCCAAGAGTGACATGGCAGACTTCTCTCATACATGGTAACCCATCTACTATATGAAGGCCTGGCTGATGAAGTGAGTTGCCAAGCTGTTGAGAGCACGGTCAGGGCTACACAGTAGCCTGGGAAGAGCTTTAGAACTTCGAAGTACTGAAAGCGCAGTGTTTTGTATCAACAGCACCAGAATCACTGGGATGTTACATGATGGAGTTACAAGCACACACATACCATTTCTACTCTTAGAGAGGAAATGGCCTCCAGTTGCACCAGAAGATTAGACTGGATATTAGGGAAAACGTCTTCAGTGACAGAGTGGTCAGGCACTGGGACAGGCTGCCCAGAGAGGCAGTGGCATCACCCTCCCTGGAGGCGTTCAAAAAATGTGTAGGTATGGTGCGGGATATGGCGTAGTGGGCATGGTGGTGGGGTATTGACAGTTGACTTGATGTTAGAGTTCTCTTCCAACCTTAATGATTCCATGCCAGGATAAAGTGCTCCTCACAGGAACACACTTCAGCACTCACCAGCCCATGAGTAGCTTATCTGGATTATTCTGTGCCAAAAATCACTGAATTTCAGCTGTGCCAATATCCTTCCCCTCCCAGCCTCAACCTTTGCCCCAGAGGACCCAGGAGCCATTATTATCAGTAGCACATCTTGGATTTCCCCATTCCAAAGAACAACTGCAGATAATCAATGGCATTCAATAAGCCCTACCACTCACCCTGAATGAGAGTCAGCTCTTCCATTAGAAGTGCACATCCTTGTAAATGTTTCCGGATCGCTACTGCGAGTGAGCTTTTAATAAATCGACTCTCAATAGTTGTGAATGCTAATAAAAAAATCATCAATTCAGCACTTAACACTTCCAGCACAAGGCATATTTTTAGCCTATTACTGATAGCCATGTTATAAACACAGTAGTCTGTTATGTTTGATGCTTTTCTTGTGAAACTCAGCTGCCAGAGCCAGAAACGAGCAAACTGTTTCGGCATTTTGCTCTTAAATATCTCAGGCTAAAATAATAACTCAGAGTCTTGGTTAGCATTGGCTCCACTATTAGCTGGCTTACAGTAAAAAAGGTAGACCTTGAGTAACTTGGACTGATCTTCAGGAGTGACATGGGGGTTGGACTAAGTGACCTCTGGGGGGGTCCCTTCCAACCCAGCCCATTCTATGATAGCTCTCTACTTAATTTTTCAGGGGATATTTGACTGACAACTTATTTACCTTCAACATCAGCTTGAAGTTTTGTTCTATCACATCTCACTCATTCTGTTCTTTTTTTTCCCCCCTCTCCCAGTTTTACTTATTATAAGATCACATAATGGTTTGGGTTGGAAGGGACCTTGATGACTATCTAGTTCCATCTCCCCTCCCATGGGCAGGGACGCCTTCCACTAGACCAGCTTGTTCAAGGCCCTGTCCAATACAGACTTGAATACCTCCAGAGATGGGACAGCCACAACCTCCCTGGGCACAGAATCCTAAAATGCTAGGGCTTGGAAGAGATCAAGTCTAACCCCACTGCAAAGCAAGGCAGTCTCTTCCAGACTCTCACCACCCTCACTGGCAAGAATTTCTTCTTAATGTCCAGTCTAACTCTCTCCTCTTCCAGCTCAAAGCCACTGCCCCTCAACCTATCACTACTAACCCTTTTAAACAGCCCCTCCCCAGCTCTCTTGTAGGCCTTACACTTCTTGAGAAAGCATTCAAACTGACACAAGAAAGCCACAGGAGACCAAAGATGCTTTTGATTTCAGGAGGTTGTTGAACTTCTTTTCCCACATCTAAATACATGCATGAATATGTCATTTTAATTAGGAAAGCTTAATATTCTGGCAAGCTAAATTGCCTTGCACAGGGAAATGGCTATTGCAGCAACCATTTATAGACTCTGCACACCCCAGATCCATCTACCTCTTGAATCTAACCATCAGCTTAATTAGAAGCATGTGACTTGTTGCACCGAGGTCAAAGAGTTCTGGACAATCCACAGTTTGTCTGACTAGAGAGTTCAGCGCAATGCAGGGTGTTGAAGTTGCATGTAAGGATTTAAAACCTATGCTGCACTACCAGCAGAGCCTAGAATCAATTCCCATTGATTTTTAAATGCCTTCATGCCTACTTATATATTAATGGCCTGACCAGCTCCATGCACACAGGTCCTGCTGATCCACAAGGCACACCTAGGCTGCAAGAAGAGCATGAAAACCCACTCAAGGAAGAAAATTTCCTGAAGCAGCAGCAGCAAGTGCTATGGCCACAACTACAACTGACAAAGTCCAGTTGTCTTTGAAGAGCTTGTTTAAGGCAGGCAACCTCCAAGGTTGCTTTTGGTTTGAGATTTCTCATGAGAAAAATGCAAAACAACCCCTTCAGGTGTGAACTGAACAGAAGCTCCAAGGTGTTATCTTTCTGTTACTACTTTATCATGTTCAATCTACGTAATGAGCCTGAAACCCAGCTGAAGAGGTAGCCTAAGGAGCAAAAGCATTACAGCAACCCAATTGCAGAGATGCACATCTGACTCCTGAAGAAACCTTTCAAAGTCAGTGGTGTCAGGACCTGCCCCAAGTGTTATGAGAGACAGGAGTGCCTCAGCTGTACCTCAGGAACACCACAGGCTCTGCAGCACTCTGTTCATTTGCAAGCAGGGGTGACCAGAAGATGGTAAGTTCTCAGAGACACGGCTCCACGTACACCAGGATTGAGGCCAAAAGCCAGAGATTCTTTGGAGAATGAAGTCAGATGAATTATTACAAGACTATTGCCTTCTTCATCTCTGATGTGTTTGCATTGATTACTCTAAGTGGATAGCTAAAGTGAATTAATACTGAAGTTTTAACCACTAATGAATAAAACTGCAAGGAAAGGAAATAAATTTAGATAACCTTAAAACTAGAAAAGGCCTCTCCTTTTTGATCTTGTTTGTTACTGAGTGTGCTGAAGCAATGCCTGAAATAACTCTTGAGAGCACCAGAAGGCCCCAAGATTCTGAGCAGAGAAAACCTTTCCAAATTACACACACATATATGCATAAATGCATTCCCACTCACTCTCTCTGCCTTGTGGCGTCAGGAGTCTGACTCACAGCCTTTTAGTGCACTAAGGTCAATGTTCCAGCTCACAAGGAAGTTTAGTTGCTATCCCAGACATTTTAATGTCTCTATTAAATTTCCGTGTTATTAACCTTAGCTAAAATGTATAGTGATAAGAGGACAGCTATTAAAGCCTCCTGGTTCCATAATTCCTAGACAAAACATATATAATGGTAAAAGACACCCCAAAACAATGATGCATTTGCTCATTTTCTAAGCATTAGCCGTTCCTTCCTTTCAGGTAAAAGTGATCTGAGATCACCACAGTGCTACAAAGACAATGACAAACCAATGTGAAGAACTAAGGCACAACCCCAAGAATATGCACCAGAAAAATCATGCCATAGATTAAATGGCATCAATATTTCTACCTTAGAATCACAGAACACACTAAGTTAGAAGGCATCTCTAGAGGTCTTCTAGTCCAACCTCCCTGCACTAAGCAGGGACAACCCCTGTTAGATCAGGTTGCTCACAGCCACATCAAGCCTGACCTTGAGTGTCTCCAGGGATGAGGCTTTCAGCACCTCCCTGAGCAACTTCTTCCAGTGTTTCACCACCCTCGTAGTAAGGATGAGGGACATTAGGAAGAAGTTCTTTTCGCTACAGGCCTTTGTAAATAGTCCCTCCCCCACTTTCTTGTAGGCCCCTTCAGGTACCACAATCACAGAATACATCCAGTTGAAAGAGACAAAAAAAAAAAAAAAAAAAAAAAAAAAATCAGTAAGGTACCTCTGGAGCCTTCTCCAGGCTGAACAACCACAATTCTCTCACCCTGTCTTCATAAGGGCAGTGCTGAAGCGCTCTGATCATTTTTGTGGTCTCCTCGGGACCCACCACATCAGGTCCTTGTCTTTGTTGTGCTGAGGGCCCCAGAGCTGGGCACAATATTTCAGGCAAGGTGTCACCAGAAAAACCTCTCTCATCTGCCAGCCATGCCTCTTCAATGCAGCCCAGGATGAAGCAATCTTATTTTGAATCAAGCTCTGCTAGCTTGTTATCTCCAAGAAGAACTCCTTCTCATATCTAGTCAAGTTTTGGATTCCCTGAAATGTGCCTTTTCCCAGAGCATGACTTCTCCCGGGTAATCCTGCAAAAATCTGTTGTGTGCAAGAAATGCCACTGACTCAGGACATGTTTCACATGAGAGTCCCAAGTTCCCCAAAGCTCCTGTTGCTTTAGGAGCAACAAGCACAAGCCCTGTGAGGAGAGGCTGAAGAAGCTGGGGGTGTTTAGCCTGGAGAAGAGGAGGCTCAGAGGAGACCTGGAGTCACCATCACTGGAAGTGTTTAGGAAGAGCCTGGATGAGGCACTTGGTGCCATGGTTTAGTTGAGGAGATGGTGTTGGGTGATAAGTTGGGCTTGATGATCTTGAAGGTCTTTTCCAACCTGGCTAGTTCTGTACACAGGAACTCAGCACTCACTCTGCAGCTTGATGTCTTAGGTGCAAATGTCACACCAGGAAAGAGCATGACAAATACTATCATTTATTTTTATTATGGTCAGTTGCTCTCCATCTTCATAATAAACTCCCATGGCCCACAAGCACCGAGCAAATGTTCATTGCAGGATGATCAAATCAGGGAGTGATGGACATTTTGTATGTGTTGAAGCTTCTGTAAAAGTCTCACTGGCCTGCAGTTGATCTAATCTTCACTCCCTGCTGACTCTGGGCAAGATGGGCTGCTCTACAGCAGGGTTATTTGCACAAGCCTGTTATTGATCAGCAGAAATGATCTGTGCAGTTTATCTCTGCTGATTTGATTTTTTACCATTCCCTATCCTCGCATAATGAGGACCTCCAGGCTAATTCTGGTGGATTTTTATCCACTGAAGTCATCACCATGTCCTAGTTCCAAATACTTTCTGCTCTGGTTGGAGTTTAAAGGCGCAGCCCAGTGGGAGAGTGCTCTGTCCCACAATCACTCCCCACAGAATGGCTGAGTCAGACAGATGGCCCTGCTCCCATCCCTCCTTTTTTAGAGAGGCAAAACTGCCAGAGGACCTCATCTTGCTTAACCCTCTTTTACCTGCACTGAAGAAAACTCTTCAGAGAGGGTGAAGGTGCAGGAGAACGTTTGCTGCACATTTCCTTTGCTGCTTACATTGCCTTGGGCTGACTGAAGCCTAGGTCTCAGGTGACAATATACTACTAGAGGAGCACTAAGAGGGATCTCAGCTAAACATGAAGGGGAATACTCTACATAGGGTGATGTATTTCTTCTCCTTCTCATATTTTTCTATGGAGCTGTCACCTTTTGCAGTTGCCAATCCAGCTGAGAAAAGAATTTGGACCTGAAAACTGTTTCTCATGAGGTACTAAGGAGTATAAAGAATCTATGCCATGATTATCCTTCAGCCATGAGATTCACTGCAGAGAGTGGTGGAAAAAAAAAAACCATCACCAACAAAACACTCTGCTTCTGAGTCTTGTCTTTCTAAAAGAGGGTATGTGAAGCAGAAAAGAGGTTGGATTAAGGGAAGGCAAGAGTTTGTTATGGAAAATATTCTATCTATAAACTTAGAGAATCATAGAATTGCTTCTGAAGTAAAGACCTTTAAGGTGATTGATCCAACCATGTCTAACTCTGCCAAGTCTGGTGCTTAACCATGTTCCTCAGCACCACATCTCTGCCTCTCTGAAACACCTCCAGGAATTCCACCACCTCCCTGGAGAGCCTGTTTCAGACTTTGAAAACCCTTTCAGGGAAGAAGTTTCTTCTGATGTCCAATCTAAATCTCCCTTGGTGCAACGCGAGGCCACTTCCTTTAGTCCCATCACCTGATGCTAGGGAGAAGAGACCATCCCCCACCCAGCTCCAACCTCCTCTCAGGGAGTTGTAGAGAGCAGGCCATCTCCAGCCAGCCTCCTTTTCCCAGTTCCCTCAGCAGCTCCTTGCCAAGCCTGTTCTCCACATCCTTCAGCAGCTTTGTTGCCCTTCTCTGGACCTCCTCTGGCCTGTCCATGTCCTTCTTGGAGCGAGGGGGCCAAAACTGACCCCAGTTCAAAACTGACCTTCCCTGGTCCTGCTGGTAACTCTTGCATATAGGCCTTTTATAGTTATCCAGCAGTGTGATATCTGCAACATTTATTCATAACAATTGTTACTGTTGCTGCTTGAATAACCTCTCTGTACATGCACAGAATAATGTGTGTATACATATATGCAGAGGGGAAAAAAAGTTACTGGAACCCTTCACTGCTGCTTCTCCAATCCCAGGGGTAGGCTAGATCCCTGTTTCACCCTTTTCCTTTGCCAACAGTCAACATTCCACTTTCCGTAAGCTGTCCAGTAATTCCAATGGGGTTTCATAGCTGATTTCCCAAGTGGAAGAGGCACTGCAAGGAAGATTCAGTTTTACTTGGAAATATCACATAAGCAAGGATGGGGGAAGAAAAGAATAAGGAGGTCTTTTTATGTGAAGAAGCTACTTCCAAGAAACTTGATTGGTCATATTAGCTTCAGGTAGCTCTTTCAGCTCTGAAAGGTACTATATGGATCATAGAATCATAGAATCAATACGGTTGGAAAAGACCTCAGAGATCATCAAGTCCAACCTGCCACCCAGCACCTCCTGACAACTAAACCATGGCTCCAAGTGCCACATCCAGTCCTCTCTTGAACCCCTCCAGGGACAGGGACTCCACCACCTCCCTGGGCAGCACATCCCAAGGGCAAATTACTCTTTCTGGGAAGAAATTTCTCCTTACCTTGAGCCTAAACTTCCAGCTTGAGACCCTGTCTCCTCTTGCTGTGTCGCTGCGTCGCTGCTGGCCTGAGGGAAGAGACCGGCCCACACCGGTCTACAACCTCCCCCTCAGGTGATACCAATTAAGTCTTAATGTCCCGCGCCCCGCAGCACCTGACGCCCCCCTGCACACAACTGTGAGACCACAGCCCTAAGCTCCTCAGCCAAGTGGCTTTCAAAGGCCTGCAGGCACGGACGGGATTCCACCACTGTGGAATCTGTGATGAGAATCACAGAATCTCCTGCTTGGAAAAGAACTTAAGATCATTGAGGAGTCCAATCCTAATCTTCTGTCCTAGTTTTGAGCCATGAGCTATGCAGGACAAAAGGACAGATAAGGTCTTTCACCTCTTCCCAAGGAGGGAAGTAGCAGTGCTCCCCACTGGAAATTCTGTTTACAAATATCCACAAAAGGCACTCAGGCGAAAGGAAATCACTCACGAATGAGGCTCAGTCCTTCACCTGTGCCTGCCAGGCCAAAACCTTCCAGAGCCCTCCAGAGACCTCCCCCCCACTCAGCCTTAGCAGGCCCCACACTGGGCCCAGGCCTGCCACGGGCTTCAGGATCCATATATGGTCTCCTCCAACACCTACCATCCTGTGATCACTTAAATGCATATGCTTGTGGCCAAATACTCAAAGAGTTAAAGAAAGACTTAAAAAAATAAGTTATGTATAAATAATGTCCCTGTGACAAGAAAAACACTGCTGAAACAAATAGGTTTCATGAAAGGAGGCCCTAACCCACCCTGCTTCTCAAAGTCACATCTCTATACAAGGATGCAGCTCCAAGGAGTTTCAAAACTCTCCATTAGAGAAAGTCTCTGCCAAAATACTGTAGACGCTTTGTGGTGCTTGGGTTCCAGCCCTCTATCACTACATCCTCCCCCTGCTGTCTACAACTACCTGAAGGGAGGTTGTAGCCAGGTGGGGGTTGGTCTCTTCTCCCAGATAACCAGCACCAGAACAAGAGGACACAGTCTCAAGCTGTGCCAGGGGAGGTTCAGGCTGGATGTTAGGAAGAAATCCTTCCCAGCAAGAGAGATTGGGCATTGGAATGTGCTGCCCAGGGAGGTGGTGGAGTCCCCATCCCTGGAGGTGTTTAGGAAGAGCCTGGATGGGGTGCTTGGTGCCATGGTTTAGTTGATTCGATAGTGTTGGATGACCGGTTGGACTCAAAGGTCTCTTCCAACTTGGTTAATTCTATTCTCTCCTCCTCCCCCAGACTGAACAGCCCAAGCATTCTCAGAGGTATGGTAAAAATCGAAGGACCATCCAAATATCAAACTGAAAAATATGCACAACTTTCAAATCGTAACAGAAGCTAAGGAGGACAGTTCCTGATACACCTAAACACCAGCTACTTCTCCACTGCTCATGCTGAATTTGATAGTGATTTTAAAACAAGATATGGAGAACCTCAAGACTCTTTTCCTCTGTGATTTTAAGGAAAACAAACCAAAAAAAGTATTTTTAATTTAACAGGAAGCAACACAGTTTCTCTGCTCCACTTCACAATGAGCAGTAATGATCACTCATGACAAAAACCCATTCCTGACCTTCAGAAAGATGAAGTACAATAGAATTAACCAGGTTGGAAAAGACTTTGAGATTATCAAGTCCAACATATCACCCAATACCATCTAATCAACTAAACCATGGCACCAAGCACCCCATTAAGTATCTTCCTAAACACCTCCAGGGATGGGGACTCCACCACCTCCCTGCACAGCACATTCCAATGGCCAATCTCTCTTGCTGGGAAGAATATCTTCCTAACATCCAGCCTGAACCTCCCCTGGCACAGCTGGAGACTGTGTCCTCTTGTTCTGATGCTGGGTGCCTGGGGGAAGAGACCATTCCCCACCTGGCTACAACCTCCCTTCAGGTAGCTGTAGACATCAATAAGGTCTCCCTTGAGCCTCCTCTTCTCCAGGCTAAGCAACCCCAGCTCCCTCAGCCTCTCCTCCCAGGGCTATGCTCGAGACCCCTCCCCAGCCTTGTTGCCCTTCTCTGGACACCTTCCAGCACCTCAACATCTTCCCTAAGTAAAATCAGGATCAGTAACAGGAATTGTAGCCCCTCTTCTCCTCACACAGGCTGATACTTGTAACAACAGACCAACACATTCGGGGTTTCACTAAACCCTTCACCTTTAAACAAGTTCCTCATGACTACCACAAGGAGTGAGCCAGGGAAGTGAAGCACCAAGAGCAAGCAGAAGGGCAGTGGAGGAATCAGAGCACTGGAACAGGCTACCCAGAGAAGTTGAAAGCCTCCAGAGAAAGAGACTCCACAAGACACATCTGGATGCATTCCTGTGTGACCTGTGCTAGATTCTATGATCCTGCTCTGGCAGTGGGGTTGGACTTGATCTTTGGAGGTCCCTTCTGACCCCTAACACCCAGTGATCGCATGAAAGCCAAAACTCACACGGACACTGAGGCTCCTTTTGCTGGCAGAGACATGCTCCTGCATCTCATCGGGTACTGCTCCAGATGATGCCTAGCAAACACCAAACCCCTCATTTAATAAATAAAATCCTACATCTGATGTCACTATATACCTGAACCAGAAGTGCAGATGACAAAACCCCACTTTTCATCCCCCCCTCCCTTAATTTAACAAGTGAATCAGAAACAGTCAGACTCAGCACTCTAATTTCCTCATTTCCTATAATTAACTGAGCTTTCAACACCTCTTCTAATTTACTGATGATTATCTTTATTCACCAATCTAGATTAGAACATAACTGACATTCTTTGCTACCCACTGGTTCAGATGTTCTCATCTTTCTGCCTCTGAAGATAAGGAAGGGTTGTTCTCTGGGGGATTTGTTTTCTTTCCTTTTACCCCTTGCAAATGACCACACATTACAGAGAACCAGAAGCTCTTCAAAAACCACCCCAAAATGTCTTCTTCTGACCTTTCCCCGCTAGAATCAGTTCCTTGTTCATTTTAATCTAAATTCCATTGCATGTTGCAAAGGGCTGTGTGGTTTATGACCCTCTTTGCTCCTCTCTCCTGTGCACTACATGGAAGACATCTTCCACGCTGTGGTACAGCAACATCTACCTGTGCTCAGCAAATACCATGGTATCAGAAATAGGAATTGTCCAGGTCAATTCCACAGCTCAATGATCAGAATAGATGGGAATGATATAAGAAGGTCTGGGAATGCCAGGAATTCATATTGGAACTAGAAAATAAAGTATTTATTAGAATTATTCAGAGGTTTTGCTTTGTCTTTCAGCTAACAGATGTTACCTGCTTTCAGACAGAATAGAATTAACCAGGTTGGAAAAGACCTTCAACATCATCGAGTCCAACCTATCACCCAACACCATCTCATCAACTAAACCATGGCACTAAGTGCCTCATTCAGTCTCTTAACACCTCCCCGGGCAGCACATTCCAATGGCCAATCTCTCTTGCTGGGAAGAACTTCGCCCTAACATCCAGCCTAAACCTCCCCTGGCACAGCTTGAGAACTGTGTCCTCTTGTTCTGGTGCTGCTTGCCTGGGAGAAGAGACCAAGCCCCCACCTGGCTACAGCCTCCCTTCAGGTAGCTGCAGGGAGCAAGAAGGTCTCCCCTGAGCCTCCTCTCCTCCAAGCTCAGCAACCCCAGCTCCACACAGAATCTTCTTTATCAGAGTGTTTTTAAGTAACAGCATCTGGGTGACTACAACAGAGCAACTAACCCAGCTGTGAGAGCTTTTGCTCTAATCTCCTCAGTCAGTATTTCTGCAGGCATGAGCTAACACGCACAGATCAGATTAAAAACAATTCCAAGAGCTAGCAGCATGATCAATTGTAACCCAGGAAAATCTTGTCTCGCAAGATCCTCTCCCAGCCTACTCTAAAGCTGATCGTTCCCACCTCTGCTTTTCAAGTTTCCCTTTGCTATTTTTACCCTGATGCTTACAGAAGTTGTCCCCTCAACACCAATCATCCAGGAATACTGGGGAATAACCACAGTCTCCCGAGTACAAGAGATTGTCACCTGGAGAAAATTCTGAAGAGCTGCAAGCTGCTTTGCTAGGAAATTCCTGAGAAGCAATAAGCAGGTAATTCTTGCCACTTTCTGAAATCATCTCCCAAGCAACCATGCTCCACTCAAAAAATGAAAGCTGACTATCTGAGCACATGTGACATTCATAGAGAACAAACATCTGATACCTTTGACATGTGCCAAATTTCCACTGCACACATGCACAGAACAAGATTCATCTGGACCTTCACAGCCTCCCCATACTCAGTCCTTCACCCGGGAAACATCTACCTGCAGATGTGATCACTGTTCTATCTCCAGCCCCATCTCCATGCACTTGCCTGGCTTCTGAATCAGATCACCGCCTGCTAGTTCTCACCTAATTTAGCCCAGGCTCTTCTGTAGTCCATAATTAGTGTAACACTGACATGCTTTGTAAGTACAGGCAATCAGGATAGGCGAGTCTGTGGATCCCTTCTCTTTCCTTTCCACAGTGTTTGGTCTGTCCCCATACAGACATTGATCTCCACTTGGTATATTAATGACTCATACATCTATTTATTTCATAGCTCACTGGTCTCAGAATTCAGTCCAGCCTCTCTCCTGAACCTTCTGGTTTATGGCTAAGAATCCAGCTTCAGCTGCTTCAACACAAGTGATTTACATTCCTAGTTGTTCTGCCCTCTGCAGCCTTCACCTCCACAGGCAGTATGAAGAGTTTTCATGGATACCATCAGTGAAGTTGCTCTCTACAACTACCTGAAGGGAGGTTGTGGACAGGTGGGGGTTGGTCTCTTCTCTCAGGCAGCCAGCACCAGAACAAGAGGACACAGTCTCAGGCTGTGCCAGGGGAAGTTTAGGCTGGATTTTAGGAAGAAGTTCTATACCGAGAGAGTGATTGGCCATTGGAATGCGCTGCCCAGGGAGGTGGTGGAGTCACCATCACTGGAGGTGTTCAGAAGGAGACTTCACAGGGTGCTTGGTACCATGGTTTATTTCATTAGGTGGTGTTGGATGATAGGTTGGACACGATGATCTTGAAGCTCTCTTCCAGCCTGGTTTATTCTGTTCTAGCACCACATTTTTTTCAAAGCCTTCCTCCCTAAGCAGTTTCTGAGTATTTCTGAACAGAATCTCAGCACCACAGCCTCACTGTTGCCATTACCTGGGGCTTTGCTCACCAGCTATCCCCACACTATCCTTAATCACATTGTCCCATCCACACAGTTCTTTCTAAGTGGCTTTTTCTCAGTCTCTCTCTCTCCAAATCTACCTCTTGCTCACCATTTAGCTGACTGATTCCAGCTCACAGCATCCTCAGAGCCAGAACTACTCTGCCTTCCACGTGATTCAGATGTGTGTGTTAGGCTTTCTCCCTTGCCATTCCCCAGGAGTGGAAGTTTCCTGTGAAAATGCAGAAAGTTACCCAGTTGGCCTCTTTCAAATCCCTGTTCAAGACTCTCCCCTGCATGTTACCTCTTAAAAAAGATGTTTTGTTTAGACCAGTACCTGCCAGACAGATCCAGTTCATCACACTGTTTCCAGGGGCTTCTCTCTTTTAATGACTGACTTAAACTGTTTCTTGGAATTGTCACATCTAGGGGACACTTTCATCCAAAAATCAGAACACAGTGTTGCAGAGCAAGCCGTGTTCTGGCAATCCACTCCCTAGGCACTAGAGGCACACAAACAGCAATGAACACTAAAAAGTGCATGTTTAGAAGGCTTTTTTAAATGTTTTTTAAGCAGAAATACCAATAGCAGAGTATCCCAGAATGGTTTGGGTTGGAAGAGACCTTCAAGATCATCTAGTTCCAGCCCCTTTGCCATGGGCAGGGGCACTTTGCACTGGACTGCAAAGCTTGCTCAAAGTCCCATCTGACTTGGCCTTGAACACTTCCAGGGAAGGGATATCCACAGATAGCCAGAAGTTAAATGATTTTTCATTACAAGACACAGATAAACAGCACAGCCACTTAATGTGCCAGAGAGCTTGACTTCTGGTTCTTGATAGCGATCTGCTCGTATTCCTCCTGCTATTCACAGAATCCCAGCACGGTGGGGGTTGGAAGAAACCTCACCTAGCCCAACTCCTCTGCTAAAGCAGGGTCAGCCACAGCAGGCTGTCCAGGACAAAATTGCTCAGGTAGGATTGAAATCTATCCATAACCTCTCTGGACAGCCTTCTCCAGGGCTCCAGCACCCTCACACCAAAAAAAAAAATATTTCCCTACACTTAAGGAAAACCTCCTGGGTTCCAGTTTGTGCCCACTGCCCCTTGTCCTGTCACTGGGCACCCACTGACAAGAATCTGGCCCCATCCCCTTACCCTCCACAGGTCCTTTGGCTCTTGGTGAGCATTGATCAGATTCCCTCTCAGGCTGCTCTTCTCCCAGCTCAACAGCTCCAAGTCTCTCTTCCCTTCCTCCTCACAAAGATGCTCCAGGCCCCTCAGCATCTTCATAGCCTCTGCTAGACTCTCTTCACTAGTTCCCTGTCTCTCTTGAACTGGGGAGCCCAGAGCTGAACCCAGTACTCCAGCTGTGGCCTCACTAGGGCAGAGCAGTGATGTGTTGTTAAATCTATTCCTAGGACAGCTGCAGCATCCCCTTTTAGACACCTAACTTAAGAGTCTAAACCAGGAGCTGGTTATATCCTACTTCTCCAGTAAGCTATAGAGAGCCTGGATGCTCACTTAGGTGTGTAAAAGATCCCCAGAAGAGTAGATGGTGCGAAAAGCAAATCTTCCATTGTCCAACTGTGCAAACACAGACCTAAATAGCAACCTTGCTGTGGAAACCAGAAGCCCACTCAAGTGAGACATTTGACTCCTTTGCTGTGAGAATCTTTTCAGATTAGGAGAGGGGTGATATTCTACATTGCCAGTTCTGAGCTGCAGGGATTTCTCCTGCTTTGGGTAATTAGCAATACTGGTCCCTGAGATGTCTGTAAACTCCAGGAACAATTACAAAACAATGCCTCTCAATTTATGACTAAAGGAAATTCTTGGCACTGAAAGCACACTGCTGTGTTTACTGATTTTACAGTGTAAACACATATGTTGCAAGACAGATGGACCTTTCCCCCCCAGCTTTCAGCAATGGGTGTCTCATCAGGGAAGGGATTAAGAAGATCTTAAAATCTTTAAACAAGGTTTCACAGCCCCTGCCATGGACAACCATCTACAAAGGACAGGATTAGGAGACACAAAGGGCTGTGCTTTCGGGGAGCAGCCAGGCCACGTTAACCAGATAATTCAGCAGTGTTTTAATTATATTACAGAAAAGGGGTTAACAACAGATTTTACTATCAACTGCAGCCAGGTGGCTTTACAAGACAAAATTTTGGCTTTTTTCTTCCATGGAAGGCAGTTTCTGAAGGATCCATGATCTGAAGAGCAGCCTCTCTGCTTTTAAACAGATTAGCTCTCATCTCAAGCTACCTTTGCCAAACAGCCACAATATCAAATTGGTTTTGACACATTCCCTATGAAAACATAGTGGGGATTAACATAAACCTAAACCATGGGTGTGAGGGCAAAACAAAATTCACATCAAGGCACTCACAGATTTGCCAGAGCATAAACTGCTTCGCCTTTATCTTTGCTTGATCAAAGGTCTTCTATAGTATCTGTAGAAGAAAGTCCATGTTCTAACTGTCAGCTTCCTTTGATAACTGAGAAAAAAAACCCTCAGATGATGCAAGCTGGACTCACTCAACTAAGAGTCAGAAGCACTTCTGTGTTCTGCAGCTTCAGTGGAGGACAGCATTTTGGTCACACCTACCTCTGCCCTTTATATTCTTCTTTGCAGAATGATCACAAGGTTTTCTTGCACAGAAGAGAATATTGCAGGAGCCACCACAGTTCATATAGAATCATAGACTCAACCAGGTTGGAAGAGACCTCCAAGATCATCCAGTCCAACCTATCACCCAGCCCTATCCAATCAACTAGACCATGGCACCAAGTGCCTCAGCCAGGCTTTTCTTGAAGATCTCCAGGGATGGTGACTGCACCACCTCCCTGGGCAGCCCATTCCAATGGCAAATCTCTCTCTCTGTGAAGAACTTCTGATATCCAGCCTGAACCTCCCCTGGCACAACTTGAGATTGTGTCCCCTTGTTCTGTTACTGATTACCTGGGAGAACAGACTGACCCCCACCTGGCTACAACCTCCCTTCAGGGAGTTGTAGAGAGCAAGAAGGTCTCCCCTGAGCCTCCTCTTCTCCAGGCTAAGCAACCCCAGCTCCCTCAGCTTCTCCTCACAGGGCTGTGCTCCAGGCCTCTCCCCAGCCATGTTGCCCTTCTCCAGACATGCTCCAGTACCTCAACATCTCTCTTGAATTGAGGGGCCCAGAACTGGACACAGTTCAAGTGGTCAAGGTGTGGCCTGATCAGTGCTGAGTACAGGGGAAAAATAACCTCACTTGTCCTGCTGGCCACGCTATTCCTGATCCAGGCCAGGATGCCATTGGCCTTCTTGGCCACCTGGGCACACTGCTAGCTTATGTTCCACCTACTATCTACTGGCACCTCCAGGTCCCTTTCTGCCTGGCTGCTCTCCAGCCACTCTGACCCCAGCCTGTAGCACTGCTAATTCTCCATGCTTAGTGAAGGAAGGCCCAACAGGCCTTACCCATGGCTGCTGTGGAGCTATCCCAGAAGAGCATCAGGAGGTCTGCTGTCTTATCACTGCCTCTGTGCCTCTGGGTCTTGGTTTATTTTGAGAGGGATTTCTCTTTTTTTTGCTCCCAGCAGACTAGATAGCTGGGTTCAGAACAGAAGCTTGAAAATGATGGTAGATCCAAAAATTCCCTGTCTTATTAGGAGATTAAATAAACAACAAAACCACACAAAACAGCAAAGTCAATTTGTGCAGCGAGTCAAAAGATGACAAACATAAGACTTTTGTCTCATATTTGAGAAGTTCATTAATGTTCTTCTGCAAGAGTGAGTAAGGGAAGGTAGTAAGAATGGATGTGTAAACAGCTTCGAGAGAGAAGGGAACGAAGAGGCAAGGAGGAAGAGCTGAGCATGAAGGGCAATACAGGGAAGCTTTCTTCACAACTAGGAAAAACTGACAGGGGTAAAAAAATGAGTTATTTCCTGCAGGAAGACAAGCTGCTCTGTTCAATTTAGGTTACAGGTTCAGATGAGAGGTTTTAACAACACGAGGCTGTGCAAACAATTCCTTACAACTTTCTCTAGCACATTTGCTGCCTCCATCCTATGACCTTGCACATGAAGATGCACACAACCATCAGGCCAGTTGTGTCACAATGCTCTTGCATCTTCAAGCTCATTTTGAAACGCTGCTTCGAAAGGTTGCTAACCTAACCGTGTGAGACAGCTTCTTTCCCCCCATGCACATCTTCTCTTCCTCTCTAATTTAGACTGTCAGCCTGATTTTGAATGCTAATGCTTTTCAAGTTACAACAACCCTTGCCAGCAAAGTCTTCATGGAATCAAATCTCATTGTTCAGCACGGTAACGTGCAAAACAGCAAACACTGTGTACCAGGCAGGTGATAAGAACTGACTGCAGCTCTCATGTTATGGATGAGCACACACTCTAATGCTACTTAAAAGATTTAACGTCTGATATTCTCCTAATGAGATTAAGGGGACAAAGAATTGAAAACAAGGGATGTTTACAATTACTGGCACCTGAACAGCAGTGATGTCACGGGGAAAAATAAACTTTCCACCACAGATGAATTGCCTGGGCAGTGTAAATGTTGTCATCTCTGATCTGTCTCCTTGTACCTATAACTGTTTCAACACTGTAACATAAAAATTAATGCAGTGCAGTTTAATGGTCAGCCAGCAGGAATTAAAAGATGAGCACGTTTAAGTTGGGGCAAGAATCCACACGGAGCACACAACTGCAAGAATCAAACCACCAGCAGAAACCTTTCACTGCAAGTGGGCAGAGGTTTTACCCCTCAAACACAGCACAGTTCCCAAAAGGATGTTTTCACTGCCATTGGATTGAACTTTTTACCTGGACAACACCTCTCAAGACAGATTTTTTTTTTAAATTATTATTATTTTGCCAGTATTTCCAGACAGTTAGAACATCAAGGAACAAAAGGGGGGACAAGGTTTGGATCATTTCTTTTGTGGATAGATTGGTGCCATTAAAATTAGTACCAAACTTCCATCTTCCTTCAGGAAAGCATGACTTACAATAGAATAATACAACAGAATAAACCAGGTTGGAAGAGACCTTCAAGATCATCGTGTCCAACCCATCAACCAATCCAACCCACCTAAACAACTAAACCATGGCACCAAGCACCCCATTGAGTCTCCTCTTGAACACCTCCAATGAAGGTGACTCCACCACCTCCCCAGGCAGCCCATTCCAATGGGCAATCACTCTCTCAGTATAGAACTTCTTCCTAACATCCAGCCTAAACCTGCCCTGGCACAGCCTGAGACTGTGTCCTCTTGTTCTGGTGCTGGCTGCCTGGGAGAAGAGAACAACCTCCACCTGTCTGCAACCTCCCTTCAGGTAGTTGTAGAGAGCAATAAGGTCACCCGTCATTCTCCTCTCCTCCAGGCTAAGCAACCCCAGCTCCCTCAGCCTCTCCTCATAGGGCTTGTGTTCCAAACCCCTCACCAACTTTGTTGCCCTTCTCTGGACACCTTCCAGCAAGTCAACCTCCTTCCTAAACTGAGGGGCCCAGAACTGGACACAGGACTCAAGGTGTGGCCTAACCAGTGCAGTGTACAGGGGCAGAATGACCTCCCTGCTCCTCCTGGCCACACTATTCGTGCTGCAGGCCAGGATGCCATTGGCCCTCTTGGCTGCCTGGGCACACTGCAGGCTCGTGTTCAGCCTCCCATCAACCACTACTCTCAGGTCCCTCTCTGCCTGGCCGCTCTCCAGCCATTCTGACCCCAGCCTGTAGCACTGCCTGGGGTTGCTGGGGCCTATGTGCAGAACCTGGCATTCCATTCAGAATGATGGGAAGTGGCCTCAAGTTGTGGCAGGGAAGGTTTAGGTTGGACATTAGAAGAACCTTTTGCCCCGAAAAGGTTCTCAAACACTGGAGCAGGCTGCCCAGGGAGGTGGTAGAACCCCCACCCCTGGGGTGGTTTAAAAGAGGCAGAGAGGTGGTGCTGAGGGACATGATTCAGCACCAAACTTGGTAGAGTTAGAGAATGGTTGGACTTGATCTTAAAGGTCACACCACCCAAAACAATCCAATGATTCCAATTCCTCATCTTTACATCTTAGAACTCCTCCCTTCTTGACATTCCCCCCTCCCTGGGTTGGGTTTGTTTTGGTTGGTTAGTTTTGTTTTTGCTTTCTCCACCATGCTGCAGAGCCTGCTAACTCTTTTTGACCTGTTCCTATTTTAGAGTCTGATCCAAATACCTCTGAAATACAAAATCATCCCATTTGTCTCAGTGGTCAGTAACATTATGTTACCTTTATGATCCACTAACATCTCCTGTCTCCATTTTGCCAATTCATAGTGTCAGCATCTCTCTCTTCCTCAATCCTCCACTCACTCTGCTGAGTTATTTCCAAACCCAATTTTTTCTAAGGGATGAAATTTCAAATTCCCTGACAAGAAAAAGGGGCAATGAGGTCAAACAGTTGTTGGTCTGAATAACCATTACAAACCTCAGCTGAGAAGTTGAGTTAAAATTGTTTCACTCTTTTTATTCAGTTTGGTTCTGCAAAGCTGTGTCTCAGTTCTACTCCAAGTTACAGAATACAGAATTAACCAGGTTGAAAAAGACTTGCAAGATCATCAAGTCCAACCCATCACCCAACACCATCTCATCAATTAAACCATGGCACATCCAGTCTCTTCCTAAACACTTCCAGAGATGGTGACTCCACCACCTCCCTAGGCAGCACATTCCAATGGCCAGTCTCTCTCTCTGCGAAGAACTTCTTCCTAACATCCAGCCTAAACCTCCCCTGGCACAGCTTGAGACTGTGTCCTCTTGTTCTGGTGCTGGTTGCCTGGGAGAAGAGACCAACCCCCACCTGGCTACAACCTCCCTTCAGGGAGTTGGAGACAGCAAGAAGGTCTCCCCTGAGCCTCCTCTTCTCCAGGCTAAACAACCCCAGCTCCCTCAGCCTCTCCTCACCCCTCCCCAGCTTTGTTACCCTTCTCTGGATAAGAACATACCCACCACCTTCCTGAGAGCATGAAAATAGGCTCTTCCTCTGCAAGCTGTGCAGCTATTTACCTTTATATTTCAAAAGCTGGAGACAACACTCACTTGACCTTGCATCTCCAATCAGTCCCAGGTGAGCACGCCAGCTCTGAGATTGCACACTACCATGCCTTCTTGCTCCCCATCCTTTGGGATCACAGCTTTGGCACATTCAGATATCACAGCTCTGCATCAGGAGCATTGTCTATGGATTTGTATTTGAGATCACTCAGGTCTTTAAGGAGAGATGAACACTTCATAGAACTGTTTAGGTTAGAAAACACCTTTAAGATCATCAAGTCCAACCATTAACCCAGTATCATAGTATCAGTCAGGGTTGGAAGGGACCACAAGGATCAGCTAGTTCCAACCCCCCTGCCATGGGCAGGAACACCCCACACTAGATCAGGTTGGCCAGAGCCTCATCCAGCCTGGTCTTAAAATACCTCCAGGGATGGGGCCCTCAACCACCTCCCTGGACAACCCATTCGAGGGCACAAAGCCATGGAACTCTCATGATGAAGAACTTCCTCCTCACATCCAGCCTGAATCTCCCCACCTCCAGCTTCATTTCATTAAAGTCTACTTTTCGACCACCTCAGCACTAAACCATGTCCCTCAGCATCACATCTACACAGCTCTTAAATCCTCCAGGGATTTGGGGACTCCCCACTCCCCTGGGCAGCCTGTTCCAGCACTTGGCAAGGATTTCAGAAGAAATTGTTCTTAAACCTCACCTGGTGCAACTGGAGGCCATTTCCTCTCATCCTATCACTTGAAAGAAGAGACTGACCTCTACCTGGCTCCAACTTCCTTTCAGAGAGCAAAAAAAAAAAATCCCCTGAGTCTCCTTTTATCCAGACTTAACAGATCCCATTTGCAGACATATCCCTTCTTCAGAGTTCTTCACCATACCCCTTCAGAGGGGAGTGCTCTGTTAGACTCTTACAGAAGAGAAGAAAAAAGGTGACTGCTTCCACTGTTTCAAGAAGCACACCTTCACAGTCTTTAGTTATGAGCCTGCCAATGGTCCCAAGTGAATGGAGTCTCAGACTCTATTCCATATTCCAGAAGAGTTTTCTCTTGTCTCTAGAGATCTCTAAGCCTTCTAGGTGACTTCTGCCAACACCTAATTCCAGGGCACTGATTGCACTGGAAGCCAAAGCACCCAAGTGGAACACAGCTGACCTTCCCAAAGCCATACAGCAATACTTCAGGCTCTGCTATGCTTTGGAGCAGATGCTTAAGCCAACACTCTGAACTTCCCAGATATTGTAGAGAGCTGTAACAATTCAGCAGAGTTGTTTCTGTTCCAGCCACTGAAAACTCAGACCTCACACCACCGAGATAAAAGAAACCAAGCAACCAATCCCTTATTTATTTCTGGAGCCTTGATCCATGCAGTACTTACTCTTGAAAACCTCTTATCAGCTTCTAGAAGGCAAAATACTATGATAAGATATGCAGATCTCATTAAGCTCATTTTTATCTCATGCAGCTCATTTTTATCTCATGCTATCTCTGCTTTTAAAAGAGAAGGTAGAAAAAACCCACTGAAGGCAAGGAATCTCCCTCACTCTTGTGCAGCTTTTCAGCTGGGGAGTTTTGAGGTCATATTTGGAGGCTTCTCCAGAGTTTCGTTGGCATGGCCAACACCAGTGTTTTATTCTTCAGAGGTCTGTTAGACTGCCAAAGGAAAATTTACTTTTGAATCTGTTCTTTAATGAAAAAAAATATTGAACCAGAGATGCAGTGTTTGGCAAGCATGAAAAACACAAAAACAAGCAGACAAGAAAATGACAACTTCCCCAAAGGGACAAGCTCGAATCTCATCTCCTGAAAACACAAAACCTGCTTTCTAAAGCACTTCTCAGACTGCTTAAAAAGAAGAGAAAAGAAAAAAAAAAAAAAGGGGGGGGGGGGCGCCACAGCCTCTCAGCTTTTTAACACACATCTGAGCTGCTGTGTTTAAATATCTGCTTCACTGATTATATGGAAATGAAACAGCTCAAACCTTTAAATTAGTCATCCTAAGCTTTTACCCCTTAGTGATGTGTCATACTGCTGATACATGTCACTGTTTCCTCAAATAAAAAGCTTCTGTCAAAAGGCAGAAAAAGTTCTCAGCTGCTGGAAAATGGTAGCAGGGCTGAGAAGTGCATATTCTTGGACCACAGAAGGGTTTAGGTTGGAAGGCACCCTTAAAGGTTATCTAGATCAAACCCCCTGCAGTCATCAGGGACATCTGCAACTAGAGCAGGTGGCTAAGAGCTCCAAACAACCTGACCTGGAATGATTCCAGGGCTGGGGCATCTCCCATCTCCCTGGGCAACCTGGGCCAGTGTCTCACCACCCTCCGTGGAAACATTTCTTCATTCTCTCTATTCTGATTCTCCCTCTTTTAGTTTAAACCACCACTCCTTGTCCTGTCACAGCAAGCCCTGCTGAGAAGGTTTAGTTGTTTAGGTGGGTTGGATTGGTTGATAGGTTGGACACAATGACCTTGAAGGTCTCTTCCAGCCTGGTTTATTCTATTCCAACTCTGTCCCCAGCTTTCTGATCAGCCCTTTAAAAAGCACTGAAAGGCTGCCAGGAGATCTCCCTGCAGCCTTCTCTTCTCCAGGCTGAACAAGCCCAACTCTCCAAGCCTGGACTCACAGCAGAGGGCTTCCAGTCTTCCCAGCATTGCTGAGGCTTCCTCTGATTCTGCTCCAACAGGTCCATGTCTGTGCTGAGGACTCCAGAGCTGGCCCAGCCCTGCAGGTGGAGTCTCAGCAAAGGGGCCGAATCCCCTCCCTACCTGCTGCTGGGCATCAGCCCAGGACACAGCTGGGGCTGGGCTGACAGCACTCAATAGCAGCTCATGCCCAGCTTTACACCCAGCAGTGCCCCCAAGTCCTTCTCCACAGGGCTGCTCTCAATTGTGTTGATACACGGGGTTGCCCTGACCCCTTAGTGCAGAACCGTGCACTAAGCCTTGTTGAACCTCATGAGATCCACACAGATCCACTTCTCAAGCTTGTCCAGATCCCTCTGGACAACATCCCATCCCTCTGGCCTGTCAACCACTCATCTTGGTGTCCAGCTTCAGTTAAGGGAGGCTGAAAAGTTTCAAGAGCTGTTCTTTGAAGCTCGGAATTGCATCCTGCCACTTACCCTCCCCTCTCCCCCATCCAGACCATTCAGGACCTCTTACTGTGTTCATGTTTTCTTCCTGTGATTGTTATAATGAGCAACCTTTATAAATAAAACATTCCCATTGTTTCCTTTTGCACTGTGGGGACAATTCAGGCTCCTAAATTATCATGTATGACAGAAGAGAATCATCATTTTAAAAGATGTACAAATATTCAAGCATGAGATCAACTTTCCCCCCCCCCCCCCCCACAATAATACAGCTTTTGTATTTCATTTAAATATTTAGTGCAATGAAACTGTGCTATAAAATACACTGTACAGATAAATAAATTATTGGTCTCATGCCTTTTTGTGTGCTTTCTGTCAGCAACTAGACACATTCTGCCTCTTTTTTCCCACACAGCCATTTCAAGCAATGTCATTACTCCTCTAGCCCATAACTTCATTACAGTTGTCAGCCCGCTCCTTGAATATTTATCTCCAGGATTTTCTTCCACCTCAGTAGCACAAAGAAACTTGGAGGGATGAGGATGAAACACAGACTTCATTTTCACCTTGTGTTTTATAGTCTGAGGCTTTCATTCAAGATTATATCCTTCATGTAAAGGGCATGCATAACTCTGAGTGCCCGGATATCCATAGAATGGCTTAGACTGGAAGGGACTACTGTGACAGAACAAGAGGAAACACAGTCTCAAGTTGCACCAGGGGAGGTTCAGGCTGGATGGTAGGAAGAAATTCTTCCCAGAAAGAGAGATTGGCCATTGGAATGTGCTGCCCAGGGAGGTGGTGGAGTCCCCGTCCCTGGAGGTGTTTAGGAAGAGCCTGGATGAGGTGCTTGGTGCCATGGTTTAGTTGATCAGATGGTGTTGGGTGATAGGTTGGACTCGATCTCAAAGGTCTCTTCCAACCCGGTTACTTCTGTATTCTGGACCTTAGAGATGATCTCTTCCAACCTCCCCACCATGGGCAGGGATGCCTCTCAACTAGACTCAGCTGCTCAAGGCCTCATCCAAACTGGCCAAGGACAGCCCCAGGGAGAATGCAAAATAATCCAAATGGCTTAGAAGGTGCTTAGAATTGAGCAGATAATAATTTCAGTTTAGAAGTCATTCTTTCTGCCCCAGGTGCTTGAAAAGACATTGTGGTTGGCTGTATCTTGCTCCAAGCATACTCATCAGCAGTAAAGAATTCTTCTCCACCAAAAGGAAAACAAAAAACCAACACACACACCAAAAGTAGAACTACCTCTAAATTACAAAACCCACATAGACATATGGGGCTACAGCCATAGAATCATTAAGGTTGTGAAAAGACCTCTAAGATCATCAAATGCAGCCTTCCTCCCAACACATCCATGACCACTAGTGCCACATCCTCTCATTTTCTGAATACCTCCAGGGATAGTGATTCCACCACCTCCTTGGCCAGCCTGTTCCAATGCCTGACCACAGCTTGAAGCAAAGAAATTCTTCCTAACATTCAATCTACACTCCCCCCTGCACAGCTTGAAAGTTACCTCTTTTTCCTGTCATTATTTACCTGGGAGAAGAGACCAACACTAGCCTCACTACAGCCTCCTGGCTGCAAAGAGAACTTTCCTTGCAAGTGGGATTAGACCTTGTCTTTGGTCATCACAAATGATTAGCCAGAAACTGAGACAAGAAACATTTACATATGGTAACAGCAGTAAGCAAAATATAAGAGTGTAAGATCCCTGGTCAAGGGAACAGAAGTCAACCTGTTATAGGAGAGTGATGAACATTTAGAGCAACACAACACTGAACATCCCCTTTCAGCCATCCAGGCTGAAATCGGTCTTGGCTGACCTATCTAACACAGATCTGTAGTCCTACTCAAATTCTGACAGAGTTAAAGAAAACAAAAGCACATCTAAAAGAGAAAAATAATTGTCTGTGGTTTACCTCGTCCATAGGGCTAAGCTGCAGCAGCTGGTCTGTCACTCAGTCTCTCCACAGCAGAGAAGGACAACAGGGAAAGGAGAGGAGACCTGTAGGAAGAAACAAAAATGAAACCATTTAGAGGATTTAATGAAACAACAAAACTGCCATCAAATCCAGAATTATATACATCAGGTTCCACAGAGCCCAGTGAAGGCACAAGAGCCTCAATAAACGAGAAAGCAGACCTGACAAAGAAGAAAGAAGAAAAAGAAGCAGGAAGAGCCCAAACAGAGACTCTGCTAGGAAGCTTCTCTCTTTTCAAATGTCTCCTTATATATTAAGAGTGATGTTGCATGTATGGGATGCACATGGAGCCAACTCAGATCAGCTGTCCTGTGTGACTGCAAATTGCTAATGACCTGCAGCCTGTGGCTGGCCTGTGGTTGCGTTCTAGCAAAAACCAGGGCAGTCATTAAAGATGCAACAACTACAGGTGCTCCCATCCTGGCTTCACTCTGCTCAGGTTTAACAACTGCACCCCCAGCTCCAGCAGAGTGACTTGATGATATCTTTAGGAATGGGTAACAAACAGAAATAACTTCCAAATGAAGTTGTGTGTACGTTTCTCCAGCCATCTGCTGTACATAAAGAGCTGGATGTTACAAGTGCTTTCCCAGAGCAATCTCATCTGTCTTGTTGTCTGTGGAGTTAAAGAGTTTGATGACTAAAATCAAAAGCTATAAATAAAGATTTTTGTATAGGTTTTAAATTTATACTCTGGAGCCTTTCCTGTAACACAGCTTTTCTGTATTCTGTAGCTTCCTACATTTTGCTTTCATATTCCACACGGATTCTTTCTGTTCCTGCAGCTTTTCTATAATCAGGAGGCTTTGGGTCTGAATCCCTGTCAGAAAAAAATGAGAAGGGGAGAAGACAACTACCTGCAGACATTCCTTATGAACCCCCTTCTCTAAGGTGTTGGGGATGTATAACTCATGGAGCATGAAGGTGATCTTCCATGTCCTCACATGTGGACTCCAGACTGGAGACCACCCCTGTGAACAGCTGCTGAGCATACCCAAGACTGGTGGTCTGCACCACATCATCATTCTCTTTGGATGCTCCTGCAGCTGCTGAATGCATAAAGCCAGGAGGTTTGGAGGGAACACTGATTTAGTGAATTGTGTTCAATTCTGGGCCCCTCAGCTCCAGGGAGACAGGGAACTACTGGAAAGAGTCCAGCAGAGGCTCTGAAGATGCTGAGGGGCCTGGAGCATCTCTGTGAGGAGGAAAGGCTGAGAGCCCTGGCGCTGTGGAGCCTAGGGAAGAGCAGCCTGAGAGGGGATCTGATCAATATCCAGCAAGACCTAAAGGGTGGGGTCAAGAAAATGGGGCCAGGCTCCAGTGAGAAGACAGGGGCCAATGGGCACAAACAGGAACCCAGGATGTTCCATCTGAAAATAAAGCAAAACTTCTTTGGTGTGAGTGTAATGGAGCCATGTGGCAGCCAGCCTGTGGAGTCTCCTTCTCTGGAGAGATTCCAAACCCACCTCAACACTGTGATCCTGCTTCAGCAGGGAGACTGGACAAGATGATTTGCAGAGGTCCCTTCCAACCCCCCAGCATGCTTGGTTTCTCTGACTCAGTAATGTTTCAGATGCTGAGAGATGATCAACCACCTCTCCTCACTACCAGAACAAACTAAAAGCAAGAGCTTGCACCAACAAGTCTCCTCATGAGATACAAAGATCTGGATCCTTTACCACAAACAAGTCTGTATTGATTCCAACTAACTGACAACCTAGTCCTCAGCACTGGAAATTTCAGTAAATAGGCTGAGTAAAAATGCAATCAGTTACATGGAAAACATGTTTGTTTTCAAAAGTAGAAGCTTGTTTCCATCCAAAATAGCTTACTATGCTTTGTGACAGAGTCTGTCTTGTAGGTTACAAGGAAGGTGGTTTTGGTGCTCCTGGAGCACTGGTTGTGTAGAATGATGTAAGCATGACCAGCAAAGTCAATAACTAACTCAGGGGAAACTGTGGGTGCTCTACTTTCCCTGCCTAAACAGATTAGCAGGCCAATCCTGTGCTTCTCAGCCAGCATCAGCTCAATGGCATCCATCGGTGATGAGAGCCCAGCCCTGCTCATGCCCTGGTCTCCTTGGCTTCTGCAGAAGCAAGAGCACGTGCTGCTTTAGCTGCACCCCTCCTGTGATCCGGGGGTGGAGATCATGCAAACAACTCCTCCAGTGTGCCTGAAGAGCACAGAAATTACTGCTTCTGCAAACACCCAGAGCTAACACAAGTCCAGAGCAAGCAGAGCAGATCACGAGCACCTGGAGAAGTAGGCGTCGCTCACCCAGGTGCAGCTCTTTAGCACCCCAGATTTCCAACAGCTGCTGAGCCACAAGCCACACCTGGGAAAAGACCCTCCTTGCACCTTCCTTCCCTCCCTCCTTCCTTCCCCCCCCCTCCCTCCCTCCCTCCCTCCTTCCCTCCTTCCTTCCTTCCCTCCTTCCCTCCTTCCCTCCTTCCCTCCTTCCCTCCTTCCCTCCTTCCCTCCTTCCCTCCTTCCCTCCCTCCTTTCCTCCTTTCCTCCTTTCTCCTTTCCTCCTTTCCTCCTTTCCTCCTTTTCCTCCTTTCCTCCTTTCCTCCTTTCCTCCTTTCCTCCTTTCCTCCCTTTCCTCCTTTCCTCCTTTCCTCCTTTCCTCTCTTCCTCTCTTCCTTCCTTCCTTTCCTTCTTTTCCTCCCTCCCTCCCTTCCACCCTTACCCCCCTCCTTTCCTCCCTTTCTCCCTCCCTTTTCTTCCTCCCTTTCTTCCTCCCTTCCTTCCTTTCCCTCCTCTCCTTTTCTTTCTTTCTTTCCTTCAGGGCTGTGGATACAATTCCACAGTGATAGATAGGAAAAAGATAATATTCCAAATCAGACAAGCACACATGAAAGCCACTTCTTTGCTTTGCCTAAGCCAAGATTTATGAGCCTTCAGGTTTTGTTCCTGATCTGGAGAGAAAGCTGCTGATGGAGGCAGCTCTTTGATGCAGCCCAGTTTGCTTGAGAACACAGGAACACCTTTTTCCCTGAGCACTGAAGGAATTAAACATCAGAGCTGGTTTCTCTGCTCACAGTTCCCCTCCTGCGCCACTCACATTGCTGAAGCACAGTAACCCTCCTCCAGTAACCCTCCTCCAGTAACCTTCCACACCGCCCTACTCTAACTGGCAGGTCCTGATGAACTGCTTTGCTCACACAGTTCTAGTTAGCCCTGCCTGGACTGTTCAGCAGTGACTGTGTTTGAAGCTCTCTATCCAGTGCATAAATTAGGGTATTTTTGACAAGAGTCAAGGCCCATCAATGAACTTTTACTCAAACACTGGCACAAGATGATTTCAGGAAAACTAATCCAAGTTATTAATCAATAGTAGATTGATGATGTTAATTATAGACAATTTATCATATCCATATCCAGAGGTAGGCCACAAAGATGATCCAAGGGCTGGGGCACCTCTGCTATGAGGATAGGCAGAGGGAGCTGGGATTGTTCAGCCTGAAGAAGAGAAGACTTGAGGGGGACCTCAGAGCTGCCTTCCAATACCTGAAGAGATCCTACAGGAAAGGTGGAGAGGGATTTTTCATAAGGTTATCTAGGATTAGGACAAGGGAAAATGGGTTGAAGCTGAGTGAGAGCAGGTTTAGACTGAATCACCACCTCCAATATGAGCTTCCTCCTAACATCCAACCTAAATTTTCTCTGCTCTAATTTCAAACCATTGCAGGCCTGTGGAAACAGTCCCTCTTCAGCCTTCTTGTAGACCCCCACTGTTAGGTACCCCTAGAGTCTTCTTTTCTCCAGGCTGAACAACCCCAGCTCCCTCAGCCTGTCACCTAGAGAGGTGCTCCAGCCCCCTGATCATTTCTGTGGCCTCCTCTGGACCCGCTCCATCAGGTCCATGTCCTTCTTGTGTTGAAGGCACCAGAGCTGGATGCAGTGGTCCAGGTAAGTTCTTACCAGAAGGAATGCTTAGAAGCAGGACAATTATCATACCTTCTTTGCATATGCTGAATCATGTTCTGTCTTTACATAAAACACAAGACTAAAGATACTTGAAAGTTGTTGAGTTCCACAGCAATGCCACCAATCGGATTTTTACTCGAAAATCATTTAAAATCATTTAAAATTGTCTGTGTTTCCATAGAGTACAAAGCAATGTGGGCTGCCTGGTCAAAACAAGCTTTAGCTGTAATGGTGTAGAGCTATTCTAGGACGTTAGACACCATTCAAAGTTATCTACCAGCTAACCACTGCAAATAAAGGGAAGAAAAAGAACCAGCAAAGCCAAAGTCTGGATTGCACCTTGTATGTCACCAATACAGCCTTAAGAAGAGAAGGCTTAGGGGAGACCCTCATTACCGTGGAGCAGTACATAAAGGGCAGCTAGCAAGAGGATGGAAATTCCCTTCCTGCAAGGAGTTCCATGGAAAATAGAAAGGGCAATGGGTACAAGTTTCTCCTGGGGAGATTCTGATTAGACTCCAGAAGGAAATGTTTCCTCATGTGAGCAATCAGATATTGGAATTGTTTCCTAGGGGAAGTGGTGGCTTACCCTACACTGGACTCATCTTGACAGAGTGCTGGGCCAGTTCATTTCAACTCTGCTATCACCTAGAAAGACTAGACCAGGTGATTCCTGGGGTCCCTTCCAACCTGGCATTCTGTGATTCTGTGAGGGAGTGTGACCAGTATTTTATCTGTAAACAATATAAATGTTAAAAGCTCCATATTGTAGAAATGCTCTGCTGACAGCAACATTCAGCCAGTACAAACACCCACCTCCACGAGTAGGTAGGTGTCTCCTTCAGCCACAATCAGTGTCTGATGCTTTGCAAACTTTCCTTCTCCTAGCAGTGACACTCTGCTAGGGAAATGCTAGAAATTCTGTTCCACTGAAATGGGAATGAATAGAAGCTGGCAAGAAAAGTCAGTTTGAACCATTTTCCTATGCTTTCTAGGGAGAAAAAAGTAGAACTAATATCTTAATTTGTGCCACCTGGCCAGTAAAGTGTTTGGACTCTATGTAAAGTAAACATTTGGACTCTATGATCTTGAGGGTCTTTTCCAGGCTGAATGATTCTGACTATTTGAATCTGTAGCTGATTTTTAATATGATGCCATATCCTGCATCAATGTGATCTGTGAACAGATCATCAAAGATCTTATTAATTAGAAAATACATTTATTTTTCCAACTGGAAATTAAATGTCAAACAACTCCACAAGGAGGTTCTGAAATGGCCTTTAAAGGTAGATGTCAAAATCTTCACTGAGACTTTTTACCAGTAATTGTTTGTATTTGGGATGACAACCTACCACTGAAGAATGGAAAATTCAGCAGTAATCTGGGTTTAGCCATAAAAAGAAAATATTCCATGTGCTGATCAGATACTGGTGAGCAACATTTCCTGAAAGCAGCTTGAAATGACTGCACTTCAGTTTTGTTTTGCTTTTTATTGTTATTGCATGCCTCGCACGTGCCCATCTGATGGGCTGTGATCAATGTATTGGTTGAATTCAAACCCATCAGAAAGCCCCTGCAGCAAAATCCTTCATGTGTTCAGCCCCGCTTGCTCAATAAATGATTTCTAGCAAAACTGATGATCTGCTCGGGCTCTGAGCAACCCTGAGTTTGCTGCTTCTAAAATACACTGTGATTACTCATCTATGATTAATATGTTGAGATTAAAGCCACATGAATGTCCTGAGACCCACTCTGATATTTTTAACTCTAGCCACAAAATGAACATAGTTCTAGGGCATGATTCTCATTAATGGGATATATAGTAAACTCTAAAATGTCACTGAGAGCTTGTGCTGGTTTTATTTTGCCTCTGCAGGGAATCCACCAGGCGGAAAGAAGAATAATAAACAAAAATAATGTACATTCAAACCCTACTAAGCTGCATTCAACCCCAACCAACTGTCCCTGTAAGCAAGAAAACAGAGAAATGTTCAATGAGATGTGCGGCTTGGTGATTCTGTTGGGCTCATCCAAAGAGAAAAGAGCTATTTGTGAAATCAGAATCAATGGGTTTAGTAATTAAGTGCCATTTTACCTCCCTCCATCATTTTGCTTCTCATATATAGTGACAGATGTTGCATCTAGCCTAGCTCACCAGAGACTGAGTCAATAAACGACACTGCCACAGGACTCAATCTCCAGATCAAGACCACAAAAGCTGAAGATCTGAAACCACAAGGGGACTTTGTCTGTCAGGCTGTGTGTGTGGAGCATGTGTGAGCTATGCCATGTATTTATTCAACTGACCCCATGAGAAATCATGTAACTCCTGAGCTGGTTTTAGAATGCAGAGGTAAGAGAACCTGGTAAGTCCACAGATCTGACCAAAAATTAATGCAGGAGACCGACAGAGATTTCTCACATCGAAAGCTCACGTCGTTCAAGTCAGCTTACAGATCTGAGACTGCTTCGGTGCAAAAATCTCATCCAGCTGGCAGCTAATGCAATTAAAACGTCTCTGAAATTCAGAATAAACCTGCTATGTAGGAAACACCATTCAGCCATGCAGATCTAATTCTCAGAAAGCAAATAAACACTAGAGCTGGCTAGTAATAATGAGTGGAAATAATCACTTACTGAGCGGGAAGTAGCAGGAAATCAGTAAGGATTTTATTGTCCTTTATTAGCTCCTTAGCTTGAAGAGCTTCGGTTTAGCTGTGGACTTCCATGTGCAAGTTACCAGGTGAAGCAAGAACATACACAGCTGCCATAAATGATAGAAAAGGGCCTCAAACTGCTGAGCACACAAATACTAAGGGCCAAGATAGAGAACTTGGTCATGTTGCCCAAAGTGAAAGTTGCACAGGCAATTATAAAAGGGGGGAAGAGGTAGAACTTCATCTACCCTCCAGTTCAAGGCCAGGTTGGATGAGACCTTGAGCAGTCCAGTCAGTTTGAGAGGTGTCTCTGCACATGGTTGGGAAGGTTGGGGTAGATGATCTATGAGGTCCCTTCCAGCCTAAGCTATTCTAGGATTCTGTGATAGCTTGCTTTTGAAACACAGACTGATAGCACAGAAAACACTTCTCATTTTGAATCCAAGCCCAGTGACAATTAACTCAGTTTTGATATTTTGAAGATTATAAGAAGATTTTATTCACCAAAGTGAATCATAGAGTGGTTTAGGTTGGAAGGGACATTAAAGATCATCTAGTTCCAACCCCACTGCCATGGACAGGGACACTTTCCACTAGACCAGGTTGCTCAATGCCCAATCCAGCTTGGCCTTGGACAGCTCCAGGGTGGAGGCATCCACAACCTCTCTGGGCTGCCTGTTCCAGTGTCTCACCACCTGTATTGTAAGGAATTTCTTCCCAATTTCCAATCCCAATCCTCCCTCTTCCAGCTTAAAGCCATTCTTCCTCCTTCTATCACTACAAGCCCTCGTGAAAAGTCTCTCCTTAGATTACTCAAAGTGAAGCTTCAAGCAGTTTTGATCAGACAAATCCTTGGTTTCACCATTTCAGTACTCAGGCACATTTGAATTTTTTAATGAGTTTATAGGATTTTTTAAAGCCTTTGAGCCTGCTTCTACTGAGGGTGTCAGGGAGTGATAGGACTGGGGGGAATGGAACAAAACTAGCGATGGGTAGATTGAGATTGGGTGTTAGGAAGAAGTTCTTCCCCATGAGGGGGGTGAGAGACTGGCACAGGTTGCCCAGGGAGGTGGTGGAAGCCTCATCCCTGGAGGTTTTGAAGGCCAGGCTGGATGTGGCTCTGATCTAGTGTGAGGTGCCTCTGCCTATGGCAGAGGGGTTAGAACTGGATGATCCTTGAGGTGCCTTCCAACCCTAACAATTCTATGATTCCATGATTCTACTTAGAATTACAGAATCACCCAGGTTGGAAAAGACCTCAGAGATCATCAAGTCCAACCTAGTACCTAATACCTAACACCTCCTGACAACCAAACCATGGCTCCAAGTGCCACATCCAAGCCTCTTTTGAACAACTCCAGTGATGGTGACTCCACCACCTCCCTGGGCAGCACATTCCAATGGCCAATGACTCTTCCTGGGAAGAACTTTCTCTTCACCTCGAGCCTAAACTTCCCCTGGCACAGCTTGAGACTGTGTCTTCTTGTTCTGGTTGCCTGGGAGAAGAGACCAACCCCCACCTGGCTGCAACCTCCCTTCAGATAGTTGTAGAGAGCAATGAGGTCTCCCCTGAGCCTCCCCTTCTCCAGGCTAAACACACACCCCCAGCTCCCTCAGCCTCTCCTCACAGGGCTTGTGCCCACGTACTGACTCCTACACCTGCCCATGAAAGCCTACAAATGGCAAAACCCTTCCTACTTAGGCCAGTGTTAGAATTTTGGCTGGGTTCAGCGAAAGCAAATCAAGCCATTGGCCAGAAGCAAACCAAAAATGCTGCTTTTTCTAAGGATCAGCCTTTTCTCTAAGTGTTAGAAGAAAACATAAAAAAGCAGACTAAAAATTGCTCCCCCCTTTGTCCTTCAGTACTTCTTCTACAACTATTCACAAATCCCTTCTCGGCTGTCATTTTTATTCTTGTATTGGACACTTCTCATCCCATTTCGGTGGCTGCCCCAGTACTGGATCCCAGTCGAGAGCACAGCCCTACAGGTGGGAAGCTGTGTTAGCTGTTTAATCACAGTTATACCTGCTTTAGGCTAAAACCCTTCGTAAAACTGCTCTGTCTGATTTACAGTCCAGACAAACTGTTTGAATGGGACCTAAGAGGATTCTGCTTTAATGCTCAGAAGGAATCAGGCTCTTTAATGCAAAAAAAAAAGCCTCCTAATGGAGTCTGCATTCAAGTCTTCCCTACTACACTAGCATGAGAGAGGTAGAATCATAGAATCTACTCTGCCCTAGGGAGACCTCATCTTGAGTACTGCATTCCCTTTTGGGCTCCCCAGTTCAAGAGGGACAGGGATCTGCTGGAGAGGGACCAGTGGAGGGCAATGAGGATGATTAGGGGACTGCAGCACTGCCTGATGAGGAGAGGCTGAGGGCCCTGGGGCTTTTTAGTCTGGAGAAGAGAAGACTGAGAGAGGATTTAATCAATGTTTATAAATATCTGAGGGCTGGGGGTCAGGAGGGAGGGGACAGGCTCTGCTCACTTGCTCCCTGTGATAGGAGAAGGAGCAATGGATATAAGCTGCAGCACAGGAGGTTCCACCTCAACACAAGGGGGAACTTCTTTACTGTAAGGGTCACAGAGCACTGGAACAGGCTGCCCAGAGAGGTTGTGGAGTCTCCTTCTCTGGAGACTTTCAAGGCCTGTCTGGATGCATTCCTGTGTGACCTGAGCTAGATTGTATGGTTCTGCTGTGGCAGGGGGTTGGACCTGACGATCTCTTTGGGTCCCTTCCAACCCCTGACTTCCTGTGATCCCGGGATCATAGAATGGCCTGGGTTGGAAGGGACCTCCAAAGATCATCTAGTCCAACCCTCTCTGCAGTAAGCAGGGGCATCCTCAGCTAGGTACGTGGCAAGCTTTGACAGCAGCACTCCCAACTTGCAGATGTTAATGGCTGAGAGTTGTAAAAGGTTAATGCTTACAGAAATGTTGAAGTCAAACAATTTCATGTGTATTTTTTCTTAGTAATGCTTTCTCACCACACAAAGTGCTAGACAGCAACATTAAAATTGGAACTGTTCCTTCCAAACTTCCCAGCTTCCACAGTAAGTGTCATCTCCAAGTTGGTGTTTCAAGGGAGAAGTTCAAAGACCCAGTGTTTGATCACACAAAGAAAGCTTCTGTGCTGCAAAACTCACAAAATCCTCCATTTGATTTAGTGCTTAACTGTTTGGTAATTGCTCACATTCCGTCTCACACCGGCTTGAATGATTTGAGCTTTTAATGTGCCTCATCTCATTCTGAGGCACATCAATCCACGGGTAGATAGCAGCACCTTGAAATACTAATGCTTGTCACACACTTTAATCTCCTCTAAAAGGTCTTGTTCGTTGTGTGCTTAAATCTCTTAATAGCTTTTCCTTCTCCTTGGGTTTTTACTTTTGTGGCAACCGGTTCTAGTTAGGATGGAGTTTGTTTAATTTTCATCTCAGTGAACTGCAGGAGCAATAATCTAAAAGCCTGAATTATGACTTTATTAATAGAAAGGGAAAATTGTTTTGTCTAAAAAAAAATTGCTTTCCCCCCCCCAAGCATGTAACTGTCTCAAAAAATGTACCTACAGCATAAAATAAACTTCTCAGAATGTAAGTAGACACAGCAACACAGACATTGGGAACAAGTTTTGTACCATGAGGGTAGTGGAACAGTAGAACAGGTTTCCCAGGGAGGTAGCTGAGGCCCCATCCCTGGAGATATTCAAGATGAGGTTCAACAAGGCTCTGAGCAACCTGATCTAGTTAAGGATGCCCCTGCTTACTGCAGAGGGGGTTGGACTTGATGACCTTTAATGCAATACAATACAATAAACCAGGTTGGAAGAGATCTTCAAGATCATCACGTCCAACCTATCAACCAAGCCATCCCACCTAAACAACTAAACCATGGCACCAAGCACCCCATCAAGTCTCCTCCTAAACACCTCCGATGATGGTGACTCCACCACCTCCCTGGGCAGCACATTCCAATGGGCAATCACTCTCTCTGTATAGAACCTCTTCCTAACATCCAGCCTAAACCTCCCCTGGTGCAGCTTGAGACTGTGTCCTCTTGTTCTGGTACTGGCTGCCTGGGGGAAGAGACCAACCTCCACCTGTCTACAATCTCCCTTCAGGTAGCTGTAGAGAGCAATAAGGTCACCCCTCATTCTCCTCTCCTCCAGGCTAAGCAACCCCAGCTCCCTCAGCCTCTCCTCATAGGCCTTGTCTTCCAAACCCCTCCCCAGCTTTGTTGCCCTTCTCTGGACACCTTCCAGTAAGTCAACATCCTTCCTAAACTGAGGGGCCCAGAACTGGACACAGGACTCAAGGTGTGGCCTAACCAGTGCAGTGTACAGGGGCAGAATGACCTCCCTGCTCCTGCTGGCCACACTGTTCCTGGTGCAGGCCAGGATGCCATTGGCCCTCTTGGCTGCCTGGGCACACTGCAGGCTCATGTTCAGCTTACCATCAACCAGTACCCCCAGGTCCCTCTCTGCCTGGCTGCTCTCCAGCCACTCTGACCCCAGCCTGTAGCACTGCCTGGGGTTGTTGTGGCCAATGTGCAGAACCCGGCACTTGGATGTGTTCAATCTCCTGCCCTTGGCCTCTGCCCATCTGTCCAGCCTGTCCAGGTCCCTATGCAAAGCCTCTCTGCCCTCCAGCACAAACCAGTCTATGAAGGTCCCTTCCAGCACAAACCAGTCTATGATTCTATGATTCTATGAATGTATGATTCTATGAATGTATGATTCTACGATTCCATGATTCTATGATTCCATGATTCCATGATTCTATGGTTCTATGACCCTATGATTCCATGATTCTATGATTCCATGATTCTACGAGTCTGTGTATGAGGGTCACTCAGACAAGCACAACTGGATATCACAGCTAAATTTCCAGCATTATTGTGCAGCACAAAGTCTGGGAATGATTGACAGCATGCTGCTAAACACCTCTTACAGTAATGAGATTATTCTTTTATTCCAGACTCATTTTTATTCTATTGTCTATGTAACTTGCAAGGTGTACTTCTATTGTTTTATCTCCTAGCATGGATTCCAGCTCTGGATACCCTGCTGCTTTCCCTCCCACGCTGGGTTCAGAGCTGTGAGGAGGTCGGATGCTCGCTGGAGGTGGGTGCTGCAGAGCTCCAAGATCTCCTTTGTGGCTGGGGTGCTGAGCAGAGCACACCCAACTCCCAGCATGAGGCCTTTGCTTCCATGTGGTGTAGCTCTGTGCTCAGGCTGCTGCAGGAGTGAGTCACAAGCTCCCATCATACCAGCCATTTGGGACAAAATTTCCTTAAAAACCCAACCACAGCAGAAGTGATTTCTCTCATTTTTCCTTCCAATAATCAGACAAATAGGATAGGATAGGATAGGATAGGATAGGATAGGATAGGATAGGATAGGATAGGATAGGATAGGATAGGATAGAATTAACCAGGTTGGAAAAGACCTCTGAGATCATTGAGTCCAACCTATCACCCAACATCATCTAATCAACTAAACCATGGCACCAAGTGCCTCATCCAGTCTCTTTTTAAACACTTCCAGTGATGGTGACTCCACCACCACCCTGGGCAGCACATTCCAATGGCCAATCTCTCTTTCTGGGAGGAATTTCTTCCTAACATCCAGCCTGAACCTCTCCTGGTGCAGCTTGAGACTGTGTCCTCTTGTTCTGGTGCTGCTTTCCTGGGAGAAGAGACCAAGCCACACCTGGCTACAACCTATCAAAATCACTAAATACTGCATTGTCCACAATTTTTAAAGCAAACACTGACAAACTCTGTAATGATTAGATGGAAATTGAGAACAGATCTTCTGAGAAGCATTTGAGGGAACTAGGATTGTTCAGCCTTAAGTGAAGGAGACTGAGTGGAGACCTTCTGGTGCTCTACAGCTCCCTAAAAGGAGGTTGGAATGAGGTGGGGGCTAGGCACTTCCACTTAGTAACAATTAACAGGACAAGGAAAAATGGTCTCAAATGCAGCAGGGGAGGTTTAGGAACATTAGGAACAATTTCTGCACTGAAAGGGTTGTCAAGCCCTGGAACAGGCTCCCCAGGGAGGTGGTTGAATCCAAATCCCTGGGAGGATTTGAAAGGCACAGAGATGTGATGCTGAGGGGCGTGGTTTAACATCAGACTCGGTAGAGTTAGAGAATGCTTGGACTTGATGATTTGAAAGGTCTTTTCTAAGCACAGCAATTACACGATTCTATGGTTTAGCCTCAATCTTGGTAGTTATAGAATGGTTGTACTTGATGATCTTAAAGGTCCTTTCCAGTGCAAATGGTTCTATGATTCTCTTACTTTCCCCAAACCCTTGAGGGCAGCCACACCTTTTGGGAAAGCATTTTAAGACTAAATATCTGGACAACAGCAAGAGTTCTGGGAATTATGCTCTTCTGAAGAGCTGCTGCTGTCACACACACTTTAATCCTTTATTCACTGCTTATTTCAAACCACGTGGAGACCTTGCACAAAGTTACCCAATCTCATTAGGCAGTCCTCAGTTTCAGACTCATCAACGTGCATTCAGCCCTTCAGCTACCTCCAGTGTATACATGAAGTGCTGTGCTAGTCAGTGTGATTAGGGACCTGTTCTGTGATAAATAAAAAATGAAAGCTAAAAATAACTTCTCTCTCCTCTGTGGAAATAGTAAGACATTAAGACAGTCAGAAGACCTGTAGTTGTGGCACTTTGGGACATTGCTTAGTGGTCATGGTAGTGTTGGGTCGATGGCTGGACTTGATGATCAGAGAGGTCCTTTCCAGTCTCAATGATTCTATGATCTTTGGTGTTTGGGGGTTTCCCACACACACTTATTGTGATTCAGTATGCTTAATAATTGTCCCCAGTCTTGGCCAATCACATCCTGGGCTGCATCAAGAGAAGCATAGGTCAAGGGAGGTGATTCTCCCCCTCTACTCCACTCTGATGAGAAACCACCTGGAGTACTGTGTCCAGTTCTGAAGCTCCTAATACAGGAAGGATCTGGAGGTGCTGGAAGGTGTCCAGAGAAGGGCCACGAGGATGAGCAGAGGGTTGGAGCTGCTCTGCTATGAGGACAGACTGGGGGAGTTGGGACTGTTCAGTCTGGAGAAGAGAAGGCACTGAAGAGACCTCATTGTGGCCTTCCAGTATCTGAAGGGGGGTATAAGAAAGCTGGGCAGGGACTTTTTAGGATGTCAGGGAGGGATGGGACTAGGAGGAATGGAAAAAAAATAGAAGTGGATAGATTGAGATTGGATGTTAGGAAGAAGTTCTTCCCCATGAGGGTGGTGAGACTCTGGCATAGATTGCCCAGGGAGGTGGTGGAAGCCTCATGCCTGGAGGTTTTTAAGGCCAGACTGGATGTGGCTCTGGGCAACCTGATCTACTGTGAGGTGTCTCTGCCCATGGCAGGGGGGTTGCAACTGAATGATCCTTGAGGCCCCTTCCAACCCTGACAATTCTATGATTCTATGATGATGGCCACGTTTCAGTCCTCTTCACTCATAAATGTCGCTTGAAGATCTGAAGTGCTTTTACCTTGCAGCTCCTACGTAAACAGTATTTGAGCAGTGATAGTAGCAGAAACAGGGCAGGGCTAAAATATTTTCTTGTTTGAGTCTGTCAAAACACAGGTTGAAACTAACATATCTGATACATTAAAATATTTATGTGCAATCTGTCTGTTCAGCACTCAAGCACAGAGCTGATAAGTATAGTCAGAATCTTCCTGGGTGTCAATCAACTCAGGAATGAATGGAACCATTCAATTAAAGAGCAAAGACAGAAGAAGACAGGCATCTACACCTTGCTATCCAGGAAATACTGCCCATTTTTGCTCCAGCACCCAGGACAATCCTGCCCTTACACTTCTCCACAGTTCTTCCTATTTTCTTCCAAAACTAGGAGGGCAAAAGAGGTGAAAATCAATCCACGAGCTGCTAATGAAATGTGGCTTGGGCAGCCTGGGACTCTCACTCTACTAATCAAAGATGATATTTCATTTCTCTGTCAAAATCAGGTCTGTGTTAGCACAGTTCAGACTTGACTCCCATTTTGTTACCATTTCCAACCACTTTTACAACTGGGACAGTGGTCTTGTTTGACCTCTGTAATTGTGGAAGAGAGCACTAATCAAGTGCAGCTCGGTAGCCATCTTGATGATTAGACAGAGGTCAGGTAGTGCCTGAACTTCCACATTCGTCTTCAAAACCCAAAGATATCTAGTTCTGGAGAGAACACTCTCTGCTCTCAACAAGCATGGCTTGAGAGCAGTCTTGAGGAGAAGGGCTTGGGGGTGTCAGGTAATAAAAAACTCACCATGAGCCAGCAATGGTCCCTGGCAGCCCAGAAGGCAGCTGTGTGCTGGCTTGCATCCAAAGCAGTGAGAACAGCAGGATGGGGAGGGGATTCTGCCCCTCTGCTCTGCTCTCATGACACCCCACCTGGAGTACTGAGTCCAGTTCTGCAGTCCCCACCACAAGAAGGACATGGCTCCAAAGGAGGACCATGAAGATGATCAGAGGGCTGGAGTACCTCCCCTGTAGGAAGTGGCTGAAAGAGTTGGGGCTGTTCAGCCTGCAGAAGAGAATGCTCCAGGGAGACCTTAAAGCAGCCTTCCAGTACTTGAAGGGGCCTACAAGAAAGCCGGAGAGGGACTTTTTAGTCCCTGATGAAATTTATGCCCATTACACCTTTCTAGGGCTTGTAGTGATAAGGCAAGGGACAATGAAATTGAGCTGGAAGAAGGAAGATTTAGACTGGAGATTAGGAAAAAATTCTTTCCAGTGAGGGTGGTGAGATGCTGAAACAGGCTGCCCAGGGAGGTTGTGGATGCCCCTTCCTGGAGGTGTTCAAGGTTGGTTTGGATGAGCCCTCGAGCAACCTGGTCTAGTGGAAGGTGTCCCTGCTCGTGGCAGGGGTTTAGAATTAGATGATCTTCAATGCCCCTTGCAACCCAAACCAATCTATGGTTCTATGATTTCATGGGAGCATTCCCTGAGTGCACATTTCCCACACCTCAATATGCCCACTGCATTTCATCTCCTCTCTCTCTCAGTGGTCAAAGAGCACAGGAAGCAGAGGCAACTGCAGGGCTCTCTGCAGTGGCTGTCAGTGTCTACCTCACTGGCAGGGGCTGAAGCATGCTGCTTATTCCCCACTGTACGTGCGAGATTTCAGCAGAGCCGTCGTGGAGCAACACACTGGGGACCAAATCAGCGTCAAGCATGACACTTGGCAGGGCTGTCTGCCAGCATTTGAACCTGTGGTTCCAGAGAGTCTAGATGCTAGTCTAGGAAATCCAACCTGCTGCTTAGAGGATGAAAGCATCCCCAATTTAAAACTTGCAGCCTTATTCCTCTGGAATGTCCCTTCAGCTGAGTGGAATAGCCAACCATGCTGGATAAGCACATTAACTGGATGCTTTTACTAAAAGGATCAGAAGTAAAATAACTCTGTTGACATTTAAATGACCATAATATGTCTGCAAAGCTAACACCACGTTGAGATGAACAGGAATATTTATTACTTCAGTTTTTATCTGCATACAGCATGGCTGCATGATACCCACTCCTGTTCAAGAGGTTGCTTTTGCAGAGAGAGGGCAGGTAAGGAGTTGAAGGAGATGTCTGTGTCTGTAGGTATGGTCAAGCTAAATAGGAATGGCTTCATGTTTTCACCATTAGTAAGAAGTACTCCATCCACAAGAAGGAGACCTGCAGCAAGCATATCAGAAAATGAACAATCTCTAACACTTTCAAATAAATATGGGTTTTTAAGGCCAGTGAAGTTGGCAGTAATGAATTATCAACAACAATATTTCCCTCCTTTCCCCCAAAATACTAAATGCTTGTCTTTAAATTACTGCTGCTCAACAGCTGCAATGACTATAATTAGGTCACCACACTTTTAATCCCCACTTTCACACTTGCATCTTCAATCTAAACAGCTGAAAACAAAATCAGAAACAAAGCAGCAAAACACACCTCACATTTCTGAAGCAGTGGCACTGTTCTAACACTCCAGAGGTAATTATTATCCCTAATAACACCAGATATGATTGAGGCTTTTAACAAAAGGAATGTTGCCTTGGAACCATCTGCTGCTGCTCAGAATTTGACTGCTATGAAAAATTGTCAAGTGAGGAATCAATGTGGATTATTAATGATAGGTACGTGATGGGATGTGCAAACTCTCTGCCCAGAAAGGGTTGGGAAAGGTTAAATTCCTTTACTGTTAGTAGGAGAAAGTTGCACAACATGCCTCAGTCAAGGCTAAGAGGAAAACTTTCTAACTGTGATACCACAAAAACAACAGGTTTGAAAGAAGGGAGTTTAGACCAGGATGCATTTGTGGGCAGGAATGGATTTGCTAAACACTGAGCACCATTATTTCTAATTATTTATTGTTATGGTTGTTGGATGCTAATTGTGACCTAATTGTGGCCTTCCAGTATCTGAAGGGGGCTACAAGAAGGCAGGGGAGACCTTATTGCTCTCTGCAACTCCCTGAAGGGAGGTTGTAGCCAGGAGAGGGTTGGTCTCTTCTCCCAGGCAACCAGCACCAGAACAAGAGGACACAGTCTCAAGCTGCACCAGGGGAGGTTTAGGCTGGGGGTGAGGAGAAAGCTCTTCCCAGAAAGAGTAATTGGCCATTGGAATGTGCTGCCCAGGGAGGTGGTGGAGTCACCATCCCTGGGGGTGTTCAAAAGAGGATTGGATGTGGCACTTGATCGATTCTATGATATGATTCTATGAATCACAGAATGCAGCAGGTGGGATGGGACCCTCAAAGGCCATCTTGCCCAACACCCCTACATTGAACAGGGACATCAACTAGATCAGGTTGCTCAGGGCTCCATCAAATTTGACCTTGAATGTCTCCATGTCTCAGGGATGGGGCTTCCACCTGTTCCAGTGTTTGACCACTCTCATTGTGAAGAACCTAAATCTACCCTGCTCCAGTTTCACACCATTGCCTCTAACTTCTAATGCAAAGACCCAAACAGGGATGATGCTTCTGCTATTGACTTCCCCGTGTGTTTTTTAAACTCTCTTTTAAAAGCTTGAGAAGCATTTGTTTGACTGAGATACCTCCACTCAAGTTTTTAAAGACACTTTCTTTTTTCTTTAGGAGAAAGATATTAGCAAATAATAGACTCTGGAAATTAACCTTGCTAAAACCCAAAAATCCTGTTGAAAATTATGCCCATTATGCTAAGCCTGTGCCAAGACCAACACTGGAGAATCCTCTCAGGGGAGCAGTCAGTTGCAAGGGCTGGAACTGTACAAGCTGCCCTTTCACTGTGATGGTGTTCAGATGTGTAGAACATACATGAAAAATAGGGAGGGATTTCTGGAGGCTGCAGGAATATTACTTGGTGCTATTTATTATGCTGCAGTGCTTTCCCCTGTCTTGTAATACTCCTGACCAGCACTGTTCACTGGAATGAGAGGCAAGGCCTTAGCTAACCACTCTCAAGTTATATACACATATTTTAAATAACTATTGCTAAACATTACAATAGGTACTAGGAAAAACTACCTTTATATTTCTCTGCTACCTTCCAAAACATGAAGAGCCTGTTCTTAAGCTACAAAGGAGGTCTGTGGCAAATTGGGAAGAAAAAGGAGCATTTTCTGAATCTTTCAAACACTAACAGCACCCAGAACTTGTCCCAACTTCACCTCTTCTATCCTAAAAAGCAATAAGAGGAAAGCTGTTTGACACACCAGATAGCTGGATCAGAATCAGAAAGCATGATTCACAAGGGACTAAAAGGGATCAGAATGTGAAGAGAGAAGAAAACTCCAAAATGTGGGCCAGAACATGCCAAAATCCAGGCAAAGTTGTTCAAGAAGTGAAGAAGAGGGACCAGGAACCTAAATGAAGTCAGGCTCCAGCAAGCAGAATTCATCACACTATTGAGGAAAGTCAACACTGACAGAGCTCCACTGTTTGAGTTCATATTCTAGCTCTGTCTACCCATGCAGACAGAAAATTTGTCTGGTACAGACACTTGGTGCCTACACCAAGTTGTTCATCAATGGAACAGAGTAAGATTCCAGTCAACACAAATTCAGTTGACACTGAAACCTACAAACCCAGTAACTGCTGGCCTGACAGACTAAGGGTTGGTATGAATCCTGCTATGACGATAGGCTGAGGGAGCTGGGGTTGTTCAGCCTGAGGAAGAGAAGACTCCAGGGGCACCTTAGAGGTGCCTGAAGGGATCCTGCAGGAAGGCTGGAGAGGGACCTTTCATCAGGTTGTCTAGAGACAGGGCAAGGGCTTGAAGCTGAGGTACCCTCCCTCAGCTTCAGGTCAGACTAGAGCTTAGGAAGAAGCTTCAGTACAAGGGTGGTGAGACTCTGGAAGAGGTTGCCCAGGGATATTGTGGATCCCTCCCTCCCTGGAGGTGGTCAAGGCTGGAAGAGGCCTCGAGCATCTGAGTCTACCTGAGAGGTGTCCCTGGCTATGTCAGGGAGGTTGGAGTAAATGATCTTTAAGGTCCCTTCCAACCTAAGCCAGTCTGTGATTGTATGCTCCTTAGTAGCTGTCCTTTTCTAACTCTTGGGCTCCTCTGCAAACTGAGTGATTATTAGAAATGGGTTCAGAAGTTTTCAGCTGAGGGCTTTGTCACACCAGGAAAATGCCAGCAATTGCCACACTTCTACACAAAGAACTCAGCTCAAGTCAAGATAGATTTCAACTTTGACACAAAGAGCAGAGAAACAGATTAGCTGGCAGCTTTTTAAGCAGTTGGCAGGGAATAACTATAAATTCCCTTCTCTCCCTGGCTCAAAGAGAAATTTGCTATACTTATTACTGGAAAGAGACCCATACAGGAGATTGTTCCAATCAGGACATTTTCTGTTACAGCAGCATCTGAGCTCAGAGGTTCAGAAATATTTCTGCTGAGATTTTGCACTGATGTGAACACCACCTTATTTTCTAAGGATTCCTTTGATACTTGGGATTGAGTTGTTTCAAAAAGAGATAAACTTAATTCCCCACTTTTACTCAGGCTCCTCAGAAGTCTCACCTTTCTCAAAACTCCTTTCACCAAAGATAAAACATTGTCTGGTACACAGACACAGAAGTGTGATTTTCAGTTTCTCACTGCAAGACATGACAGCAAATTGTTTAATTTTAACTTCACAGACTGTAAAGGTGCCTGAACCCAACATCCATAACCCCCAGGAAATAAACATGGGCAGAAAGATGTACCCAGCTACTAATCTGCCTTACACTGCCAAGGTCACGGAGGGCACACCAGGTCAGTGCATTAAATCCTGAGTGCTAGTAATAGCTGCTCTTCCTTTAAGATGTCACTTTGCATTTGTCTAGAGAAATCAAGAAAGGAGTTAAATACTCTGTAATGTAGGTGACAGGCAGAGTATGCCTTTTTTCATCAGTAAATTGGTTTACAGAAGCTAACTTTCTGTTAAATTGGCTTTCAATGGTAGAGCAATATTATTAAATTCTTTTACCCCAGAATGATTCTTAAATTCATAAAGGACCAAGATGCTTTTACCCCAGAGGGATTCTTCAGTTCACCAAGAACCAACATTCTTTTAGCCCAGAGGGATTCTTCAGCTCATCAAGAACCAACATTCTTTTAGCCCAGAGTGATTCTTCAATTCATCAAGAACCAAGATGGTTTTACCCCAGAGGGATTCTTCTGCTCATAAAGATCCAACATCCTTTTACCCCACAGTGATTCTTCAGCGCATCAAGAACCAATATTCTTTTACCCCAGAATGACTCTTAAATTCATAAAGGACCAAGATGGTTTTACCCTGAGGGATTCTTCAGCTCATAAAGATCCAACTCTCTTTTACCCACGAGTGATTCTTCTACCCATGAAGAACCAACTTTGTGTAGGAGCATCTTTTTCCCCTCGATGTCAGATATTTAGGTGATCTGTGTGCTGGGCTTCATCCCAGATACAAAGTTCTGAGAAAACATCACAACTGCATGAAGGACATATGAAGGAATACAAAGGCCAGAGACAAGCTAACACATTAAAGGTGTCCAGCCTAACATTTCTGTCCCTTTTCAATGCAAAGCAGAAAATGGGAGTGCTTGGCCTCTTTTTTCCTATGAATAATCAGCATAATTTGGACACCTCAAATTCTTGGGCTTCTTTAAATCACAAAATGTTCAGAAGGTCTCAAAATGCCTCTTAATAAGGTAAAGGGATTTTTGTGTTCAGCTTGTGGGATTGTTTTTTTCACCATCATCATTGTGCAATGTAGCAAAATGACAGAATTCCCAGCATTGCTTTTTCTTCATGGGAATGTGCATCAGAGGTGAAAGAATGGAAAGAACTGTAGCATCTCTGGTCATTGTACAATCTAAAGGCCACAGTAGTGGACATCTTGACTATAACCAGATGGCTGCAGGCTGCCAAACTATTCCCATCTTCAGCATGAATAATATCTTAGTAACTCCTGGTTTTCTCAGCAGCGTTGCACAGATTAATCTGTGCCCCCTGCTCCAGCCAAGGATGTAAAACAAGGCTGTAGGGTGGCTTCCAGCCTTCTGTAGGTGAATCTACAGTCATCGCCTTCTGCACTTCATACCTCATCCCCACTTCCAGACCTTTTGCCCACTTGATTACACCTTAGAATGGACACAGTTTTATCACAAGATCACAAGAATGGTTTGGGTTGGAAGCGACCTTCAAGATCATCTAGTTCCACCCCACCACCACAGGCAGAGACACCTTCCACTAGAACAGGTTGCTCAAGGCCCTGTCCAGTCTGGTCTTGCACACCTCCAGAGAGGGGGCATCCACAACGTCACTGGGCAACTTGTTCCAGTGTCTCACCACTCTCCTTATAAAGAATCTCTTCCTTATCTCCAGACTAAATCTCTTTCAGGTCAAATCCACTTCCCCTCATCCTACCACTACAAGTCCTTGTAAAAAGTCCCTCCCCAGCTTTCTTATAGACCCCCTTCAGGTACTAGTGAACAAATACTTCATTAAGCTATCATCTCAGTCTATTTGCATGGAAATACAGCAATGGAAGGCCTCAGGAAAGAGCTGTAGAGCTTTAAACCCACGATGATGCACAAGCAATTGAGGTCAGTTACAACAGTCTCCTAAGTAATACTTCAAGATACGAAAAGTCTGTGGTGTCCAACAAGCACAGCCAGACCTACAAAGAAGTCAATGCTCTGATGTCCCTTCTGGTGTGTGCTGCAGCCCTGGGTTACGTACTAGCAACAGCTCTGCAGAGTTTCACAACTGCCTGACTCCCTCCCCAAGAACTGCTGCCTTAACCCGTGCCAGGACTCCTCCACTATCTGCTGTTCCCTCCCACGCTCTAAGCCATGCAGAAACCTCAGCTGCTGCTGCTCCTGTCCAAGGAACACACACCACTCTTTGGGCATGCTTAGTTGGGTCTGTGCTGCAGATGATCACTGCTGCCTCCTTCTTATGTCTCCATTCCACACCTCTCCATGGCACACAAAATCTTCCTTCCCACACTCTCCACTGCCCTGTGAGCTCTGGAAGTTCCAGCCCCACACCACTCCACCCCCTCTTCATTAAGCTCTAAGGCTCCTTGAATTTTGGGTCTGCATCCTCAGCTCTCTGGTTCTCCGTCTCCGTCTTTTGCACCTCCCTACTCTCCACTGCCCATATTTTTCAAATTGTGTTCCCAGAATCCACATTGGCTGGGACTTGGCAATTTCAGTCTCATTTGGAATAAAATGATATTTATAAACAGAACTGGTTGTGAGGTCATATCACTTCACTTTGTAACAATTCACTGTAGAAGATGAATTCCATATGAATGCCTCGATTATCAAACACTACTTCCATAGAATCACTAGGGCTACAAAAGATCATCAAGTCCAAACATTAACCCAGCAAGATCAGCAAGTCCAAACATTAGCCCAGCACTGCCAGGTGACCACTAAACCATGTGCCTAGCACTACATCTACATGACTTTTCAATCCCTTCAGGGATGGGGACTCCACCTGTTCCAGGGCTTCCCCCAACAGTTTTGGGGAACAAATTGTTCCCAATGTTCAACCTAAAGCTCCCCTGGTGCAATTTAAGGACATTTCCTCTTGTCCTATCCCTTGTTACTAGGGAGAAGAGACCAACCCCTACCTGGTGCCTACTCCCCTTTCAGGCAGTTGTAGAGAGCCAAAAGGTCTTGCCTGAGGCTCCTTTTCTCCAGGCTGAACAACCTCAGTTCCCTCAGCTGCTCCTCACCAGACCTGTTCTCCAAACCCTTCACCAGTTTTGTTGCCCTTCTCTGGGCACACTCCAGCAACTTCCACGTCCTTCTAGGAGCGAGGGCCCACAACTGAACACATTATTCAAGGAGTGACCTCACCAGTGCCCAGCAGAGGGGCGGTGTTGTAGAAGCCAACAGAAGACACAGCCTTCTGCAGAAGGCTCTAAATCATCCCCCTTCAGCTGCTAGTTGAGAGGGACTGAATCATTTTTCTGGTTGCCTACTCGTCTCCCACAGAAAATACTGGGGAGAAAAGGTGATTAGCATTCCAGTTAATGGAGCCCAAAGCTATTAATAATAAATCCATTAGAACTTTTAATTAAAACCCTGAGACGAGTCAGACAAAAATCTACCCCCTCTAATAAAACAAATCTCTAATATCAGTAATAATTATCAATGTATCCTGTAGGATTGAAAATAATTAAAATAATTACATTTTGCAGTATTTTTAAATAGGTAATAGACTCTTCAAAGAAGCTAATCAAATTATATTCAGAACCTGTAGGCTACTGTCCTGGCAGGATATACTTGGAGTATAGTTTAAAATAATGAATTTACAAGTAATTAAAAAGTATCAGGCACTGGATAATTATTTTTAATGATCTTGCCTTCCTCCTTGAAGATAACAAAGATCCGAGGGCCCCTGTGGCAAATCTTTGGAGCAAACTTCATGTGCTGCCCAAAGTTCACAACCTCCAGCAAAGAGGTGTTGATGGATTCCGAGGCAGCTAACAACCACGATCGCAAGGGTGGAGAACAGCAAATGCAAGGGTGAAGCCCCAAATCCTTGTGTAGACACCCAAATAAAATCACCAATTATCAGGGGTGATAGAAAAATACATCTGGAGTATCGTGTCCAGTTCTGGGCTTCCCAGTTCCAGAGAGACAAGGAACTACTGGAGAGAGTCCAAGAGAGGCTATGAAGATGCTAAGGAGCCTGGAGCATCTCTGTGAGGAGGAAAGGCTGAGCGCCCTGGGGCTGTTGAGCCTGGGGCAGCCTGAGAGGGGACCTTCTCTGTGCTGATCATTATCTCAAGGGCAAGAGGATGGGGCTAGACTTTTTCAGTGTTTCCCAGTGAGAGGATGAGAGGCAGCAGGCACAGACTGGAGCCCAGGGGGTTCCATATGAACCAGAACAGAAACTTAGCTGTGAGGGTGTTGGGAGTACCGGAGCAGGCTGTCCAGAGAGGTTGTGTACTCTCCTTCGCTGGAAAGATTCCAAGCCCAGCTGGACATTGTGATCCTGAGCAAACTGCTGTGGGTGACCCTGCTTTAGCAGGGGGGTTGGACTGGATGATCCTCAGAGGTCCCTTCCCATTCTGTGTGATTTTTTGAACAGGCTTTATGGGCAACAGGCAAAATAAGTGCTAATAATCTGGAGATTTTTTGCTAGAGCAGCTCACATGAATAAGAGCAGTGAGGAAAGAACAGCAAAGCAGTTAAGAAGCCAGCACAGATCAAACAGCAACAGCTATGTGTGACACCATAAAGCCAAGGGAAATTTAGAGTGGACATAAATAGAAGGGGGAAAAAAACCAACAAAACAAATGCTCTTTGCATTGCATTCTACAAAGACTCAATGGATTCAGTCAATATTTGACCAAAGTACTACAAGAAAAACTCTTCCCCAGTATATAACCATTATTGATCATAGTATCATAGTATCATAGTATCAGTCAGGGTTGGAAGGGACCACAAGGATCATCTAGTTCCAACCCCCCTGCCATGGGCAGGGACACCTACACTAGATCAGGCTGGCCAGAGCCTCATCAGCCTGGTCTTAAACCAGGAGTTTAAATGATCTTCCTTGTCAAGAGGCTTGCTGCTTACAGGCATTGCAGAATTTTTGCAGAGAATATGAAGAGCAAGGGAGAAAGGGAAAGAGAATTATGCAATTTCCATGAGGCCTGACAAGTTTAGGCATCCAGCTTAGAACTTAAAAAAAGCAGTTCTGCTATACAGAATTGGCTCCCAGCCAACAATTTAGCTAAGGAGGGTTTATGTAAACTCCTGTTTCTCAAGACAGATAGCTAAACTGAGCTCCACCCAGACTGAATCTGCCAAACTTCTTGCTTCACAAACAACCCCATTTAGAGATGTATGGAGCTCAGGGAAAGAGAAAAGGAAAGCTCCATGCTGAAAAATCGCCCCATAGGAAAAATATTTCCCTGGAAAAAAATATCAGCTGCAGGAGTTGAAGTAGTTAATATGCTGAAATTTGATGTGAAAGACATACCAGCGTTACGTGGACAAACTGAGCTCCCCTGCTGTAAGCCGGGATGAAATTATCACACTCACAAAACCTCTTTGCAGAGCACAGAACCTCATAAACCCAGAAGCATTTGGGTCAAAATTAAGAGTTGTCTCACATTTTAATTCCCTTAAGAGGTCTAGAACTGTTAATTTTGGAATAACATAACAAAATGACAGAATAACTTAACAGCACTGGCAAAGTGAGCCAAACAAACGCTGTTGTAGGTGAAATTTCATACACATAGGGGTTAAAGACTCAGTCTACTTTTACCCACACACACAAAACTCAGGGAACACTTCTGGTTGTTCCTCTTGGAACTCTAAAATGAGTTTTCAACCTTTATTGGTACGTCCTTCAGGTAGTGCTATCAATACCTCCTTCAGAGGAGAGGTAGCAAACGTATGGGGTTGGGGCTTTTCACAGAATCATAGAAAGGTTTGGGCTGGAAAGGACCCTCAAAGGTCATCTAGTCCAACACCCCTGCAGGCAGCAGGGACATCCTCCATTAGATCAGGTTGCCCAGAGTCCTGTCGAGCCTCACCTTGAATATCTCCAAGGACAGGGCCTCAACTAACCCCTGGGCAACGTGTTCCAGTGTTCCACTACCCTCATGGTAAAGAACTTCCTTAGATCTTAAATCATAACATACATGTCTTGAAGTAATATGAATGAAAATATGGGAGAATAAACTAGAAGCAGAATTTTGGAAGGGAAGGTGATTATGAAAGCAAAAGCAGAAGAAAAACAAGTCACTGAGGCATCAAATTTAGTATCATCTCTTATTATCATGCATAGGAGACATTTCCATGCTTTACAGCAGAGTATTTAATCATGTAGCCAAGAAGTTTTCCTTGAAGCTTCTACTACTCCCCAGCTATTAAGTCCAGATGACAGTTCTGAAGTCTATAGCTCCCTCCCTGTCAAGTAACAAGGGTGATGGGTCAAGAGAAAATATGCACAAGAATTCTGATGTCTACAGACTGCCAAAAAAACACCCCACCAAATGAGAGTTTTCCAAACAGGGTACGCGATCTTCTTCTTGCTCCCTTCTCTCCCAGAGATAGCCTCAGCTTCTAGAATGTGAGCCTGGCAAAGTCTTCTCTCACACCTGTGCACTAGAGAGAAAGGCCATAGAAGGTATTCAGTCAAATTTAATGCTGCATCACTTGATTTTGAAACAAAATAGGCTGAGGGAGCTGAGGTTGTTCAGCTTGAGGAAGAGAAGGATCCAGGGGGCCCTTAGAGCTGCCTTCCAATACCTGAAGAGACCCCTATAGGAGGATTGCAGAGGGACTTTTCATAAGGGTGTCTAAAGACAGGACAAAGGCTGGGGAGGGACTTCTCAGGCTATCAGGTAGTGATAGGACTAGGGGGAATAGAATGAAGCTGGAGGTTGGGGAGATTCAGGCTGGACATGAGGAGGAGGTTCGTCACAATGAGAGTGGTGAAGCCCTGGAATGGATTGTCCAGGGAGGTGGTTGAGGCCCCATCCCTGGAGGTGTTTAAGACCAGGCTGGATGAGGCTGTGGCCAGCCTGATCTAGTGTGGGGTGTCCCTGCCCATGGCAGGGGGGTTGGAACTAGCTGATCCTTGTGCTCCCTTCCAACCCTGACTGATACTATGATACTACAATACTATGACAAAGGGTATTGGTTTAAAGCTGAGGGAGAGTTGATCTTTGGAAGAAGTTCTTCAGCAGAAGAGTGGTGAGTCTCTGGAACATGTTACCCAGGGAGGCTCTGTATGCCCCCTCCCTGGGGGTGTTCAAGGCTAGGTGGTTGAGGCCTTAGCAGCCAAGCCTAGTTGAGAAGCATCCTTACTCATGGTGCAGAGGTTGAAGTAGATGATCCTTAAGGTCCTTTCCGACCTTAGCCATGCCATGATTCTATGATGATAAGAATTCTGTTGGGTGCTAAGAGATCCACAGAAACAAGAATGGCCTATAACTCAAAATTCAACCAAGATCTTGTGCAAAAAGCTACTGTGGATTGGAGGCCAGTGATTGCCACCAAATATTCTCTGTCACAGCAGTACAGCTGCATCCTATCTGTTGACTCTCAAGTTTGTTGTTCTCTTTAAAACTATTTCAATTCACTGAAGATTCCTTCAAAAGCCTGAACAGCAAACAGGAGCAAGAGAAGAACCAGAACTTTGTTTTATCTTGCAGCTGAATTCTGAGATAGTTTCATGTAGCAGAGCTACACTTGCTAAATGTGGTTAAGCATTCCCATGTTTACCACCTTCTCATTTAGCTTGTGAGCAGAACATTAGGTGAGATTGTCAGGTGTTCTGGGCCAAAGTGCTGACAACATGTCAGAAATGCACAGCCATAATTCTTCTCCTCACAAGGACATAATGCTGTCACTTAGCTAATGAAGCATCTGAAAGACATAAGCAGCTGGCTCCTATTTACCTGTTTAAGACACCAGCAGGGAACAGAAAGGAATTTGATAAATGGGGGCTTGCCTGTTCCTGTTACTGAAGTCATTTGTCTCAACAGTGAGCAGGTTTGGAAACCTCATTGATATCATCTTTGCTTGATATCAAATAGAATATGCCAAGGCTTTACATTTTACAGTGATTTAAACAAGGTGTCACAGACATATCTGATCTTCAGCTCAATAAACAAAATACAGCAATCCCCCTATACCCTGGAAAGGAAATGAATGCCACCCAAGCTCTCCAGTGCCACAGGTCAACACCTCAATCTCACCTGCTTCACTAAAACCCCTCCTAATGATGTTTTTTGGAGATCCATCCAATACCAAGTTTATAGAAAGGCAACAAAGCTGGTGAAAGGTCTGGAGAACAAGGTTTATGAGGAGCAGCTGTGGGAAGTTGTGGCCACAAAGATGATCAGAGGGATGGAGCACCTCTCCTATGAGGAGAGCCTGAAGGAGTTGGGGCTCTTCAGTCTAGAGAAAAGAAGGCTCTGAGGTGACCTCATTGTGGCCTTCCAGTATCTGAAGGGGGCTACAAGAAGGCTGGGGAGGGACCTCTTAGGATATCAGGTGGTGCTAGGACTAGGGGGAATGGAATGAAGCTGGAGGTGGGGAGATTCAGGCTGGAGGTGAGGAGGAAGTTCTTCACCATGAGAGTGGTGAAGCCCTGGAATGGGTTGTCCAGGGAGGTGGTTGAGACCCCATCCCTGGAGGTGTTTAAGCCCAGGCTGGATGAGGCTGTGGCCAGCCTGATGTAGTGTGGGGTGTCCCTGCCCAATGGCAGGGGGGTTGGAACTAGCTGATCCTTGTGCTCCCTTCCAACCCTGAGTGATTCTATGATTCTAAGTAGGGGTTGTATAGTCTCGTGAAGAGGAGGCTGAGGGGAGACCTCATTGCTCTCTACAACTCCCTGAAAGGAAGTTGGAGTGAGGTTGGGGGTCAGTCTCTTCTCCCTAGTATCAGCTGACAGAATGAGAGGGAATGGCCTGACATTCTGCCAGGGGAGGTTTATGTTGGAGATGAGGAACTATTTCTTTGCTGCAAGAGTGGTCAGGCATTGGAACAGGCTGCCCAGGGAGGTGCTGGAGTCACCATCCCTGGAGGTGTTCAAGAAACCTGCGGGCATGGCACTTTGGGGCATGGTTTTGTGGCCATGGTGATCTTAGTTGATGGTTGGACTCCATCTTAGGGATCTTTTCCAACCCCAACAACTCTATGATTCTATGATAGTCTGCACAACAACTACATGGTGCTAACAAGGAGAATGCAAAAATGCACTTGTTAAAGAAAACAATGAGCTATTTTATCTAAAGTAGTCAAAGACTGGTGATAAGTTGGATTTTTAGCTCTTTTATTATGTGCCCTAGAATAAAAAGGAACCAACATGAAAACAAACACTAAGAAAATAATCCCTCAGAAGATGCTGCAGTTTTAAAGCAGAACACTAAAATCATTTTAAAAAGGAATCAGAGTGAAGGCAAACTGACAGAACAGGATGAGAAAGCCTTCAGCTTAGAAAATCTGAAAAAAAAAAGAGTAAAAAAAAAGTCAAAACCAGAGAAAATCATCTGAAATGCTTTGGCAGTAGGAAAAATAATTGAAATAGAACCCATTTAGCAAGGTAAGGCTGCTCTGTGAGTTAGCAATTGAGCTTGGCAGAAAAATAAAAGCTGAAGTGATACACACTTGCATAGTCTGAGAGTCAGCCTGAGTTGGTTGGGTTTTTTTTCCTTACCAGGAAGGTTTAAATTAATGACAGGGGATTCAAGGAAGAATCAAAATTGAGAGTGAACAGAGACAAATGAAAAATCATTAGGACTTTGTGAAAACTCTCAGCTATCGACACCACAGTTTAACACAATTATGAGTAAATTGGGGAGAAATGACTGCTGCCTACACATTTTTTTTTTTAATGGTATAAATATTAGTGCTGAAATTGCTGTGTTTAACTCAATGGGAGTTTTGCCATTGTCTTCATGGGGCAATGAGTTGGCTTAGAAGTAAGAAGGGAGAAATCAGAAAGAAGCTTCAAGGCAGACTTGTTAAATTTGTTGTAAGAAGGCGGCTCCGAGGTGGCCTAATTGTGGCCTTACAGGATCTGAAGGGGGCCTACAGGAAGGCTGGGGAGGGACTTCTCAGGCTATCAGGTAGTGATAGGACGAGGGGGAATAGAATGAAGCTGGAGGTAGGGAGATTCAGGCTGGATGTGAGGAGGAAGTTCTTCCCCATGAGTGTGGTGAAGCCCTGGAATGGGTTGTCCAGGGAGTTGGTTGAGGCCCCATCCCTGGAGGTGTTTAAGACCAGGCTGGATGAGGCTGTGGCCAGCCTGATTTAGTGCGGGGTGTCCCTGCCCATGGCAGGGGGTTGGAACTAGCTGATCCTTGTGGTCCCTTCCAACCCTGACTGATACTATGATACTATTTTGAGCTGAGAAAACTGTATGAAGAGAGGTGATGGATGCTTCAGCATGTGTGGTACTTAAAACCAGTTTGGAAAAACACAGCAGGTACAGCCCTGTGCTCTCAACTCAATTAAATGTTCTCAGCTCAGCTTCTGTAGCTTGCAAATTCACCAACGCTGCTGCGAGAAGAGAGCCTGTCCAGCGGCAAAGAAAGTTTGTGTCCACCAGCACTAATACTAATAATAATCAGAGTGCCATAATAGGCTCTGTCCTCGTGTCAGTCCCTATTCTATATTCCTCTGACTCTGAGTCACCATCAGATTCTGTTTCTATATCCTCCTGCTTAACTTGGATGTAGACTGAGCTGGTATTAGACAGCAACACATGGTACAACCTGATGGAAACTCTTAAATGCGTGTTAGTTCTGCCACAGACTTCTGCAAGATCTTAGTCTTTTATTAGGACTTGTCTATACACCACAGGAAAAAAAGCCCATGGTGCAGAGGCCTTCAAGTTCATACTGATCAAACTGCTGGCACACCTTGAGTTGGGGCCTCTAAAGCAACACACTGCACCCTCAGAGGGCTGCGCTCAAGCCAACACGCTCTACACGAAGTTCTTGCTAGAAAGGCATGAAGGTGACCTTGCTTCCAACACGGGAGCTGACTCAAGTGGGGATGAAGTCCACATCACACACTGCTCCTCAAAACAGATGTGCTGTCATTGCAGTTTTTCAGAGAAATAGAATCAGAATCTGAGGTATCTACGTTAGCAACAAGAGAACTCATAGCAGACCATGAGCAATTAATTAATGTCTCCCTCTCCCACCTAACGGAGGGTCAAATGTGAGAAGGGAGCCAAGCTCCCTGTGGAAGCAAAGTGGAGGAAAGTGGCAGGTTTTATGGAGTGCAGTGCCGCTAACAGAGCACAGAAGCAAAGAAGTAACAGTTACAAAGGCACAGAGCTAAACCCTGCAGACTGGGCTTTCTTTCGTAGGTGAAGGATGCTGAAGTCATTTGTAAGATGCACAACAATTTGTTTCGTGGCCCTGCTGCCATAGGATCAAGTCTGGCCGTTTCAGGGGCTACAGACAAACAGACAGTAATTGAGCTCAACGCAGGATTTTTTATACTTAAAGTAGAATTACATGTACTTACATCACCTCTTCACCTGAACCAGGCTCATATTTACAATCATGGTGTGAAAGACACCCTGCCATCTGTGATTTTTATTGAAAGAAAATACCAAGCCATAAGAAGCAGCTAATACTAACTGCAGCAGCTGTGCACTGTCTCCAAAGAGAATTATGGGACATGCATCGAATGCATGGCATTGCTTTGTAAGGATCTGATTAGATACAGTTTGGGAAGGGGGGGAAAAAATGTTATCCACCAAATAAACAGTCTGCTGGTGGAGAAGTTAACCTCTGGATGTACAGCCTGAACACATTTTCTTTCCTGTATTTCCAATGCAGAGCAATTCCAAAAGCTACTTTTCCAGTAATTAATTCTGTCTATAGAATAAGGAGTGAAGCTAATTACAGATAAAAAGTGTCTACAAAACGAATTAAAATTCATAAGGAAACATTACTAAAGGCAGTTGACCATTTATTTTTAATGCTTGCAAAGAGCATCTCCTCTCAAAATGAAGAGCATTTGCATCTAGCAAAAAAAAACCAACCACCACACCATCTTTTGAAGAATATAGGTTTAAAAAGGCAAATACACAGAGTGGCTGCATTGGAGATGTTATCCTACAAGCTCTCAAGCTACCACTGACACACATGCTACAAACTCTGCTTTCTTTGAAGTCATAAGCTGGCTACAGCACAGTGGGTTTAATTAAATTGTAGCTCTACCTGCATGACATACTTAGGAAATACTGGGCACTTTTCACTTTTTCTTTAATTGTTTATAGCTGAGGTGTTGTCACCGAAAATATCTGTGCCACTGGAAGAAGTTTCTCATCTGCTGTGAGCACTGCAGTCCTACACAACTACTGCAACTGTGTGTTAAACAAATTGTTACACCCCTTAGGGTGCAGTTAAATCATAGAATGGGTTGGGTTGGAAGGGACAGAATACAGAGTATTCCAGGTTGGAAGAGACCTTTGAGATCATTGAGTCCAACCTGTCACCCCACACCATCTAATCAACTAAACCATGGCACCAAGTGCCTCATCCAGGCCCTTCTTAAACACTTCCAGTGATGGTGACTCCACCACCTCCCTAGGCAGCACATCCCAATGGCCAATCTCTCTTGCTGGGAAGAACTTCTTCCTAACATCCAGCCTGAACCTCCCCTGGCACAGCTTGAGACTGTGTCCTCTTGCTCTGTCTTAGGTTGCCTGGGAGAAGAGACAAGCCCCCACCTGGCTATAACCTCCCAAAAGAGCAATTAGGTCTCCCCCGAGCCTCCTCTTCTCCAGGCTAAGCAACCCCAGCTCCCTCTGCCTCTCCTCACAGGGCTGTGCTCCAAACCCCTCCCCAGTTTTGTTGCCCTTCTCTGGACACTTCACAGCAACTCAATATCTTTCCTAAACTGAGGGACCCAGAACCCCAGGGGGACCTTAAAAGTCATCTAGTTTCAACTCTCCTACCATGGGTAAGGACACTGGATGGTCACTGGAATGTAAAGTCAGTCTGTATGAACCAGACCTGCTGAGCAAAGCAGCCTGGAGACAGAAATCAGAAAAATGTGAGAGAAAAACCTGAGAACCCTCAGATTTTTCCAGTATTGTGCAGTTCAGTTCTCCAAAGTGAACTGGCTCTGTAAATCTGGCAAAACCCTGCGGGCTGTGCATGTCCTGCCTGGGAGAACAGGTGGACCTACAAGACTTCCGAAAGCAAAGACTGAGATCAACCTTTTCCTGAGCTAAATATCCCAGACACCATAAGCTCACCTGAAGGAGGAAGAGGAGCTCCACAGCATGGTGTTGCCCTTGCTCATCAATGTATCTCCCATGCAACATGTCTGAGAGCAGCACCTCGCAGCTCAGTCCCATTGATTTGGAGCTGTCAGTGACACCATCTACTAACTTTCCACCATCTACAAAACCTTTTTGATGTAATATATCACACATGTACCTCCTATGCAACATGTCTGAGAGCAGCACCTCAGAGCTCAGTCCCATTGATTTGGAGCTGTCAGTGACACCATCTACTAACTTTCCACCATCTACAGAACCTTTTTGATGTAATATATCACATAGCTACCTGTAAAATACCATGAATGAACAGAAAGTAATGTGCAAACATTTTCATTGATTCCACTGAGATCTACCACCCTCATTTTTTCCGCCTGTTAATAGAGTGAGATGAATTCTGCAAGTTGAGTTTTGGGGTTTGGTTGATTGGTTGGTATGGGTTTTGTTGGGTTTGTGTGGGGTTGTTTGTTTGTTTGGGGGTTTTTTGAGTACTTCCGTGTTCTACCACATCACAAGTCAAAGATGTAGACCTTAGAGCTGCTTTCCAATACCTGAAGAAATCCTAGAGGAAGGCTGGAGAGGGACTTTTCATAAGGGTGTCTCGCAACAAGACAAGGGAGAACGTTTTGAAGGTGAGGGAGAGCAGGGTTAGACTGGAGCGCAGGAATAAGTTCTTCGGTACAAGAGTGGTGGATGCCCAGGCAGGTTGTGGATGCCTCCTCTCTGAGGGTGTTCAAGGCCAGACTGGCTGAGGCCTAGAGCAGCCAAGTCTGGTTGGGAGGCATCCCTGCCCATGGTGGGGAGGATGGAGTAGATGATCTCTAAGGTCCCTTCTGACCTAAGCCATGCTATGATTCTGTGATCATAAAAGAACACATGATGGTCACTCCTTTACACACAGGATGTTGGATGTGTGAGCATGAATAATGCTCACAAATTTCTGTGAATGGCAATTTCTCTTCACACTCACACACTCTTCTCTTCACTGCTCTAAAATTTAAGCACACACAACCATGAGAAAACAACATGCAATAAACAAGTGGCTGTTCTTTTATTACAAATATTTTATACATCACTGCCTTGAAATAATATGGATGCTATTCCCATCCACTTAAAAATAACCTATAGGGCAGTATTTTCTTGTTGCTGTTGGGGGTGAGAGCAAAAATAGCTTTCCAGAAGAATATCTGGCATAGGAACACGCTGCTGTATTTTTTTACATAAAAGATCTCATGACACCCAGGCATTTGCAACCCAAGAACATGAAAAATCAGCTGGAAGTCTCACCCCAGTGAGCATAAGAACTAGAGAGGCACTTGTCCCCCTGTACTGGGCACTGGTGAGGCCACTCATTGGATACTGGATTCAGTTTGGGGGCCTTCACTACAAGAAAGACATTGAGGTGCTTGGGCAGGTCCAGAGAAAGGCAATGAAGCTGGGGAAGGGGCTGGAGAACAGGGCTGGTGAGAAGCAGCTGAGGGAACTGGGGTTGTTTAGTCTGGAGAAGAGGAGGCTGAGGGGAGACCTCATTGCTCTTCACAAATCCCTGAAAGGAGGCTGGAGCCACGTACGGGTTGATCTCTTCTCCCAAGGAACAACTGACAGGACAAGAAGAAACAGCCTCAAGTTACACCAGGAGAGGTTTAGGCTGTACATGAAGAACAATTTCTCCCCAAAAGAGTTGTCAAGCCCTGGAAAAGGCTGCTCAGAGCAGCAGTGGAATCCCCTTGCCTGGAGGTGTTTAAAAGCTGTCTAGATAGGGGTTTGGAACACAAGCTCTATGAGGAGAGGCTGAGGGAGCTGGGGTTGTTTAGCCTGGAGAAGAGGAGACTCAGGGGTGACTTTCTTGCTCTCTACAGCTACCTGAGGGAGGTTGTTGACAGGCAGAGGTTGACTCTTCTCCCAGCAACCAGCACATAACAGAGACACAGTCTCAGGCTGCGCCAGGGAGGTTTAGGCTGGAGGTGAGGAAAAGTTCTACACAGAGAGAGTGATTGCCCATTGGAATGGGCTGCCCAGGGAGTGGTGAGTCACCATCACTGGAGGTGTTCAGGAGGAGACTTGATGGGGTTCTTGGTTGCATGGTTTAGTTGATTAGGTGGTGTTGGATGATAGGTTGGACACGATGATCTTGAAGGTCTCTTCCAACCTGGCTTATTCTACTCTACTCTAGATGTGGAGCTGGTTTAGCAGCCAACCTGGCAGTGCTGGGTTAATGGTTGGACTTGATGATCTTAAAGGGTTTTCATCAGCCTAAAAGATTCTGTGGTGACAAAATGCACTTTATGTTCCCTAAAATTCTTGATATGCCAGGAAGCACATTATAATAACGTGGCATTACAAGTATTAAGCATACTGGAACAAGTGGGTATGTAGTAGCAAATACAAACATACTATCAGGCAATTAACATACTACTAAGTATAGTGTTTACGACCATGATGCATTCCTCAGTGTAAATAAACTTCTTCTGGTAGCTCTTTACTGGGACCTGCCAGCAGACTTCTATTTCAAGCTCTCTTTACTGAAGGATATTGTTTAGAGCCTCTCACCTGGTGCAAGAACTCATCCACAATTAGCAAACTGGAAGGAGAAGAAGCTGTGCTGGCATTAGATGATTAGCTGCTGCTGATCCCTGACTGAAGGGCTTTCTGACACACTTCATTCTTATCCCAGCACTGGATTCTTCCCAAGGATGTGAGAGAGTTCCTGCTGAATCCTCTGATGCACCAGGGAGCTGAACCTGCTGTCTTAGGTTATCAAAATGTCTCAAAGCAGCAAAGTGAAGGCCAGTAAACAGCTGGTCACATGGCTACACACAGCGAGGCAGGAGGGCATTCTGTAAGGACAGTGTCAGCTTAAAAAAGGGCCAGAAAGAAATAGGAAACTGAACCAATAACCAAAATGGCACCATGATCTCATCCCTCATTTTAAGAGATACTGCAGTAGCAGTAAAGAGAATATTAGGACTATTTTGGCCTCAGCTATGCAGGGATGATTGGATAGCTGTCTACAGGGAAATGCTCTACTTTAAAATTGGCCACACGGCTTTTGAAGTGAAACTGTATCATGGGGAGCAAATGACAGCACTCATTGAGGACCCCAGCTCCAGACACTTGACATGATCATCTGCTGACAGTCTTAACTGGAACTCATTGCAATGAAAACACAGAAAGATGTCAGAGTGGAGGGAAAAAAAATCAGTGATAAAAAAACCCAAGCCAACCCATCCATATTCCTCAGCCTCTCCACACCACTCTCTCTTAAGCTGTCCTTGCTGTAGCTCAGTGCTATGGAACTTGGAAAGGGAACTTACAGCTCCATTATGATATTTCACTTATTCTGGTCAAGGCAAACCCCACTGTACCACTGACTCAGGTGTACTGTAAGGTGTGAATTAGAGCATTTATCACAATTATCCATGGGATATAGACCCTCAATTCTCCATTCATTTCAGCTATAACCAGGATGGACAGAAGTACAGAGCTTGGCTCTGGGTCCCTCACTCAGGAGCTCCTTATAGAACCATAGAAATATTTCAGCTAGAGAAGACCCCTAAGATCACAAAGTCAAACATTCAACCTAAGACCTCAGTGGCCATTAAATCATGTCCAAAAGTGCCACGCCCATGTGTTTCTTGAACACCTCCAGGGACAGCAAAGCATCCCTCAAACAGAACTCAAACATCACAGCAGGGTGATTTTTTTAATCACATTTGCATTACTGCCATATTGTCTGCTCTGAAGTTCTATCTGTCTGTAACTCCAGAAAGGACTGGCCAGTTCTGAAATGAGATAAACCAAACCAGCCACGAAACCAAACCTTCAATGCCATGCCAATACATGGGGATTGCAAAGCTGTCACTCAGTTCATTGCATTTATGTCATGAAATCAAGAGAACACCACCTGCATTTTAATTATTTCATATTCCTCCCCCTCCACTGGATTCCTGTAGGGCAACAGTTTCCACTTCCCAACTATCCATATCAATGTCTTCTCTGCTTTGTTTCATTCCTCCATTGCTACAGATAAAATACCTCCCTTGCAAGCTAAAAGTCTTTTTTTTTCCCTTCAAATTGGCACTTAAAACCACTTTTATCTATGCTGCCCACAAGAGACTGCCAGTTGACAATGCTCAAAGAGCTCAGAGGATGGGGGCTTTTGTGCTGTTCTGAGCTAATGGCATTTCTGTACTACACAAAGGAAAGCTGCCAGCACTATGATCTAATTTTGCATGAGGAAGTGTAAAAATGAAACATCCCAATGGATCTCAGAGAATTCTGCTTCTGGCAACCCAGTGCTTTTTGTTTGCCTGTTTACCACACAATCAATAGATTACAGATGCTATCAATTCCAGAATAGGACCCATATGGCAAAAGGCTGCCCTATTCTATAATTGACACCACACAAAATATTGGCAGTTGCATAGCCATGACTAGAGGTTTTGTTGTCTATAATGGGATTTCCATTTAGGAAGTCTAAACTGGAGTAGCTGCCTTGCTGCTACTAACTCAATAAATTTTAAGGAGTGTCACAAGAATACTGTTTTCCTTGCATCTACAAACCTTACAGTCACAGAATCATAGAATC